>CM062295.1:118465869-118742178 GCA_031216915.1 Pictodentalium vernedei | reverse complement strand
AGATGAATACCACCACTCTGAGGCCTCATGTGACCGGGATTAACCAATTGAAATCAAAGAATCAAGAAGAAGACCAGCCTCTGCCTCTTATCAACAGGACGGCGAACGCGTCAGTTGACAATTCACAATCAGTTTAGAATATTAAGTGTTTTCATCAGGAATCTTTGGTAAGAACCCTAGTATTTTACCCGCAACTATTTCCTAAAGTAGAGATTTACCCAAACCCAAAAACTACTTTATTGACGTCGCCCACATTAGAACCAGTTTGCGGGGGGAAACTTTGTGAACTTTTGCAAAGTTTCCACAGGTCACGAGGTCGGGGTTTACCAATTCCATTGTTGACAATGACAGCGGGAATTAATCCACTGACATCGTCAAATTTATCTATATTGAATGCATTTGTAATAACCTTGAAAATCAATTGTCGGGTAATTTACCTAACATTTGATTTCCAAATTGTGATTTTTGTTCGCAGATTATAACTTCAAAAATGTTTGTTTTTTTCGATCGGGCTGTGGTAATATACTGCAGTGATCGGAATTATCTGCGATTCCAGATATTGAGATTTCAAATTTATTTGTGTAAAAAATGGATTTTTATGTTGGAACATTACCGTTGCCGCAATTTTCAGTTTTTGCGGAGGCGGGTTTTGTGACATGTGAAAATTAAAATTGTGTATATATGTTCTGTGGCCGTGGATTAATTTCTACGGATACAGATTTGATTGAATTAAATTTTCTGTGGCTGCAGTCTAATTTCTGCAGATACAGATTGATTTTTGAAATTTCTGTGGCTGTGAATTAAAATTTCAGAGATACAGGAAAATGTTGCTGTTGCTGTGGCATAGACTACAGAGACAGTTACGGTATTGTAGATTGCTGCAGAAATTGTTCAAAATTTAATTTGCTGTTGTGGTGGAAACGAATGCTACCAAGACAGTTTGTTTGTGAAAATTTTGCTGTGGCAGTAGCACAGGCTACTGAGACAGATAATTGATTGAATTTGAATATTTCATTGTTGCTGTGGATCTTCTAGAGATGCTGCAGGAACAACCTTGATTCACATTATATACGGTTTGTCTGTTGCAGTGAATTGATAGTATTGTTGTAATATTGTGAATTGTATTTTGGCTATAGGCCATATAGTGCTCCCTTACCAAAGGCCTAGGAAAGCTGGGGTTGGGAGGTTGACTTGAGTATTAGTCGGGATTAGCGAATTTGTAGATTTTGTTGTGAATATACTGGCTGCGTGCAGTATATAGGTAGGCTCCAGAAGTAGGAAAGGCATAGGAAAGCTGAGGTACTGAGAGATAGAAATATGGCAGAGGAGAAGGTTAAAGTAAATTATGCCACATTTGGGGAATTGCAAAGAATACCCAACATAGGGCCGAAGATTGCCCTGGCAATAATAGAAAAAAGGGCTCAGTATGGGACCCTTTCGAGGGAGGATCTCTCCTCGATACCCCATTTCAGAGGGTCAAAGGACCAGTGGGGGATGATAGACTTCTCTAGGCCCCCACCAGGAATTATTGTGAGCAATGAGGTGGATGAGGGTTTAGTTAAGCAATTGAAGAGTCAGGTGTTGATGGATTTTTCGTCGCCAGGGCTGGGGGCAGCCTGGGGCATTTCCGGGCCGATTACCCCACCAGCAACGGAAACGGTAGTCGAAAAGCCAGGGTTACAGGATAGGTGTAATCCATACAACCCGGAAGAATCCTTGTTGACAACAAACTCGTCGCCATCTGAGGGTGCCCATACACCCTTGCAGAGTCGGGTCTTACTGCCCTTTTTTGGGTCGGATGGTGGCGACGGGAAGACGAGTGTAGACAAAGTAAATGTTGATCAGACCGGTTCACAGAGGGTCCAGTCTGGTTGGGATTATCCCAGTCGGCTGGTCCAGGATGGCCCAGGTTGGGATGAAAAGCAGCGACTAGTCAATTTAGTTAAGTCCGATTTCCGAGGGGCATCCCAGGAATTGAGGGAACCCCGGATACATGATAGACAGTTGGCCAATACTGGTGGGAGTGAGTACCAGAGTGGTTGGAGAGGTGGTCCCCATTCCAATTACCAGGACAGTGGGACCAGGCCAGAAATCACGACGACATGTAATGGTAGAGGAGACTGTCGGGGTGTTGGAGGTGATGGTGTACCCTTTAGGGTCCCAGGGCAGACCACTGATGGCGTGCAAGCTAGGTATGGGAATCCAGGCATGATAGGCCCCAACAGAGGCAGGCTGGGGGCAACCCCCGATGTGTGGGAGAAGCCTCTACAGTCTAGGGTGGCCGGTTGGGAAATTCCTGGTTTGAGGGAGGTTTACCAGCAGGGTGCCCCCAATCCCTATGTAGTGTCGAACCTAAAGTCCAGGGGGAATGCAGTCCACAGTGAGGAACAAACCTACTGCCCAGGGACAGGGTTACCTGGGTACACAGACACCTTAGGGCCCCAAGCTCCGCCAAAGTTGAACTACCTGGTACAGTCAGTAGGTGAAAGTGATGGTGCTTTTCGCGAGAGGGTACGGAGGTGGTCGGAAACAGGTACCCCAGTCGTGAACACAAGACCAGTAGGACTAAATGTGAATGAAGCCCGGAATGCAGACCAGGGACCATGGGAGGCGTCGATTGCGCCAGGACTCACTGGGGTATCGAACATTCAAAATCAGGAGTGGGGTCCTGTGGGAAATCAGCCGACTATGGGGGGACAGGGCATGTGGGCTATGTCCGCTCAGGTCGGTCGGGACCCACAATGGCAAGCAGTGCCCCCCTCCCCAACCGACTCTGCCGGTAGGTTACCAGCAAAGCCGGGCGGGGTACCATTCTCCCCCAGTGCAGTTTTCCGTGGATAACAGACAACGGCCATATAGGAGGAAAACGCAGGTACCCAAGTCTATGCAGTATGATGGGTCGGAACCGTGGCATTTATTTAAAAGGAGGTTTCAGGATTGGCTCCATTATGAGGAGGTACTAGAGGAAAATGACCGGAAATGTCTGTTTGGGTTGTGTTTGAAGGGCAGGGCAGCGGAGCACGCTAACCTGTTGGCAGAACGTACCCAAAACATGACATGGGCCGAGTTGCTGCAGGGTATGGAGAGCCGAGTCGGTTTCCATGACTTGCCAATAACGGCCCAGCTTCAGTTTCAACAGGCTAAGCAGGGGCAAACGGAGGGCCTAGAGGAATGGGCCGACACCATTTTGGCATTGGCTAATCGAGCTTTCCGTGATTGCCCTGCACATTTCATCTTAGAGCAGGCCATTATCAGATTTTGCCATGCCTGTAATGACATACGAGCAGGGGAGGCAGCAGTAAATCAGCACCCCACCACCATTGAGGATGCCATAAATAAGATCAGGTGGTATCAACACAATCAGACAGCTATCCATGGGCAAAAGAGCGATCGAATCAGACGCGAGGTCCGGGAAGTTGGTCCCTTTTTTGACGACTCGGATGAGGAGGAAGACCCTCCCCAACTTCGAGCGTTTAAACAGTCTGGGCGTGGTAGGCCAACCAGGAGAGAGAAATACCCAGGAAATAGGTCAGAGTTCAATAAAGGGGAAGATTTTTCCAAACGATCCCCCTCACCAAATTATATGAACTATGCCACTGAAATAAAAGGTTTGAAAGCGGAGTCGTTCGCTATGAAGACACAGATCGAGAAGGTCGAAAAGAAAGTGACTGGGAATGAGGAGGGACTAAATAAGCTCACATCGATGGTAGAAAGGGTTTTAACCAAGTTGGATGGTCAGAAGGAGTCTTCCCTGGGAGAGAAGGTGCGGACCCAGGAACGCCCTAGGTCAAGGTCACCCTCGCCTGGTAGAACTCAGTGCTACTCCTGTTCAGGGTATGGGCATTTCCAGCGGAACTGTCCGTCAAAAAATTCCCGAAACCAGTCGAATAGCGATCGGAAAGTGAGATTTTCCGATCAAGAGTCAAACTAGTAGGGCGGGGATCGCGAGGTCTGACCCCAGCCCATCATTATCGAAATGACCTCCCACATAATAGCGTCAGTGATCCGAACGGGCTGATTACTATTCGGCACTGTAAACCGCCATTCTCTGTCCGGGTTGCTCTCCAGATTGGGACAGTGGAGACAATTGCGACCGTGGACTCTGGTGCCATGGTTACAGTCATGTCCGACAAACTATTTGAGAAACTGAGACCGACTCCACCCATAATTAGGGAAGTGGCTTTCCAGACGGCAGAGAGGGGCAGTAAAATGGAAGGTTACTATGTGGGACCACTCGAGATTAAAATTGGGGATAGAACGTTCAGTGAATGCCTCTATGTGGCACCAATCGGCGACGCGGTTCTGCTAGGGTGTGATTTTCTGATTAAGCACGACGGACGAGCTTACTTCAGGGAGGAAGTTCTCTTCCTGGGGGATTGGATCGTCCCCAAGGTTTCTTCAGAATTTCAGAAATCAAGTGATCCTAAACTAATAGAGGTACCCGGAAAAGACTCTCAGGCAGCATCGGACTTGGGGCATCCAAAGAGTCTGGAAACTAATTTCAAGATGATCCAGAGTGAGGTCCGGGGAAGATCCCCGCCACCTCCTAGGGTTGCCAGAGTGATGCTGTGTGAAGACACGTAATTCCGCCAAACTCCATTGCATTGCTACAATGCAAGATGGAGCCGTCTGCGACAGACTTCATAATCGAGCCGATAGAAACTGAACCAGTGTTAGGGCTCCGGTCAGTGCATGCGAGAAACACACAGCCTGTCGTGTGTGTGTTCAATGTAAACAATCATAGTCTGTCATTGCGTAGGTCTCAAATCATGGCAGAAGCCCATGGGGTTGATGCCGTGCTAGACACGGAATTAAATTCACCAATGAGTAGTGAAGATCGCGAGGGAACTTTCGCGCAAGCGGCATCAGAACTCGCTAACATTTTGATAGATGACACAAGGCCCCAGGGTATTCATCAAGTGACCGCATGTCTGACAGGAGATCAGAGTCATAGCGAACCAAAACCAGAGTTGGGGAAACGAGCTCGGATTCCCCAGCACCTGAAAGACTTGTACGAACGCTCTTCTAGGTTACTTAATGATTCCGAAGCTGAAGAGCTGGCGGATCTGCTGGTAGAATACCAGGATGTATTCGCACAAAATGAATATGACTTAGGCAATTTTAAAGAGATTCAACATGGCATAGACACAGGTTCATCACCGCCCCTACGCCAACAAATGAGACGCACCCCAATGTGCTTTGTGGACGAGGAGGAGGCCCACCTTAAAAAAATGTTAGAAGCCGGAATAATCCAGCCTAGCATGTCAGAATGGGCCTCACCCCCAGTTCTCGTGAGGAAAAGGGACTCCACAGTTCGATGGTGTGTTGACTATCGACGGTTGAACGCCGTTACTCGGAAAGAGGTTTATTCCATACCCCGTTCAGACGAGTGCATGGACGCATTATCTGGAAACTTGTGGTTCGGGAAGGCCGATTGTATGAGTGCATACCATCAAGTCTGGGTAAAGGAGGCAGATAGAGCGAAGACTGCCTTCAGTACAAAGTACGGGAGTTGGGAGTTTAAGAAAATGCATTTCGGGCTCTCGGGGTCACCATATACCTGGTCACGGGTAATAAATCTCGTCCTTCAGGGTTTAAATTGGTCAGTGGCATTATCTTATTTGGATGATGTAGTCATTGGAGGTTTATCTGTGCAAGATCATCTTGGAAATCTCAGGAAGGTGCTCCAGAGGTTTTCACAATATGGTCTTAAACTTAAACCTAAGAAATGTGAGTTTTTTCAACAGAGCATTGAATTTCTTGGCCGGATAATCAGCAGAGAGGGTATTCAAATGAGTAACGAATCAAAGACTGTTGTTGAGAACTGGCCCGTACCAACACGCACGCGTGATGTAGAAAGTTTTTGTGGCCTTGTGAATTATCACAGGGCTTTCATAAAATATTATGCAGAACTGGCCAGGCCTCTGTATGCCATCACTGGTAAAGCTAAATTTGAATGGACCGATGCACAACAGGGGGCTTTCGAAGCCCTTAAAGAGGCCCTAATGAGGCCACCGCTACTCGCTATGCCGAATCAGAAAGATCCGTTCATATTGGACACAGACGCGTCAGATTTTGCAATCGGGGCGGAGCTATTGCAGATTCAGGAAGGTACGGAACATGTCGTGGCGTACGGGAGCTTCGTGCTAACACCGCAGCAAGCTCGTTACTGCACTACAAGGAAGGAATTGTTGGCAGTCGTAAGGTTTACGAGACAGTTTAGACACTATCTCCTATGAAAACCCTTTGTGGTCAGAACCGACCATAGTAGCCTGCGGTGGCTGATGGGCTTCCGAGCGCCACAGGGTCAATTGGCCAGGTGGCTGGAAGAACTCAGCCAGTACGATATGATTATACAGCACCGCCCGGGTGCCAAACATTCAAATGCTGATGCCATCTCGACAATCCCTGTTGGGGGAAATTGCCAGAGATATGCTGCAGGTTGTAACCCCCCGGATTTACCCAGTGGTGGTTGTAGTTATTGTCAACGACTCCATAAATCATGGGCTAATTTCGAGGAAGAGGTTGATGATATCGGGCCCCTAACCCAGGGGTCAATCAAGTTTGATAAAAATGAAGACACTAAAATCTGTGAAGTTCAGGATGCTAAGGTAGAAACCATTTTAAAACAAAAAAACAAAAAATCCGCAGAGTAAAGTGGTTAATGGTGCAGAACCTTGCGAAACCTTGGAAACATCCCAAGATTGGGTGCATGTTGCAGAACCAGGTAGCCTGGGAATTTCCCGGGATCCAGGTGCTGCGGCACATCTCCAATCATTGGGTGTCAAGAGCAATACTGCGAAACACACAGAGAAAAAATCGCATCGAGGACCAGGGTCCCTTGGGGAACCTTGGGACCCCGGTGGGTTCAAAATTGAGACAGATAAAATAAGATCGGACCGCAAGATGGGTCAGCTCAAACCTGGTGTCTCGGTAATACCCTGGGACCCGGGGGAAGGTTGGACTGATGACATGCCATGCCGGGGTTGCATTTGACCGGATACAGGGTGGGCCCATTCGAAGCTTGCAGTGGCCTACCCTATTTCTCAGATAACGGCTGATCAAAATGCATCTTCACCATCAGACGATAATGACCCGATAAAATTAGCGGATGTGTGCACACTGGCTGAGTTGGGAGATGTCCAGAGGGGCGACCCAGACTTGGCTCCGGTTATCTCGTGGTTGGAGAGCGGGACCGATCCGGACCAAGGGGAGTTATTCTTAGCCAGTGCAGCCACTAAGTACATTCGGATGAATAAAAAGCAATTTGTCTTGGAAAATACTCTTTTATGCAAAATCAGGAAAAAGGGGGGTTAAAGTTCCGGTTATCCCGGGGAAGTTCTCCTCGGAGATATTAATACTGGCCCACGAAATTCCCGCTTCAGGTCACCAGGGTAGGGACAAAACCGGTGAAAGGGTCAAACGAGACTTCTATTGGTATGGCATGACCCTGGACATTAACTCTTTTGTAGCGGCTTGTCCACAATGTAATCAGGGAAAGAAGGCCAACCGCAAGGCTAAGTACGAGTTAACCTCTTTCCATGCGGGAATTCCCATGGAGAGGGTTCATCTGGACTTCTTGGGACCCTTGACCCAGAGTGACCGCGGGAATAAATACATACTGATGATGATTGACCAGTTTACGAAGTGGGTGGAATGCTTTCCACTCCCTGACCAAACTGCGGAAACGACTGCGCGGGCAGCTGTAGATGAGTTTTTTGCGAGGTTTGGCTGCCCGTTACAGGTATTCTCAGACCAAGGTTCGTGTTTTGAAAGTAAGCTTTTCCGTGAAATGTGTGAACTCCCACGCATTCATAAAGCGCGAACCACTCCTTACAGGCCTTCTTCAAATGGTCAGGTGGAGAGGCAAAACCGAACTTTGATGAGTACAGTGCGTTGTTTCGTGGACAAGAATCAGAAAGACTGGGATAAGTTCCTACCGCAGCTCGCCGGAGCAATGCGATCATCAGTACACAGACAAACAGGCTTTACCCCGAATAAGCTCATGCTAGGTCGGGAGGTGAATCACCCCTCAGACCTAGTTTTTGGGTTTAAGGGTGAAGCCAAATTGAGCGAGGACCTTTCCAAATACGTCTTGGACCTGGAGCGTGAGACGAAAAAATCGCACGAAATAGTCCGAAAAAGTTTGAAGGCCGCATGTGAGGTGATGAAGCGTGATTATGACTTGACGGCAGCAAAACATGCATATAAACTGGGCGATCCAGTTTATTTGCTAGATATAGCGGTCAAGAAAGGGAAGAACAGGAAATTATCACCTTTCTGGAGGGGGCCAGGTATCATTGCAGAAATTATCACTCCCTATCTTTACTCAGTGCAGTTTCGAAATGAGGCAAGGGTAGTACATCATGACCGATTAAAGGCCTGCAGGGATCGCACGTTCCCTCCGTGGCTGACCAAATGCTTGGAAAAGTTTAAAGAGACGTGAGAGGTATCCGTCTTAAAGACCTCAGGGGTTTTCTGTCTGTGTAGAAAGACCTACCGGGGCCAGTTCATGATTCAGTGCGACTTCAGATTCAGATTCAGATTCTTTTTTCACGATATACATATATGTATGATGTAAACAAAAATAAAGATTATGCATGAGTAACAAATAGCATACCGTGGGGAGTAGCATAGCCAGATTGGCTGTCTACCTGCCACCCCCTAAAGGAAACAGAACTCGCGAACAGACTGTGACTAGATGAGTAAAACATAGGGCGATTTATCCGGTCTATGATAGGGATGCTGGTTTTTCCGTTCCTTGGGTCGAAATTACGTTCAAGTGTGAGAAGCTAGGATAAAAAGCCAGCGGGAGGGTGGTGTTTCTGTTTAGGCAGAGTCCGCAGAGAGCAACCTGCTTGCTAAATTACCATCATTGCTCCGCATAAAGTTCAAGAGACACAATCAGTCAAATCGAGTGGATAATATCGTTCCAACTAGAAATATCATGATCTTTATAATTGGGCGAGGGGTCAATGTCGGTGGGCGCACCATGGGAAGCGAATGCCGTAAACTAGCTGACAGCATTTAGGTGTCGGTCAGTTCACCGCAATCGACTTCCCATGATTAGCCGACCGACTTGACCAAGCACTTGCTTAAATACGTGTTCCCGAACGCAAATTTGTTCCTCAAGAGTATTGTTTGGAGCTTCTTAACCGTGTGTGTCTCTACGCGAGGTTAGTGGGGCAACTAGAGGGGAAAACTCTGCAGGTTGCATTGGACGAGGGTGCAAGATTAGGACATATCGCACGACTAGTATGTTTCTATTGCGGATTTGTTTAATTTGCTAATGTGTCACTATGATCAATATTTACTAAGTACAGTCTGGGCAGTAGGGATTATTGCAACGGACATACGTCGAATATGACGAAAGGAATGTTGAGGTCAATGTTTTCTTAAATGTAGCCCTGTTACTGATATTTCGAACTGTGTCGTCTAAAGCGTTCCATAGTTTCGGGGTGGCGTATAGATGAAGTTTATCTAGGGTTCGTGTACGTGTTTTTTCTATGTATAAATGTCCCGACTGCCCGGTTGTCCTACCGAGTGAGTTGTCAGTAACCTTGAATGTATCGTTAAAAGAAGCCGGTAATCTGCCATTTTGCCAGTCATGCGCGAACACTAATGCATGCAATTTGAACAAGTCATCTACTTTGAGTATTTTATTTTCCTTAAATAAGGGATCTGTATGGGAATTGTACTTTTTGTTATTTATTATTCTTAATGAACGCTTTTGCATGATAACTAGTTTATTAACAGCTCTTGAATTGCCCCATTCTAAAATCCCGTACACCAGATGACTATGAACCAGGGCGTAGTACAATGTTTTCAGGACTTTGCGTGGGAGAATATGTTTTACTTTGTTGAGGTTATAATTTGCGTGAGCTATTTTCGAGCATAGCCTAGATATATGAGCTTTGTAGGTTAAGTGTTCATCAATGCTTATTCCAAGACATTTTAGAGATTTTTCTGTCTCACTTCCCCCGACTTTGCTTATCTTTTGATTATTTATTTTTATCTCTTGACAGAAATTATTATTCTTACCTTTATTTGGATTAAGTATAATATAAGTGTTTTTTTTAGCATTCAACAGCAGTTGGTTCGCCGAACACCATTCAAATATTTTTTGAACTTCGTTGTTGAAATAGTGAGTTATGGCATTCCTGTCTGAACCGGAGCAGTGTGCCGTGGTATCATCCGCAAACGACAATAGATCGAGTGATGTTGATTTACTAATATCGTTGATATATAAAAGGAAGAGTACAGGGCCCAGAATTGAGCCCTGTGGGACTCCACAGCTTTCTTTCGCTGAATCTGATTTGTGTTCTTCGTACATAACATACTGAAGCCTGTCAGACAGGTAACTTCTGAACCAATTATTCGCGAGGCCTCAGATACCATACTTTTCGAGTTTACATAATAGAATTTCGTTATTTATCGTGTCGAAGGCCTTTGACAAATCCAAGAACAGTGCTACAGTGCTGTTTTTATCCTGTTTATTGTTTTTTGTTGCGGTGCTTTTCAGAAGTTGGAAGATTGGGTGAATGGTGCTATGGCGTTTTTTAAATCCGTACTGGTGGGGGTATAAAATATTGAATCTATTTAGAAAATTTGTAAAGTCTCGTTTCCATTAGCTTTTCCAGAACTTTTGAAAACGCGGGAAGTATACTAACAGGTCTGTAATTGGTAAATCTATGCTCGTTGCCTGTTTTGAATATAGGTATCACTTTTGCAATCTTCATCCTATCAGGTACTTTACCATTAATAAAAGAATTATTAATAACATGTGTGAGGGGATCCAATACTTCGTTTATTGTTTGTTTAAGAAGACTGCTAGTTATACCATCGCAGTCTTTTGATAATTTGGGCTTCATTTTATTTACTATTCGGCTGACTTCTTTGGGATCTGTGGGTAACAGATAAAAGTTGTTGGAGATATTAGTGTTCATGTAGTCTAAATAGGTCTTGTTTGGTTTCTGAATCTGGTCGGCTACAGCCTTTCCAATGCTGATAAAAAAATTGTTGAATTCGTTTGCTATATTATTTGCTTCTTTTATTTCTATATCATCCTGTATAAAAAACGATGACAACCCCCTTTCGCGTATTCCCTTATTTATAGCTTCATTTAAGATTTGCCATGTTCTTCGCATATTGTTTCTATTTTCGTTTAAGATGTCTCTGTAATAAATGGTTTTGCACTGCTTTTTTACCTTGTTGAAGATTCTACAATAGTTTTTGTAATTTAATACGTTCTGTTCGTTGGGGGTCTTAAGTTTTTTGTTGTAGAATTTTTCTTTATTGATAGAGGATATGATAAGTCCCCTTGTCATCCAAGGCTGCTTCTTAATAAATTTCTTATTCTTACGAACACGTTTGTACGGAAAAGCTTTATCGTAGGCTTTCATATAGATGCTAAAAAAAGTTTCGTATGACTCGTTGGGACAATTCGACTCCATTACCGGGTTAAAATCACTCTCTGAGAGAAGTGTTTTGAATTCGGCGATTCTTTCTGCGTTTATAATTTGTTTCAGAGTGAACAGTGGTGCATTACATATTTTGGGTGTAACTTCAATGTAAAAAAACCCAAAATGGTCTGATACATCCGATAAAATTATTCCCGGTAGTGCTGTTTGTGAAGTATTGTTTGTAAAGATATGGTCTATCAAACTAGCAGAATGTCTAGAAACTCTCGTCGGCTTAGTAATATAAGGTAAAAATCCCTGGCTAAACATGAGATTAATAAATTCTTCTGTCTTGGAGTGTGTAGATGCCTTTAAAAGGTCGAGGTTCAGGTCTCCCATAATATAAACTTTTTTTATTTTCGGAATTCAAAACATCCGTTATTTCAGTTAATTTTGATAAGAAGAGGTTGATGTCGGCTTTAGGTGGGGTGTTGGGTCGATATATGATGCCAATAATTTTGGAGTTATGTTTATCTTTTATTTCTATAAATAGGGATTCGAAGACATGAGGAATGAAGACTGAGATGTCTCTTCTGACTTTATGTTATCCCTTCTTTAATGTATAGCCCAACTCTTCCCCGGCCATCATCATCATCGGGTCTCATACATTTTATAATAGGGGCATAACCTTCAAGTTTAAACGAAGTGTCTGGAGGAATACGGAATATTTCGGTAAGTTCTATTATGACGAAAGAATTTTTTTCTGTTTGTAAATTGCATAACAAGTGTTGGAAGGAATCCCAGTGAGCTTTTAGACTTTGGCAGTTGATGTGAAATAGTGAGAATCCGGCATCTAAATTGCTAGTCTTAGACCGAAAGTCACAGGCGAAAAGTATTTACAATTGTTTATGTGTGCAATGAATGGTACCACGGGCAGTGTATCGAATTAACCGCGAGGGATGCAGAACAGATGGAGATTTATCGCTGTCCTAAGTGCTAGTTCTATGTTTCAAAAAATGGACAGACATAGCGATGCTGGCGAGTGCTGCGATGAAACTGGGGAGTGAACGGGTGCTGGTGAATCACCGGTACCCGTAAAGGAAGAGGATGTACTAGAGCTAACCATTCCGGAGCCAGGTTTAAGACAGCTGCTGGATCCAGACAACGCCGCCGAGGTGTGGTGGCAGACAGGTAAGGTCGAGGCCTCCTCAGGAGAAGACTCTCCTGGGGAAAGAAGTGTGGGCCTCGACGATAGGGTAGAGGAGGTGGAAGCAGCCGGGATTCCCCAGCTGCCAACACAACCCTCACCCTCCCAGTTAAAGACGGAACAATAGTTGGAGGAGCTGAATGCAGCAGGTAAGCTTTGGCCATCTGCTCCAGATTTTATGGCCAAGTTGTTGTCAACGAGTTGGCCACAAGAGAGGCAGATGTCCTTTCTCTTGGACCAGTACGGACTGGCCAAGGATGGGGCAACAGGAAGTGGATGACTGCCATCACTTCCCTGGCATTGGAAAACTGGCAGTGCGAGAATTGGGCCTTGAAGAACGTCGGCCCAATGCCGCAGCGTCAAGCTAGGGTAAGGAAGGCGGCATCGACCAAGAGTTTCTCTAGAGAGTCCCTGGAGGAATCTTGTAATCGTGATGTGCGATTGAAGGATCCCGAGTTTGTGCATAGGGATAACGTTGGACTCGCCGGGAAATTCCCAGCAGGTGCGCCTACTCCTATGTATGGGCAAACGGAGAAGCCAGAGGAGGGGTAGCCGCTGAGGCTGGACCGACTCCGGTCCCAGCGGAGAAATCAAA
This sequence comes from Pictodentalium vernedei, assembly GCA_031216915.1. NCBI lineage: Eukaryota > Metazoa > Mollusca > Scaphopoda > Dentaliida > Dentaliidae > Pictodentalium > Pictodentalium vernedei. The sequence goes on along the minus strand of CM062295.1, from coordinate 118,728,977 downwards.
AGGGTCAGAGTCAGACAGTAAGCGGTGCCCCTTTGAGGATTGCCAGGTAACAATCCTGTCAAAGTTAAGGACCCATTTGGAACATCACTTGCCGGCCCATTTTTGGAACCCTGACGCAGGAAGGGGACCAATCTCGGCAGAGTGGCGGAGAAGGGCCCATCATGACTTGTTGGCTTTTGCGGGGGAATTATCCCCTGCAGAAGACCAAGGGGAAGTGTCCGAGCTGGACCGCCGGGAGAATCTCCGGGCATTCTTGAACAGACACCCAAATCCACATACCATACCCCTGAAGGCAACAGTTTCGGAGGAGGCAGCAGTTACGGTATCTGCTTATGCTGAGGATCTGGGGATATCCCAGCCCTCGGGGGGATTTAGTATTGCCCCAATGATCAATTCTGTGGCCTGTCTAATCCACAAGCGAGTGGTGATCCATATACTAAACTCCCTACCAAAAGAGAGTCGAGAGGCCGCACTTGATTGCAAGGTGGATCGCTGGCAGATCCTGATCATGAGATCCAGGATCCGGAATGGTCAGATTCCGGAGGAGCAATTGCAGGAGGCAAGCTCGGAGATTTTTCCAGGCATGCGTCCTGAGGAGGCTGCCATGCAATCACGGCAGCCTTAATTGTGGAGAAGGCATTTGCGGCTGGGGATATCTCGGGCCTGAGTGATGCGGAACGAGTGGCGAGACAGCTGGAGAAGAAGAGGAAAAAAGAAAAACCTGTTCCAGCTGTCAAGGCATCAGTCCGGACTAAGTCGTGGGGAGAACTGACAAAAGGGTCTGTTGTAGCCCCCATGCCAGTGAAATCCACTGGTAGCAGGGGACAATAGGGGAATAGCGAGGCTGGCGGGTCAGATGCAAAGCGGAAGTTGTCAGGAATATTGGTAGAGCCACCCCCAAAGGCAAGAGCCACGTGGGAGCATTTTGCTCCCATGGGCTCTCAAGTTCGACCCATGGGTGGGGCCGGTTGGGGTCTGGTGGCAACCAAACCTATTTTGCCCCCTCCTGGGCTTGGCCACATTCGGCCGTCACTGGCGCAGTTAGACCTGGCAGATGCCCTCCTGCATCTGGAGGCGCCCAGTGCGAGTCAGGGCCAGGAAAGGAGAGTGTTAGAGGGAACTGATTCCCACTTTCACTCAAACAGAATGTGGCATGTTGGTAGGGGGACTTGTGCCGACAGGGACCAACCCCAGGGAGCAAGGGGACCAGGGGCTTTTGATAGACCTCAGGAACCATATGTGATCCGTACGGTGGGTGGAGTGGATGTGGCTTGTGACCCAGAGGAGTATCCTTCTGAGGTCAACTATGACCCTTGCTGGAAAGTGCCGTGGGGGTGCACCCAAGCAAGTACCACTTGCTGAGTCAACCCGGGGTTCTTCCCAGGTTTGAACAGCTGGTGAGAAGCCCCAGTGTGGTGGCGGTTGGGGAGATAGGTATTGACCGGACACTCACCCAAAATGCTGAGAAGGAGACCAGACAGGATGACATTTTCTGTGACCTCCTGTCTCGAGTTAGTCACCTAAAAAAGCCAATTATCCTACATGTGCGTGGTCCACGGGGAGATCCTATGGACCTTGACGCAGGATATGCGGCATTGGCACATATAATAGGAGGTACAGAGGTAGACCAACTCCTGCAGCTCCACTGTTTCAAGGGTCCACCGCGCATGGTGAAAGCCTGGGAAGCTCACAGGCCAAACACCTACTTTAGTGTGAATGGGGGTTGTGTGAATTTTACAGAGGTGCAGCGGGAAGGCATCAGGTGTATTCCCAGGAATAGGCTCCTGCTGGAAACAGATGCCCCTTACTTTGGTATGGGGCATGGGCCGTCCACGCCGGCCCTTGTTGGGGAGATAGCCAGGCTATTGGCGGCTATTCGTGGGGAACCGGTGGAGGAATTGTTGGCTTTTACAACTAGGAATGCCCGCTGGTTGTTTGGAATGTTGCCCCCATCACCCTAAACAGGAAATGGTGACTCACTGTTTCCAGGGGGGTGCCAGGGGTGGAGGATAATCAAAAATTGTTAGGCTGGCGACCTGAGGATTAACCCTCAGGTCAATATTTATGAATTCCTTATCCATCCACTGTCAAAGGGCATAGATAAAAATTGGTTAGGACAGTATTCATTGAGGTCTCCTCTCGTCCACCGGGGAATTCCCCAGTGGTAGAGCGGATGTCATGATCTCTTTTAGGCATTTATCGGGATTTTTTATTGCTACATGTTTAGGTCACCCCATTTGGTATAGGGGATCAAAAGATCAAACTCTTAAAGTTTGAGCGCACTCTTCTTTCCTGACTTCCCGGAAGTACTCCAGATCAGTTGGGCTCCCGACAGTTTTTACTTTGGCATGATAATCTTTGGCTTTTTAAATTAAACGGGAAAGAGTGTTGTAGAATTGCTATATAATCCCACTCGCGTGACGAGACAGTCTGCGAACCAGGAAAGACTTCCAGAACTCTCCGGAACCTGTTCCAGCTGTGAAGATGAATACCACCACTCTGAGGCCTCATGTGACCGGGATTAACCAATTGAAATCAAAGAATCAAGAAGAAGACCAGCCTCTGTCTCTTATCAACAGGACGGCGAACGCGTCAGTTGACAATTCACAATCAGTTTAGAATATTAAGTGTTTTCATCAGGAATCTTTGGTAAGAACCCTAGTATTTTACCCGCAACTATTTCCTAAAGTAGAGATTTAACCAAACCCAAAAACTACTTTAGAAATCAATGTTGGACGTCGTTTGTTTTGATTGGTTGCTATAATATTTGAAACGAGATCACGGTCTAAATGGGTCACTGAACCACGTGAGTACGGTGAGTACGGTGAGCACGGTGAGAACATTTTGCCGAATAATCCGAAAAGCTCAAATCAAATTTACTGAAATCCCCGATGTTAAAAAAATGTCGGAGCATTTTTATCGACTTCTGTGCTCATGTAGTCAAGCTTGCCGAACATTAACATTTTAAAACTTAGTGAGGGGCGCAGAAAGCATGCATTTCGCACTTGGAGGGGAGAGGGGGGTGTTACGGTGATAAAATGGCACACACACACCGATAGGCCTATATATCAGTGGTGTCCCATGTGCGTCAGTGTCACGGTGGGAATGCAATATACAAAGTTCATTACGGAACTCACGCGCTTTAACACTAAAAAAGGCCTTTCAACAAATTACACCAACGGGAAAAAAAACCCCATTATTTCGGTTCGATGGTTCAGTGGATTTTGATTTGGAGGGGTGGGGGGGGGGGGGTAAGTAAGACATGGGGGATCCAAGGTCGAGATACCGCAGCTCCCGAAGGCCGCAGCCATGAGCTGGGGAGGGTGTTCCCCCTCCCGTTGGTTCATATTTGGGCGCCCCTGGGAGCGATATCTGAGCATTTCTTCAACACCTGACGTGGTCTTCAACAAGGAAAATACATGTTAGACTTTGTAATAACAATTAACTGGTTGAGTGCTATATTATTTTTGGTGGTCTGAATTTGTTCATCAAAATTTGTTTTATTACCCTCTCCGATAATTTGTAATAAAACAAACTTACTGTATGTAACAAAATATTATTGGTGTTGGACCGGATATGAAACATGAGCAAGGAAACTATTACGTTTGCTCTGGTACCCTCATTTTTCTTAAAACCCTGATACCGGCTTCTAGCACTCAACCAGTTAGCGGGACATGATGTGTTTTGTTGTGCGCCGTTTGTGAGTGTGATATTGGGTGGGAAAACCACGGCCAGGTTGCAATTTGGAGTTTGATTATTCTTTTTTTTTGGGGGGGGGGGGGGGGTGGGCGAGTGAAGAGTGGGAAGGGGTATGGCGCCGCCACTGCGATTGGTAATGTGTTGAATGGGCCTATGGAGTCCAAAAGGGGAAAATGTCTCGACTTTAAATTCCATGGAAGAAACATACGAAACAAGGGAATTTTTGGTCACAGAATCTGTGCACATCGTTCCTGTTAATTCCCAATAACATTGCAATGACGGTTGATAAAGATCTCTCCGCCACCCCACCCCCCTCTGCCCTCTGTATCTTTCTCGGTTTCTCTCTGTCGCCGTCCCTCAACTATTTCGGGAAAATATGGGCTCCCCTGCCCCCCCCCCCCCCAGCCCCCCCCCCCCCCCCCCCCCCCCCCCATGTTCCTACGCCCATGAACTTAGTCAATTGATCCGCACGAAATTGTGCGAAAACTATTAGGGGGTCGGACAACATATGGCTAAGTCACGCTGAAAATAATCACAATCAGTCAGTTTTTTTGACAACCACAAATCTAATAATTTCGAAGTGGATGAGACGTACTATCTCAGCACATGGGTTCAAGGTCAAAGAATTTCCGGCAGAAATTATCCATGCAAGCAAAGTATCTTTATCGCATTTTTGGAAACTCTTGTGCTCACCCCGACAACCGCATTGTGTTCTTGGGCAAGATACTCCACCCCCATTGGTACAGTGGCGTTGTGAATTAAGAGTACTGCACGTCGATGATGCACCTATAATCAACCAATGCTAACCTTGCTTGTTGTGTGGTGTTAGTATACACCTGAAACTTAATTAAGCACCCTGTTTTTTCGCAGTGGTGGTTATAGAAACTGTCATTACTTTCATGCTATCTTTCAGATGACCAAAAGTGATTGTTTGCGGAAAGAATGGTCTATCGACAAACGAAAGACAACACAATGATGAAAATATGCAGCATTTAATGGCGCTAATTACACAAATCTGTCACTAATATTTTTGATGGGAAAATGTTCTCTCCACAAGAATGGTTCTGGAACGGCCCATGATGAAACAATGCTGACAAAAAATGTAATTTGTGGGGAGCGCGGTGGCTCAGTGGTAGACTGTTGGACTTCTATGCTAGAGGTCCTGAGTTCGATCCAATTCCGGGACGACCCGCGTTGTATCCTTGGTCAAGACACTTTGTCCCGGTTGCCTACATGGGGGCACGATGACGCCATGTTCAAAGGCATACTGCACGTCGATGGAGCACATGTCTTCAACCGCTGTAACACTGATTGAACGGAGCTTGAACAGAGTTAGAATGTTGAGGAGCTGACAGTTGCTCGTCGATGCTCGGTGGTTCTCTCCTGGAACTCCGGCTTCATCCACCCGTAAAACTGTAACGGTCACGATTAGCCATTGTGCATAAGTATGTGACCTTAAACACCAACAAATAAATAAATATAATGCAACTTGTGATCTCCTGACCACAGTAGCAGTGGTTGACACCAGTAGCGAGTGTATCCACCACGTGCCCAGATGACAGCCTGAACCCTCCTTTCAATGCTACCTGTGAGCCTTCTGATACGGTCCAGAAGCAAATGCTGCAACTCCTCATGTAATGCAGCTTCCAAGTCGGCATAATTCTGTACAACCGGATCCTTTGCTTGCACACGACGTTCAAGAAAGTCCCAGATGTGTTCTGAGGAAATTGAAATCGGGGTTCATTGCAGGCCAAGGCAATGTTGTAATAGCGCTATTCTGAAGGAATGCTCTCACAGCATGGGGACGATGTGGCCTTGCATTGTCGTCCATGAATACAGGGCGAGTAGCCAATGGGTGGTTGTCAAAATGAGGCACGACAACCAGATTAAGAATGTCCTGGATGTACTGATGACCATTGAGATTCCCACGTACAATCACCATATCAAGTTTACAATCATGAGGAAGGCATCCCCAGATCATTGCTAATCCTCCGCCATAAGGAACAGTATGTCTGATGTTCCTGGGCACGTAAGCAGTATTTCTGTGCCTCCACACTCTCATACGACCATCTGTGACGCGAAGCGAGAACCCACTCTCGTCTAACCAATGGACTCTCATCCACGTCCTGAGATTCCAATGTTGTTCCATACACCACACCAAACGTCGTCGTTGATGCTGATCGGACAGAGCTGGATGCTTGATGACCGTTCTGAACCTCATACCCAGTGTTTTGAGACGGTTGTGGACAGTTCTGTTGCACAAACGCCTGTTGGGGAGCCAAAGACTTTTCAAAACCCCTCTTGATGCGAAGTTTTCACGCCTAAGGAGGCGAGCCAGACTCCAATCTTCCCGAGGAGAGGTCTTTTGGGGTTGTCCAGGCCTTGGTCGGTGCTTAACATCGCTGTTTTGTTGATGTTTTCGGACATGTCTGCTTATGACAGAATGACTACAGTCAAGCCTTCCAATAGCTTGTTACATGCATGCCAACGATTTGCCATTTCAGTGCCCCTGACAACATTTATTGATAAAAGAAGTGACAAACCCAATCAACGAGAAAGATCGGGTTTCACTGGATGAAATGTACTGCAAGACATAGCAATAATTAAAACATAATCAGTAATACGTGACCTTAAACACCAATAAATAAATAAGTAATAATTTTCTCTTCCACTAATGAAACTTTGTTTGTATGAATGGTTTGCAACGACATTCTCTCTCTAGTTTTTTGTTGCTGTATGTTTGTTTGTTTGAGTGCAGGTGAAAGGTAAGAACTTGCTGTATATAGGCATAGGTCCCTTTCCTGATTCAGTCGTGTATGTAACAGCATATTTCAAGAACAGTTACTTAAGAAATTTGTCTGCGAACAACCGGAAGGTTCTTGAAAAGTAGGGCCATGGGAGTCACAGGAAGCTAGAAAGACGTTTCCCTGAGTAGGGAATGTGTAAGTATTTTCCTTATTGCCCTTCCATCATGACAAATGGTGCATAGTGGATTCAACGCCTATCTACAGCATTTTACGGCTAATGGTGCTCAATAGCGATAACACCTTTGAATGTGAGGAGATCCAGACAGCAGTGATGACATTAGTCCAAACTTGACCCCCACAGGCCGCAAGATAACTTTTGATGTGGTACGTCCTGTGACTCCAATCCTCTCCATATCAGTACACGTTGAAAAACCGGTTCAAAATTCCACTTGGATCTCCCGTAGCATTCCTACTTTATCTAAACAATATACCGCATATCCTGGTGCTAAGTGATCGAATGGAGTATACTTTTAGCCATACACTTTTGTATTGGAAATTATCGGTCTCTAGATTATTTCTTAACCCTTTACCTAACATGAAAAGAAGACGACACTTGCAAAAGAAATTATTGAATAACTATTTTGTTTCATTTTTTGTCTCAAAAACATAGGTTATGACCCCTCATTGGAACGAGCTATGTTTTTGAGACAAAAAATGAAAAAAAAAAAAAAATAGTGAAAATTAATTAGCGATTTTGTAAATAGCGCTGGCCAGTTTTCGCCGTTACGTTGGGTAAAGGATTACACGAGAAGTATTTATTTCTCCAGACGCAAAAGTCAATAAAAAATCTACCATTTTTGTTTGTAGGAAATGCTGGGCGAGTGGTTTATGGGAAAGCTGGTGCACGCGTGACTGTCGTGTGACTGTGGGGTCAAGTGTAGAGCAGGGTGACACCTGTGCACACTCGAGCCTGATATGCCTAATTTCTGCCTAACTTATCATTCATGATTTCCGAAGCCTAAGTACAGTATGAAGCACATTTGGCCACAAGTTGTTCTGGTGAAATATTATTTTAATATCAGTTCTGGTACGAATACAGTAGTAGACTTTCAGGAACCAGTAGTGCCTGCTGTCAACTCTATGAGTTGATTACATATGTGTTTCGTGTTCTACACATCTCATCCTTCATTTTGATGTATAATTTGTGTATATTTAATTTGAATCTAAGGAACATCAGAGGTGCAAATTTCAAAATAAACAAAATACTATTACTTATATGGCGCCTTAAGTTTTGCAATGGAGAATTCATCTTGTGGTATATGTTCCAAGACGCTCAGTCTCATCCGCATTCAACAGGAATCGACACAGATGGGCGGTACACGCGAAGGAACAGTTTTAATGTCAGTTTTGTGAAAAGATTTTCACAACGAAATACAATAGAGACAGACACGAGAAGCAACACCAGGAGAAGGTCACTTCAGACTGTCGATTCTATGATTACACACGTCCCGTGTCACCCCTAAATAACAAACGACTGGCCTTCGGCACCCCTCCCTTATCGTACGTGGGTATGGGGAGTTTGAAAACATCCCCCATTGAGTGATTTTTGTCATGGCCCTCATGAACTCATACGATAAAAAGGGGTGCCGAAGGCCAGTCGTTTGTTATTTAGGGGGGGGGGGGGTGGGGCTGGAAGTGGGGTGCCACTTCCAGCACCCCTAAATAACAAATGAATCGCATTCGGCCCCCTTTTTTATCGTATGAGGGTATGAGGGGTTTGAAGTTACAAACCAAAACAAAAAGCAAACGCATGGGCGACTTACCAAGAACGGCACTTTTGTCTCGTCATTCTGTCTATTGATGTCCAGCTGTATAGGCCTATTATTAAAGTGTGGTAAGCGAATAGCTCACACACAGACAAAAACGGGTTTAGTGCATCTAGTAAGAGAAATGAATGCTTGCCGTGGTCGTCAAGTTCAAGCCAATCCAGGTCTTGAAATTGTGGGGGAACGCAGTTTGCCGTAAACATGCAGGGGAACCGCGTTCCACAGCTTCCACCGCGTTCCTCCGTATTCCTTCGAGAAAACATCATTTTCTATTCATAAACCTTCCTTCCATGTTTTGTGTGTTGTATCCGACCTGCACTATATTCACAAAAATCGACAATCCAGTTTTACAATTTTTCCAGTTTTAGCCTCCAAAACATAGCACCCCTCAACGAAATGAGCTAGTTTCAATGAGGATCATACGCTATGAGTCGGGGGCACCAAATAAACATTTTTAGTTATTCAACAAGGTGCTTTTGCAATTGTGGTCTTCTGGTCGTATTAGGAAGAGTAAAAATATCGAACCTTATTCTTGACGTAGTATATAGTACAAGGAAAGTGGATTGTTACTAAATCACTCGTGGGACAATGTCTTCACTCAGGAAAAAACTCCTCCGCTGGGAAAAAAGCATTAGAACGACGAGCAAAGTTTCAACCTTCCGGATTCCACTCGGAGGTCCCTGGCTAAAACTGTGCTTGTCCTTTTCATCTATTACCACAGGAATCGACTGCTTTTGTCTGAGTGGAAACTTCACTCCACGAGTATTTAGTGGAAATTACCTCTCCATGTACAGTATGACATTTAATGTCTGACATCATCATATTTTATTTTGTTGACAAACGCCCAGTGAATGAGACATACCTCTGTGTGTAACGAGTGCTTCTGTATCCAAACATGATTAGCAACAGACGCTTTGACAAATTTTAGCGTTTCATTAGTGATACAGGGGTCTTTTTCCATTATTGACTTACCCACGTTTTTCCACGACAGCCGGGGGGGGGGGGGGGGGGGGGGGTGGTTCTTCAAAAAAGTAATTATTCTACACAGGGTCGGGGTGGGTGGGTGGTCCGGCCTCGAAAAAAGTCACTTTTTCTTCTCACCAAATTTATACATTTTCTTCTGTTTAAATCTATCTAGATATCTAGGCGATTTAATGGACTTTAGGGTAGTTATTACAGTTAAAACTAGAAGTCATGTCACGAAATGTGCGCTTATCTAGGCTTAATTACGCGTAGGAATTGAGCGCAATTACCATATCGAATGGCATCCAAAGCACGGCGGGTTCTTCTGTTTACTCATAGCAAACACAGTCAATGTTTCTGCCAATGGACCTCCGGGTTACCCGGAGGTCCATTGGCTGAAACACTGCTTGTGCACAGGCCGCATGCACACAATTTGATAGCCTTGCTGTGGTCATAGGGCGTAGATAAACGCGCAGATCAACGTGCTATATGTGCGCATTTCAGGACAGGACTTTTAGTTGTAACTGTACATATGTGGTATAGTAGCATGACTGATATCCAGCTGTTTTAACCCTTTACCTAACGCAACGGTCAAAAACGGCCAGCGCTATTTACAAAAATCACCATTCAATTTTCATTATTTCAAAAAAAATTTCTCTCAAAAACATAGCTTATGATCCCCCCCCCCCCCCTCCACCATTGGAACGAGCACGTTGAGCTCGTTCCAATGTGGGGTCATAAGCTATGTTTTCGAGACAAAAATGAAAATATTTGGTTATTCAAGAATTTTGTTTCTAAGTGTCGTCTGCTTTTCGTGTTAGGTAAAGGGGGTTAACTCACATTTGGTGAGATGGTGACCATCAAACAGTTGGTGGTCATTATCGATCACCCATAGACTGTTTTCAACAGGATTAACCCTTTACCCAACGTAACAGCCAAAACCGGCCAGCGCTATTCTCCAAAATCGCCAATTAATTTTTATTATTTTTTCATTTTGTTTTTGTCTCAAAAACATAGGTTATGACCCCTCGTTGGAACGAGCTCGACGAGCTTGTTCCAACGAGGGGTCATAACCTATGTTTTTGAGACAAAAAATGAAAAAAATTAGTTATTCAGGAATTTTTATTGCAAGTGTCGTCTGCCTTTCATGTTACGTAAAGGGTTAAACTAGTGTTGCATTAAGAAAAATCAAATGTTCAATCAAATAGATCATTTATGTATTCAAATATAGCAAAGGTTTGACAGAAAAAACTAGAAAAGTGTAGAAAGTTAAACTAAACATAAAATCAACTGATATTCATCAAGGTGTATTGTGAACTGGGTTGTGTGTGGTAAGATAGTAAACAGAGAAAAATCAGGAAGAAAGGGAAAATTATTTTTTTTTGTTTTGTTTATTAGGGTTTAACGACACATTAACAGCCAGGGTCATATCATGTCGGTGACAGTTTTACGGGTGGAGGAAGCCGGAGTACCCGGAGAGAACCACCGAGCAACGACGAGCAGCTGTCAGCTCTCCAACATCGTAACTCTGAACTCTGCACCGCGGCACATGCAGGGTTAGATTGGTTGAAGACACGTGCACCATCGACGTGCAGTACGCCTTAGCACACAGCGTCATCGTGCCCCCATGTAGGCAATCGGAGTTAAGTGCCTTGCCCAAGGACACAACGCGGGAGCACGAATCAGTCGCTGAAATGGTCACCCATCCAACTATTAACCGCGCTCGACGTTGCTTAACTTCGGTGATCTGACGAGAACCGGTTACCGCGACGCCACCGCGCCCCCAAGGGAAAATTAGAATAGGAAAGTCTGACTGAGGCTTACTGAGGAAGTAATAAGATGAAGAGATGCTTGAAGAGGATGAGTTTAAACAAAATAATTCACAAAATGTTTTATTATCAAAATATGTTTCTCTACAGATATATGAGAGCTACATGCACAAATGGACCCAGAATGTGGGACATTCATATTAGGCCTAGCGTGGTTCATACATGCATAATCGCACCCCCCCCCCCCCACCTCCCCGATTAATCCCATCTATTCTAGTCTACCCCTTGACTCTTGGATTTTGAACTGATATTTCCAGTAGTCACACTCATGGCTACCCTTTTCTCCAAGAAGTGCCTTAAATTCTCTTTTGATCACGGCCAAGCGCAGCACCGCCTTGTGTGACAGCAGATTAAAACATGCACCGAACTACACTGGAGGTTACCCCAACTGTAAGTTAAAAAGGACCCGAGGCTACTACACTACATAAAAGTACTGACTCACATCGGTAACTGCATGGTGCTTCAAGACAAATTTAAATAGTCCACCGGCTGCCCACAGAGTTGTGCCGAACTCGTAACCCATCGTTCACGATGAATTTGATATTTGGTTAGTGTTTAAGTCTGTCAGTTCCTCCACAATATCATTGTGCTGCCTGGCGCTGGTGGGTTAGAAAGATAGCAAATACAGTGCACATATACTATTAAAACAAAGTAGGGGATATTTGATGAAAGTGAGAAATATGAAGACATGTATTTATATTTTCATCAAAAAGACAGTTGAGGTATTGCACTGTGATATCTGGTGAATAATTTCACCGATAGTTGGGTGTCTGACAAGCACACACTCCACGCACTGGGCTGAAGAAGACGAGGACGGTCAGTCAGAGATTTTACCACATTCAGTCCAGGACCTCAGTACCTTGTAAATCCTCCTCGGTTCGCGAGACAAGCTCGGATTCGACGTGGCATACTCCTCACCAAACGTCCAATATCAGCTTGACTGATGTTATTCCATTCTTCCTGCAGTGCAGCGGCGAGTTTCTGGACATTCGCAGGGGGCTATTGGCCTTGTCATAGGCGCATGCCAAGCATATCCCAGAAGTGCTCGATTATCGAAAGGTCTGGACTTAGTGCTGGCCAAGGCAGGGTAGTGATGTTCTGCTCCTGGAGGAGCTCTTGCTTTGTCATCTTGGAAAATGAATCGACGGCCGTGACGTCACACAAATGGCACCACATGAGCAGCAAACACGTTGTCACGGTAGTACTGCCCTGTGACACGCACTTGGAAGGCATGTAATGTTGTTCTGCTTGCCATAGTCATGCCTCCCCACACCATAAATGATCCACCGCCAAAACGATCGTGTTGTCTAACGGTTACGTCATGGTATCGATCGTTCCGCCTCCGCCACACTCTGTTTCGTCTGTCGTTAAAGTTGAGAGTGAACCTCAATTCATCGGGAAAACATGACGTTGCTTCACCGACGATTGTCCCAGCGCTGTGGTGCTCCACACCAATTACGCCTTGCTGCGATTTGACGTTCAGTCAAACGTGGAATTAATCGAGGTCGCCGAACGTACACATTCCAGCTGTGTAGGCGATTTCGAATAGTCTGACCACTGACGCGCACATCTGTCGCTCGGTGCAGCTGCTGTCCAATTTCTGAGGCACTTTGATGGCGGTTACGTAATGCTGTGGTTCGGATGAAACGATCCTGGTTAGCAGTTGTCGTCCCTGGACTACCGGAATGACGTCTGTCATCAACATTGCCTGTCTGGCGTTAGCGTGACCACAACCTGCTAATCACCGATTGAGTAACGTTGAGAATTTGACCCACTGAAGTCTGTCTTTTGCCAGCTTCCACCATGCCAACGGCACGTATACGTTCGTCACGTGTCAGTCTTCGTATACCTCAAAAGTTAAGTTTCGACCAGAAACTATTGAGTAACGAGTTTATACCAAGAAAAGAACGATGAGACCTTCAGAAAAGCCCGTCCAGCACAAATGAAAATTTCAAAATGTACCCCACAGACATTAACGGGGCGCTTGTGCGAATAAACTGCACAAAGTTTTCGTGGGCCGGTGACATTCATGATCCACACTAAACTTGGTAACACATTGATGTGTCCAATCACGCGTATCCAATACCATTTTCCGAAAATATCAACATCACTTTGGATATCCCCTACTTTTTTTAATAGTATATATGCCCTATGGGGCTATTGCCTTTTTTTACCGGATCAACCCATCTCAACACATCTCCAAGATCCCATTGAAAATAAGTTCGATTTTAATAGTCACTCCAAGTGTTCTAAGGATGGCTTAATATTGCTATGTTTTGTATATCGCTTGAGTGGCCAAAAAAACACATTGACAGAACTGTGTCAGGGAGCTACATCCTACACATCTACTCAAGTTAGTGAATATAATTAAGTGTGTCACTTCAATAACCCATGCTGAAAAAACACTGTAAGATGTAATTTGGAACAATTAGGTACCATTAAATTATTGCAGACATGAAGTATGTATCTATTTATCTCTGGTTTTGCTCAACATCTGCTCAATTTTTGTGAATTGTCTCCCCTTTTATGTTGTAAAAAAAAGTGCGACAACCCGAAGAAAGGCTTCATTTGAAATTTAAAGTATTATATCCTTGTCACTTTTCATATATCCATCCTTGGTAAGAAAATGCTGAGTGAACTCTCCGAACGTTTCATTTTCCTTTTGCACAATAAATTGTTACTACCACCTGGAATGTAATGGTTGAATATTTTAGGTTTATTAGTTTAAACATATTTTATTTGCTACACTTTGTGCAAATTGGATCGGTAGACAAGTTCTAAACACTTAGTTTACACTCCTCTCCTACAAATTTAAAACACATTTATTTTTTGCAAGCCTGTGAATTATTAAAACGATATTCCTCGATATCCATCGACTTGATAGATATCGCGAAATATCGCGAAATAAAATGGCGTCACGCTGCGGCGCATGACGTCGCCTTGAAGGAACGATCAGCTGATCTTTGTTATTGTTTGGAAACGTTCGCGTTTGGGGTTGAATTGGGATGAATATTGTGCTATTAATAAGATGTCTAGTAGCATTTAATAAAAAGAAAATCTACTCTATTTTAGTCAGTATCGGAAATTATCGCATGAGTGTGGACCTGAAAGTTTTATTTTTCACTCGCGCACGCGCTCATGAAAAATACTATTTGCAGATTCACACGATGAATTTTTCAGTAGCTTCCCACTTGACGTTACGCTTCGGAGCATGGCGTTGCCAAGAACGTCGCCGTGAAGGAACGAACAGCAGATCTTTGTTGTTGTCTTGAAACTGCTTGCAGTCGAATTGAGCTGAATATTACGCAGTAAAATGTTACGCAGCATATAATAAAAAGAAAGTCTACTCTATTTCAGTGAATATCGGGAATTATCTCATGAGTGTGGTTCTGAAAGTTTTATTTTTCACGAGCGCTTGCGGGAGTGATAAATAATACGTTCAGGTCCGTAAGAATGAGATAATTCTATATATTACATGGTAACCAAAACACAAAAATAACAAAATAAAATATCAGTTTCACAAATTAACAGAAACGGAGAGTGAGAGAAAGAGAGTGAAAGATGGGGGATTAGATTAAACATATTTTATTTGTTATAACAAAAGGGATTGGATAACAAGTGCCTAGCACTTAGATTATATCCTTTCCGTAATATACATCTGAAAATTACAAATTATGTTTACAAATATTTATAAGTTATAATGTGCATATAATGACAAGAGAAACATGTGTATATATTGATACAATATTGTGTATGTACACAGTTCGAAATAAAACCTGACGGGTATTCAACTTCACAAGAGTCAGAGCAGAGAGATGACAGGGAAAAGAGAAGAGAAGTGAGCTGCCACTCTACAACACTGTTGGTTTTAAATTACATACTAACGGGTCATATTTCAACACAACCACGAATCCAGCGGAGCCCCATACCAATGCTGTAACCAGGACATGCAGGACAAACATGCGGAAAGTCATGTGTGAAGGAAACAGAGGTGGACACGAGTTCATATTATAGGTCATTTGACTAAGATGTTGTGAGTCATATCTGCTCGGTTGTCGTCTTATCTAAAACCGCTTCGTGGCCTTGATGAAATTTTGTACACTTCGAAAAAGGTGGATGTTGACAGATTCCGGTAAGTTTGGAATACCATAAAGAAGATCATTGACCGATCTTATTGTAAGATGCGCAAGATTTCTCTGTAAGACTAGTCTTTCATTTGGATAGTTACTACAGTTGAAAAAGTAATGGTTCACATCTTCAGCCTCGTAACCACAAGAACATCTTGGTGTGTTATGAATATAGTTGGAGTGTTTATCATAATTTAGGTCGCTGCAAGAATTCCTCGGCTTGCAGTGTATAATATTGACGGCCCTATCGCCATTATTAAAGTACTTAGGTGGTTTACAATTGCCTCCATCAAAATATTTGACAAAGTTGTTCTGTGAACTCAACTGTCTTACTTCTAAGGGTAATGCATTCCATTCCGAGATACACGAGTATGTGAGTGGTAATTGAAAGTTGGAATGGGACCGGGTGCTATACGGGGAAATGTCCTCAAAGGTCCGTGGCAATAAGTCAGAGAGGTGTAGGGGCCTGGTTATTTACAATTTTAAAAAACGTTATCATTTTGTGGAGATGACGCCTCTGCCCAAGGGTTTCCCAACCAAGTTCTGCATATAGAGCAGATACCGGGGTTGATCTTGTTAGGCCGGATATTATTCTCGCTGCATCCGTGTGGATTCTATCCAATTTGGTAAGTAGGTAATCCGGTGCACCGGCCCACACCACGTCTGCGTATTCAACGATCGGAGTATGAATGATTTGTATAGCGTCTCTAAGCTTTTTCGACCTAGGATATACTTTAATTTTCTTAACTGAGATAGCCTGGAATTAGCCTTTTGGCATAATCTGTTAATTTGGGCATGCCAGTTTAAGTCTCCCTGTAAGGACAGGCCAAGGTGGGTGTGAGACTTTGTGAGTTCAAGTGGCGTGTCACCAAACATCACAACAGTACTTAGGTTAACACGTTTTTTGGTGAATAAAACGGTTTCGGTTTTTGATGGGTTAAATGTAAGAAGCCACGTGTTTGCCCATTCGGAAACAGCCGCAAGGTTTTCATTAGACTTTGAAACAATGTCATCCAGTTCAAATCCACTTTCTGTTATACTTGTATCATCTGCAAATAATTTACAGGCGTCCGGTGAATCTAAGTTTTCAGTAATGTCATTGATGTGTACAAGAAAGAGGAAGGGTCCTAAGACAGATCCCTGGGGAACTCCATAATTAACAGGTAAGTACTCAGAGGGAGTTGCGTTAACAGTTACCCTTTGTTTACGATCTGACAAATAGCTTTTGGTCCACTCGATGAGTGGGCCAGATATACCGTTTTGTTTCAGTTTGTAAATTAACTCTTCATGCCAAACCCTATCGAATGCTTTTGATATGTCGCAA
Organism: Pictodentalium vernedei; assembly: GCA_031216915.1. Classification (NCBI taxonomy): domain Eukaryota; kingdom Metazoa; phylum Mollusca; class Scaphopoda; order Dentaliida; family Dentaliidae; genus Pictodentalium; species Pictodentalium vernedei. The sequence continues at coordinate 118,712,462 of CM062295.1, read as the reverse complement.
AATACCCCAAGCGAAAACTGGTTCCTATCAAAGGCTAAACAGAGGTTATGATATATTTCAATGAGCTGATAAACAGTGCTATGTTGGGGTAGGAAGCCAGACTGATATTTAAAAAATAAATTATTAGCACAACAGTGTTCATACATTTGGTTAAAAACAATCCTCTCCATAACTTTGCTGACACAGCTTAGGAGGGAAACGGGTCTGTAATTGCTGGGGTTGTGTGCGTCTCCCTTTTTAAATATCGGCACAAAGGGTGGCCATCTTCCATTCTGATGGGTAGACGCGTGAAGAAAACGAAAGCCTAAATAGGTGAACCAGAGGTTTGCATATTGTAGCTTTTGTTTCTTTAAGCATGCGGTTGCTTATACCATCGTGCCCAGTTGCTTTTTTGGTATCTAGATTGCCCAGGATTCGAGTCACTTCGTCTTCAGAGAAGTTTATTTCAGACAGACTTTGAGAGCACTTTCTTCTAAAGACAGGTAAACTATGTCCCTCGTCATGTATCTTACTATTTGACAGAAATGTTTTGTTGAGCAAGTTGGCTTTGTCTTTGTCGTCTGTTACCATAACTGTACTACCCGCATCATCTTCTTGGTTAAGAAAGGGGACCGAGAATTTCCTTTCAAAATTATTCAGTAGCTGTTTAACAGTGTGCCAGAATACTTTGGGGTTTCTACTTACCGAAAGTGAAGTATCTAGGTTTGAATAATAAATGGATTTGGCCTTCTTTTTCATGTTATTTACTTTGTTTCGGGAATGTTTATATCTTTCAATTATTTGTGGGTTTGGGTTTTTCAAGATTCGTTTCCGAAAACGATCTCTGTGGCGAATTTCCCGACGTAGAGCCGAGTCAAACCAAGGTTTATCGTGGGGACGTATTACCACATTGTAGGACGGAATACATTCTCTGGCAATACCTAGAAATTTAGATGCAAATTTATGGTATGACGTATCAGACATAGTCGTGTCTGAAATGAAAGACCAGTCTGTTTCGGAGATCAAATTATTCATTTTGAGGAAATCTGCTTTGTTGTAGTTCCATATCTGTCGAATTTTTGTTTCGTGTTGTGCGGTTCCCGTCTCTATGACTGCTGATACAGCTTTATGGTCGGAAACACCAAGTTCGTGAACTTCTGAGTTCAAAATTACAACATTATCGTTAACTATTATTGGGTCTAATAAGGTGCTTGAGGTTGGCGTTACACGAGTCGGCTCCTTAATGACGTTTTGTAGGTTATAACAGTTTATAACTTCGTGTAATCGACTAGAGGAGTTAAGAAGGTCGCTATTTAAGTCTCCGGTAATTATTAGGGAAGGGTTTATGTTGAATGAATCTTCAATGGCGCCTTCGAGCTTCTCCCAGAAGTCATTGCATGATAATTGAACCGATCGGTATGCCAGGCAGAGCAAAAACTTGCGTTTTGAGGTAATCTCAAACCATAAGACTGACTGATCGAATTCCAGTTCAGGCACACGTTTGGCATGACTTTCTTTGGAGAAATAGACCGCGACACCGCCACCATGTTGGTTCCTGTCCTTTCTAACTGGTGGGAGGTAATTGGGAATCAACACATTGTCGGAATTGAAACTGGGATCAAGGTGCGTTTCGGTGAAACAAATAATATCGAATTCATCAATGTCGTCTGTAATATGATCAAGTTTATTCCTGATGCTTCTGATGTTATAATGAATTATAGAAATGCTACTTACGTCTACCGGCCCAGTTCGAGATGGTCCTGGGTTGACTTCAATGTCTCCGGACAAAAGGATGATTCCAAGGATAACGCATAAAACCAGCGTGAAACGGACTTTTACCGTACAAATCGTTATACGGTGCGGGAGTTCAACCGATCTACTCGTGACAAAGAACCTGCACACGAGGAAATTGTAATGAAGTCCTACTGTAGTCCTATATTGCTCGATACTAATATCCATGGTTGACGTCTAGAAAAGTTAGACAGCAGATGGAAATGGGGCCCACCAACGCACCATGGAAGACGGATTGGGTTTTTGATATAAACTGATTGCGTGGCAGTGAAATTGGTGAGTGGCAGTATTGAAAGAAAGTGAAAAGAAAAAGAGAAGTTATGAGGTAACAAGTTTATACAGTTTGTAACAAGATTAGACATGTGATACACATCTCCTGTTGGGTGTGTTGAGTGGTGAGATCGGCTTGTAGTTTGGTTTTTTGGTTGGCTGGAGTATCTCTTATTCCAAAGGCCCATTCCTCCGTACACCACCGCCCATGGCACTCATTGAGATGAGTCCACCGGGCTCATATCAATGAGGGTCACGGGCTGTAGTCCGTTAAAGGGAAAGAAGATGAAGTTTAACTGATTTTTAAGACTTTACACGGGTGGGTCTGTACTATTTGGTCGAATTATGTGGCGATTAGTAAAAGGAAATTTCTCCTATAGGCCACGCATAACATAAATGTGGGGACATTAAACGCTGGTACCCAAATTTCACCTTATAGCCCACAAATTGGCGTCCGATACCCAATCAGTCAAGGAAACGAAAGGAAAATGATGTCCTTGTTTTGTATGAGTGTCGAAAGGACAGTCAACATTTTTTCACAAGTTTTTGCCTTGCTGCAGTTCACTGGAAAGTACGTGTGAACACTCCCCAGTCAAATGCAGCAAGGCAAATCCTTACAAACTAAGTTATTTCTCTTCGATGGAAATATGAACACCATCCACAAGAGTCATTAAATTATGTTGATCCATGGGCAAAACTATTTTCCCAATGGAGAATGTTTTGTTAGGAAATACTAGGGGGTACCCGGTGAAACTCTCCACTAACTCGTAATAATTAAAATATGGAGAGAAAATGTCGGTCACTATCGTGGATTTTATCAGTACGGTGCCAAACTATGCCTGACTGTCCAAAAGACTATCAAAATCTGTCCACAATTCCTTGCCCTGCTGCAATTTATGGGAAAGTGCCTGTGAGCACTCTCCCATTAAAAGCAACAAGGGAAATATTTACAGACAGATAATGTGACTACAAAGAAAATATGAAGACCATCCACAAAATGTGAAGTCTTTAAATTGTGGTATCAGTATTTCGGACTAAAGCCTCTAAATGTGTGTCCAGCACTCCGTTGGTTACTTAGAGAAAAATGAGTATGTCTTGCTGCAGTCTTCGTGTTCTTGATTCATGCATTATAAGGACCCAAAGGCAATAACATTTGCTAAATAAATAGTTGTTCTATTAGATATTATTGATGGGTACCTGATGGCACTCTCCAATAACCTATAACAAATCGAATCTGGAGCGGAACAAATGTTGCCCACTATCATAGCTTTCGCTGATAGGGTGTGAGATTATGCCCAAGGACTGTCTGAATTTGTTTCACAGATAATTTGCCTTGTTGCAGCTGATTGGAAAGTGCATGTAAACGCTATCCCATCAGCTGCAAAAAGGCAAATGATTACAGGTTAAAAAAAGTTCACTTCATCGAAAATATGAAGACAATCCACAGGATGTAATATCTTTTGAATTGTAGTACATGTATTTCAGAGTAAAGCCCAAAATGGGCGTCCAGTACTAATCAGTTCAAAAAAAAATGAGTTTGTCCCGCTACAAACTTTCTTATTAGTTAACTAGTAGGGTGACAGTATTTGAAAAATTTTCCAGAATAAAGCACAAAAATGGGCATCCAGTACAAATCAATTTAAAAAGTTGAGTTTGTCGTGCTGCAATCTTTATTTTTTTTGTTTACTGCAAGTGTGCCAAATTATAAATTATGCTCAAGGACTGTCAACATTTATTCGCAAGTCCTTTGCCTTGTTGCAGCTGATTGGAAAGTGCATGTAAACACTCTCCCATCAGCTGCAACCAGGCAAATGCTTGCAGGTTAAATATTTTAATTTACATCCATACGATGTCTTTGAATTGCGATACCTGCATTTCAGAATATTCAAAAGTAAAGCTCAGATTTGGAGTTCAGTACTAATCAGTTGAAAAATGAGTTTATCCTGCTGCAGTCCGTGTTCTTTGGTTCATCGATAGGGTGCCAACATGTGTCTGAGGCCTGTCAAAATGTATTCGCTAGTATGTTGCCTTGTTGCAGTTGGTCAGAAAGTACATGCAAACCATCTCCCATCAACTGCAACCAGGCAAGTGCTTGCAGGCTATATAATTTCACTTTTATCCACAGGATGAGAGGTCTTTCGATTGCGATACCTGTATTTCAAAAACATTTCAAGGTCATTTCAAAGTAAAGCCCAAAATGGGCGTCCAGTAATAATCAGTTGAGTTTATCCCACTGCCATCATTATGTTTTGGTTCTTCCAGCATGATGATCCAAAGGCAAAAATATTTTTCCAGTGGAGAATTGTTTTGTTAGAAATTACTAGAGGGTGCCCGATGAAACTCTTCCATAGCTCATAACAAATAAACTTAGGGAGGGGGATATTGGTCGCTCCCGTGGCTTCTATGCATATGGTGCAAACTATGCATGACTGCCCGAATGACTATTAAAGTCTAATGGCACTCTTCAATAACGAATCGAATTTGTGGCGGAAAAACTGTTGGTCACTATCGTGGCTTTCACCGATAGGGTATCGAATCATGCCTTGGGACTGTATGGATTTGTTCACAATTCTTTTGCCCTGTTGCAGTTGATTGGAAAGTGCATGTAAACGCTCTCCCATCAACTGCAACCAGGCAAATGCTTACAGGCTAAATATTTTAGCTGAGGTCTTTAAGTTGCCATACCTGTATTTCAGAAGAAAGCACAGAATGGGCGTTCAGTGTTAATCAGTGAAAAAAAAAAAAAAAAATTCTTTCATTAGGAATTACTAGGGGGAACCCGGTGAAACTCTCCGATAACTCATGACAGAGAGAATGTGAGGGAACTCAAAAACGATCTCTACCGTTGCTTTTACTGGTACGGTGCCAAACTGTTCCCAACTGTTCGAGAGACTATTAAATTTTGTCCATAAGTCTTTGACTTGCTACAATTTACGGGAAAGCGCCTGTGGGCACTCTCCCATAAATTGCAACGAGGCAAAACCCGATGGACTAAATAATTGCTCTCCAAAGGACATATGAGGACTATCCACAAAGTATAAGGGCTTTGAACTGCGGTCCAGTATTTTCAAAGTAACTGGGGGTGCCTGTTGACACTCTCCATTAATTTGTAACAAAACAAGTTTTGGGAAACAAATGTTGACTAACAAATATAACCATGTAGGTCATGTAGAAGTCGACTGGTTGAGTGTTTTTACTGATACGGTGGCAAACCGTGTCTAACTGTTCAAAGGACTATCGAATTTTGTCCATAAGTCTTTGTCCTGCTGCAATTTACGGGAAAGTGCCTGTGGGCACTCTCCCATAAATTTCAACGAGGCAAAACCCGATGGACTAAGTAATTGCACTCCAAAGGACATATGAGGACTATCCACAAAGTATAAGGGCTTTGAACTGCGGTCCTGTATTTTCAAAGTAACTGGGGGTGCCTGTTGACACTCTTCATTAATCTGTAACAAAACAAATTTTGGGAAACAAATGTTGACTAACAAATATAATCATATAGGTCATGTAGAAGATGGGGGAGAAGACATGTTTTTAATAATATTATATAACTTCCCACCAACCTTTGATTTTTAAAATTTTATTAGCAGACCATGATGATTGATAGTGCCAAATGCTTTCCAAAGATCCACAAAAACAGCAGAAGAGTTTCTAACCTCTTCCACTACAGTATCTACAGTTAAAACTAGAAGTCCTGTCATGAAATGCGCAGAAATAGCACGTTGATATGCGCGTTAATGTACGCGTTATGGCCCAAGTAAAGCTATCAAATTTTGTACATATTGCCTGTGCATAAGCAATGTTTCGGCCAATGGACCTCCGGGTAACCCGGAGGTCCATTGGCAGAAACATTGCATGTGTTTGCTATGAGTAACCAGGAGAACCTGCCGTGCTTTGGATGCCATTCGATGTGGCAATTGTGCGCAATTCCAACGCGCAATTAAGCCTAGATAAGCGCACTATTCGTGACAGACTTCTAGTTTTAACTGTATCTGTAGGGCTTTTCAACATAAACATGTGATTTGTTGTTCTTAGGTTCTTCCTAAAACCACCCTGCCTGACTATTTGACAAAATGTTTTGTCCCAGATATGTTGTTAATCGCATGTTAAGTATTGTAAGCTTTTCCTATACAGGAGTAAATAGTAATTTCCCTATAGTTATTTGAGTCTTTATGGTTTCACCATTTAATCCTTTACCCAACGTAACGGCCAAAACCGGCCAGCGCTATTCTCAAAAATCGCCAATTAATTTTCAAAATATTTTCATTTTTTGTCTCAAAAACATAGGTTATGATCCCTCGTTGGAACGAGCTCGTCATAACCTATGTTTTTGAGACAAAAAATGAAAAAAATTAGTTATTCAAGAATTTTTTTTGCAAGTGTCGTCTGCTTTTCATGTTAGGTAAATTAAAAACGTATTGTATAGATGGAAGACTGGATTTTTATGATCTCATTGGAAAGAAAATCCAACCCCACAGCTTGGTTCCCTCTAAGAAATGCGAAACTATCTTTAATTTTTTTATTTGAAATTTGAAACTCCAGTTCTGTGAAGCTTTGATGTTTATGATTGTCTTTTTAAAGATTTTCCGAAATTGCTGCTGATTTCTCCAAATACTGTATTGACATTTTCAAAGTGCGATGTCCAACATTCAATGTCAATATTACATTCAAATTAGGGCCATGCGAATAGTACTTTTTTCGAATACGAATTTCGAATCGGAATGTTCGATTTTTTTCTCGAATCGAATCGAATTATCGAATTCGAATAATCTCCGGGAGGCATTGCTGAGCGCCATCGATAATGTTAGAACCGGTAGAAAATCTCATAAACACTGTCCTGAAATCAATCCCGAATTCATGTATTCGGAGACTAATCATCATTCCTTTTGATAATAGTCATAATACGGACACAGGGTGGCTGATATATTGTCACTAGACTGTCAGACCCACACAGTCTTTTATATAATTACTACTAATTAGGTGTTCCGAACATGGGAATGAAATGCAATCACGCTATTTGTATGCAAAGATTATACTGTCGTGGTATGGACATCGGCGATGTTGTCTGTAAAGCATGGTGCAGGATAACTCTAGTCAGACTATTCTATTCTGTATGTCTGTCTGACATACTGTCACATACAACATATAGAGTTATTCCGCTTTGCTCGGACATGGAATTGTTCACAACATAACTCCATGTTGTTTATTGGGGAACGGGAAGTTACGGCCCTTGGAAGTTACGGCCCGGGAAGTTACGGCCCTGGGAAGTTGCGGCCAGGATGTTACGGCCAGGAAGTTACGGCCCCAGTTTATAGAAAACAATAACTGAATAACATGACTTCATATGGGTACTACAGTTCATTACCGGCCAAACAGAAATGGTGGGACATAAGCTATATTTTTGAAACGAAAACTGACTAACTAACAAATTCGGAACTCTTTCGACGCCCAGGAAAAATCATAGTTTTCATTTTTAAAATATATCTTATGACCCCTCAATGAAGGGACATAATATATATTTTTGAAACGAAAAGTCGAAAACTGACTAATTAACAAATTCGGAACTCTTTCGAGTTTCGACGCACGGGAAAAATCATAGTTTAATTGCTTATGAGAAACAACCTTCAAACCGGGAAGTTACGGCCCGTAGAGTCATAGACTGGCCGTAACTTCCTGGTCGTAACTTCCCAGAGACGTAACATCACGTACCCGTTTACTGAGCCTGAATTAGTCTGACTTGAGTCACTTGAACTCTCTCTGTGAGGGAGATCAGCGATGGCACTCCATGACAAGATGTTGGGGACCTGGGATGCAATGTGGGTTACCAAAACCAATAATCTAATACCCTGAGTAAATGAGATTCTTGATGCATCAATGATAGACAAGTATTGGAGGTATTGTAAGTTGTAACACGTATGGAGCATAAACATTGATTCATTGACAGCTAACAATTATTCAACAATAGTCAATACTCAATAACAAATTATTTAAACATCTCGTTTTTGTTCTTCCTTGTGGTTTTCTGGAAGGGTGGGGTAATATACCGTAATAAGATAAAAAATAATAAAACTCTCCATAACGGAATGACCACAGGAGTCTGGAACTTGTCCTACAGGCCATATTTGACCTCCTAGGCCTTTTTTACCCCTCTTCCGAGCGGAGCGAGGAAGGAGTGAAACAAACTTTTGACTGGTCATATCACATTCACGCCTCGCATTCCGATTTAAATCAACTTGCCTCTTGTTTTTCTCTTCTCGCTTCCTCACAAATGATTTATCTATCTAACGGCTGAAAGGTCACAAAGGTGGGATTCAGAATTCTCGATTATATGGTCTATTTCTAATAGAATTATATAATCGAGAATTCTGAATCCCACCTTTGAGACCTTTCAGCCGTTAGATAGATAAATCATTTGTGAGGAAGTGTGATGAGAAAACAAGAGGTAAGTTGATTTAAATCGGAATGCGAGGCGTGAATGACTGAATGTGATATGACTGGTCAAAAGTTTGTTTCACTCCTTCCTCGCTCCGCTCGGGAGAGGGGTAAAAAGGCCTAGGGGGTCAAATATGGCCTATAGGACAAGTTCCAGACTCATGTGGAATGACCGATCCGCCGATCGATCAGAGTTCGATAACAGAAGAATGTCAAGAATTACACGGATAAACATAAATATCGCTATCATCCCGGCTCGGGTAGCACACTAGCACTATGGGCTATGCCTATGGCAGCGTCACACCATCAGAACGTGATTTCTGATTATTCTAAACAAATATTTGGCGAACACATTGATTAATTGAAACAGTTATTCTTTGAGTTTGAAGTCTGACATCGACATGATCAAGTCAGAGTTATTCTGTCCCCATATCAAAGTTTCGGCGTTATGCTTTGAGAGTGAATGACGTTTATCGTCAATTATATTCCCTCCAGTCGAATTTACCCTCTCAGAAGAGCAATTGGTGGCTTGGATGCCGAGTACATCCTTTGTAACTTTTGACAGCAGTGGCAATGACATAGCGTGATCGCGCCAAAAAAACAGAGGGTTATGATGGTTATCAATATCTTCCTTTGTCAAGAGGGGGGTGTCAGAATACATTTCGATCTCTGACCTGAGCCTCGACAAAAGCGATCGGCAATCTGTGTTCGGGTGTTGTTCTTCGTGACTGCGTTTTACGTCAGCATACATTAGGTCAAGCAGACTTTCGGGCGAACTAGCTGATGCTGATGCTTCAACTTGTCCCAGATCACTGGATGTGAGATCGACTGGTGTCGGCTGTGTCAGCTGTGTGGCCATGATGCTATCAGAATCGGAATCATCAAGGCCGTGATATTTCAGGTCATCCAACAGGAAGTCTTCAATAAGATTGTTTTCTACCTCAGCTTTGCCGGCCACCATTCCTTTGAATCACAGGTCAAGGAAGGTGGCAGTTATAACTTGGGCCTCTTCTAATGGGAATCTGTTTGTGAGTTGCTTCAGACGCTCGTCTCTAAATGTGCGCACGCCTTTCGCTGAATCTTTGGCAAGTTGTTTTTGCAGTGTTATAATACATGGGATGACCATTGATACAGTAACATGCTGATCGGCGCTCAACATTGTGGTCGCTTCAGCTGTAAGTTTAAGGATCGGGAGAGCTGCCAAAAGAACGTCATCTAGGGATTTATTCAATGGCGGGGGAGGGGTCGAGCCACAGTTTTGACGACTCTGACACTCCACAAGGGCGAGTGATATCGGGACCTTATTTCTGTTGATCCATTTCAGCAAGAAGTAGGTACTATTGAATCTTGTGGTGACGTCAATGGGAGGGGGGGGGGGGGGGGGGTTGTTTCTTTCAACTTCTTTGTCTGGTCATCGGGATCATCAATATCTTTCTGATGTGTGTGAAGAGTACTCAAACCGACTGTCGAGGAATTGAAAAACCCTGCAATTCTCTGTACCATCGAAATTAGGTTCTTCAGCATGGGCTGGGTGTCGAGGGCGGAATTGATGCAAAGCTGGAGTCTGTGTGCCGCACATCCCAACCAACGGATGTGTAACAACCCAGCTGTGCAGGGCATGACATTCGTCGTATCTGTTATCGTGCACATAATCGAATTCGTCGGAATATTGAATTTGTCGAGCTCGTCTCTGACAAGTGCCCCGGAAGAAACAGCTGTGTGGTCTGCATCCTTCAATTCCAGAAACACAACGGATAAACATCTCGTTTTGAATTTCCATGTGTTGTCAATATAGTGGATTGTCAGCACCATAAAATTTGAAGCATTGTTCGCTTTCCAGTGATCAAAGGTTATTGAGGGGCGGGTGTCATGTTTTCAGATGTCTCCTCAGTGAGGCTTCAACCGACTCTCGCATATACCTTAATCGACGTGATAGTGTAGATGGGTGAGGTGGGCTATATTCCCCCTTAGTTAACACTCCACACAGATTTTTAAGACCCTTGCCAGCAACAGCTTCGAAAGGGTGCCCGTCGACAACAACGAAAGAAAGCAGTGCAAGGTCGTAACGCGGTTTGGTTTCAGAAATCAGGACTCTCCTCGGGGCGAAGTTAGTCATGGTCCGCTGTCTCTTAGTGCTTGGCCCTGCTTCAACATCACCGCCACCACGAGCGACACGTGTTTCTGGCTTCCGTTTGAGATTATCAGATTTTGCCTTGCACTCATCGTGTTCTCGGTGTTTACATTCCATGAGGGCCCACAACTAAAAGGAATGAAGTTGTATCAGCTATCAGGGAGGCAAAAACTTTATACTTATCCAAAGTTCAGTCCATTTTAAAAAGTAACGAAAACCCAAGCTCACAGTGGTGGAAAACGTTACAAACATTTTTCAGTGGCCGTCGCCAAGCAGAGGTTCCTGTTATTAATTACATGAATGAAGTATGCACCTCGAATGTCGAAAAAGCCGAAGTGCTTAATGAATACTTTTGTTCAATCTCAACAGTTGACGACTCAAACGTTTCCTTGCCAGACGTCATAGTCCATCCTACACGAACAATTGATGGTATAACCCTTCACTGCAGCGAGGTGTACGAAGCACTGCAGTCATTGAAGGTGTCCAAAGCATCGGGTCCTGATCTTGTCAGCCCACGTCTTCTTAAAGAATGTAAAGTCTCGTTATGCGAACCACTATCGATTTTATTCAATATATTGCTAAACAATTCGTATTTTCCGTCATTGTGGAAAAGGGCTAATGGCTCACCAGTTTTGAAAAAAACAACCCACGAACGTAGTCATTAACTATCGTCCCATATCTCTGATTAGTTGCCTTGGTAAAGTCTTTGAAAAATGTATCTTTAAACGATTATGGCATTTCCAAGAAGACTCGAGCGCTCTTAGCCAATTTCAGTCAGGTTTTGCACCAGGTGATTCTACGGTCCTCCAGCTAACTGATATATATGATGAATTCTGTAAAGCGCTCGATGAAGGAAAAAAAGTTAGGGTTGTTTTTTGTGATGTCAGTAAGGCCTTTGACAAGGTATGGCATGTTGGTCTCGTTCATAAGTTGGAGAGTATTGGTGTCTCGGGTGATTTGTTGCTGTTCTTAAAATCGCACCTCTCAGATAGATCCCAACGCGTAGTTGTGGGATCAGAGGCTTCCGCGTGGCGCCCTATAAACGCCGGAGACCCTCAAGGTTCTATACTAGGACCCTTACTATTTCTTATCTACATTAACGACATAACCGAAAATTTACTCAGTAGCATACGCGTTTTTGCAGATGATATTTCGTTATATCTAATTGTAGAAAATCCAAAATCAAGCCTCGAATTTAATTAACCATGATCTAGCTTTAATTGAGCACTGGGCAAAAACATGGTTAGTCGAATTTAATCCCCAAAAAACTGAGAGTATGGTTATATCGCGCAAAATGAACCCAACTGCCCATCCACCCTTATTTTTAGGTGGTGCTCAAATAAGTGAAGTCAATTCTCATAAGCACCTAGGGGTTGTACTAAATAGATATATTCAATGTGGACCAATCACATTGAATATATCTGTTCCAAAGCCTGGTCTCGATTAGACTTGTTACGGAAACACAAATTCGAGCTTGATAGATATGTTTTAGGAAAGATATACTTTGCCTTTGTCAGACCTTTACTGGAATATGGTGATACTGTTTGGGATAATTGCTCGTCAGGACAAGTAGCCGACTTGGAAAAAATCCAGATCGGTGCAGCAAGAATAGTTACAGGAGCAACAATTAGTACTAGTAAGTCATCAGTATACTCCGAAACATGTTGGGACACTTTACAAGAAAGACGCCGAAAACATAAGCTCGTGCAGTTTTTTTAAAATGTATCACCACTTAACACCTCCTCATATTGCCAATAAAGTTCCACCTCTCATATCCTCAATAAACCCATCACTCAATATTCGAACGCGCCATAACCTCAGGGTTCCATTTTGTCGCACACAGTTATACCAATCCTCTTTCGTTCCTAATGTAACTGATCAGTGGAATAACCTGCCTTTATCTGTTCGCGAGAATTCGTCACTGAGTATTTTTAAGACCTTCTTGAATGGTGGCAAACTCCGACCACCATCATTTTACAATGGCGCGAAATCTCGCACAGCTCAAATTTACCACTGTAGACTGCGGTTACACTGCAGCAGCTTTAATGCCCACTTATACGATAATCATCTCGCACCTAGTCCGTTTTGTCAGTGTGGTGAACTTGACACTCCAGAACACTTCCTTCTTCATTGTCCATTGTTTCCTAACGCACGCAATAGAACCATCAATTTACTCCCTTTCACTATAGATACTACTACACTTCTTTTTGGCTCTGAATTTTTCAGTAACGAGGAGAATAGGCTAATTTTTGATATAGTGCAAGACTTCATCTTACAGAGTGGCCGGTTCCTCTGACGAGTGATGACACCTGTTTTTTTTTTTGTTTTTTGTTTTTTTTTGAAGATGCTTAACCTTCATTAAGAATTCCTCTGTAGGTGTCCGCGCGATTAAGGCAATGTACCATAATTTTACTATCTAGTTATTGATAGAGTATCTTAAATTCAAAATCTTATTTTCTATTCAACTTTATCTAAAGACAAAGCACCATGTATTCGGGATGGCTTCTTCTTCTTCTCCTTCTTTATTTTACTTCTTCTTCTTGTATCTTTTTATTCTTTGACTTCATCTTTTTATTCATCTATTTTTTTATCGGTTAGACCACTTCTGATTTCCCGTATGTGTAGTTTAGACAATCGCGTATATCGCCGCCTAAGGGACTGAGCTTGTTGGTCAACTTATTCTAATCATGAAATTAGTACAAATCGTTTTTTTCAATTTTTTTTTCTCTGAAGAGCTGCCGGCACTCCCCAGCTGCACTTGCTGATGTAAAGGAAATTGAGCCATTATGTAGTTGCAGGTGACTGTACGTACGCATCTAGAATGCTCACGTAGTATGATGCGGGCCGGTGGTGCGCTTGTTCAATGTCAGAGACCCAGCCAGATTCATTGGTCCGCTAGTGCTCACCCCCCTGGGCTGCGATATACATGTTTCACCTGTTACTAGCTATCATTGTCATCATATTTACGAAAAGTTCCATAAAACGTAGGAGACGACTCATATAAGCCTAAGGCTTCCTGTCGAATCCTAGTTCATCTATAAATCTAATTATCAATGTCATTGTTATCTCGTATACTGCTAGCAAAACTTCTTTTTTCTTTTTGTTTTTTGATAATATATTGTATTGCTATGTAATGTATACATATAACATCATCTTGAATAAATATTGTTTAAACTAACTGTGATGTTGTTCCCGTTTTGTTCATCTTCAAGGCCGATCCACACTGCTTACAAACATACTTGTCACCTGACACCGAGATGGTAAAATGTTTTTTAATTTCCGCCATTTTCTAACTGTCTGACAACAAAGTGGACAAACAGACAGAAACGTCACCGGTGTCCGGTGTTTATGAAAAGTGGCATGCCGATAGAATTCCAGCAGTCCGTATATGTCAGTCGCGTTATTTCCCATGACGAGCTGTCAAAGTTTAGGCAATCAACATTCAACAGCATACATGATCATCAATGTTGTCTGAGAATCCGAAATATATAGAATATACCACATTCTGTGACCTCTGTCCTGGATGTGTAGTGTAGTCTGTCCGGCTTTTAATTTTCGGGTCATATTTTTGAAAGTTGAAACACCGGTAACCCGGAAGGTGCGATGCGTTCGTTTAGCTAACTATTATATATTCGAAAATGAACGAAATTTCAGGCATTTCGGTAGCTCAACAGTATGTTATACGTGCATGACTGTTGAAGTGTTGATTCGGATTCGCAGTGTGGAAACTGTCGAAGATATCGAGTATAGATAATTATTTACTTAGTATCACTTACGGTCACGGATGACAGTAGAAACGTAAACGGACTATCGTAATGATACAAATCAGGAACAACGGCCGGTAATCGACAGGAGAACTCTTTTCCGTAGCCGCTATGATCGATGTCTAACTATTCGAAATTTTCGAATTCATGACTTCGAATTCGAATCGAATCGAATATTCGTGACAATTAAATTAGAGAAGAGTCCTAAATTGGCGAAAAGCTTTGAAATAACTGTCACGTTTTGCCCTATCGAATGGTGAATCTGACATTTCCCTTACCTTATGTTCTCGTGTTTTGCGCATGTCGTCTCAATTCTCCATCAAACTATTTTTTATCCCGGTCGCACTTCTTGCGTTTTGTGTGTTTAAACTTCAGTGATATGTTGGCAGCGGTTATTTGTATATTTTGTAGATTGCCAGATGCCTGACTAATATGTTCTGCAGAGAAGGAGACATTTTGGATTTCATTTATTTCTTTAATGATTGCTGGGTTACTAAGTGCATGCCGAAATACTAGTTTTAAAGTTTTAGTCCAGGTGAATTTACCTGGAGATGGAGTCTGATTTGGTTTGGAATGTTTTATTGCTTTGTTAATTTTGAATGAAAAGGATATAAAAATACAACAGCTCTTGAACACGTTACTACTGTTCAAAATTTTAACACTAATGTTCAGTTTCTTAACGCCAGTGTACCAGATTTGAACATGTAAAATGTGTTCAAAATGTTGAACAATGGTGTTCAAATATTTAATACCAGTGTTCACAATTTTGAACGCATCACTAGCATTCAAAAAAGTTGACACTAGTGTTCAAAATCTTAATGCCAGTGTTAAAAATTTTAACACATGATGTGTTCAAAATGTTAATGCGCACATGCATCCAGAACACATGCAACAGATCTTGAACACAATGAACGCGTTCAAACTGCAAATATGTGTTAAAAATTGAACACTGATGTTAGAATTCTCTTTACATTAGTGTTCAATTATCTGAACACTGGTGTTAAAATCATTTCACTAGTGTCCCACTGTAGGAATATGAGGAGGAATGGCGACTGGGATGTTAGCGAAGAAACACTGTAACTAAATGCATCATTCCAAAATATTTTATTATCAATTAAATTCTGATGTCAACTATAAAACAAATATTATAAAATATCAAAAAGTATGTTAATAAAAGCAAATGATTTTTAAATGAAAAAACAAAATTTAAAATATGAATGGACTTAACCAGTGACTTCAGAGAAGAAAGTGCAGGCGATTCTCATTTTGATTTTACGAGTGAAAAATTTAGGAGAATGATTTTAACCCCTTATGATGACAGCCCGAACTGAGAGGCATAAAACACGAAAATGACAATACAAATTTTATTTATTCGTTTTTACTCTAAAAACATAGCATATGACCCTCACTGGAACGAGCTCATTTAATTCGTTCAAATGAGGTGTCAAAAGATATGTTTAAAGCAAAAAATGAAAGGTTTTAGTAATGCGAGATAATGTTTTGCAAGTACTGTTTCCTAGCTGGGTCGGGTAACGAAAGGGTGATTGAAATGCAGTATATAACTTGATGTTTGGACATAATTTCTACACACATCATGAAGGCGAGTGATTAATTGATTCCCTTGTTAAAAGTTTAGGAGAGTGATGGCGAGTGAGAGTGATCACTCCTTTCCCGTCAGTCCCTGCTTAACTAATGAAAAAACACAGCTTGGTGAATTAGTAATTTTCAGGGTGCCCAGCCTTTGTTTATAATATGGCAAACTCTGCTAATGATATATGAACCATTCGTACCTATTTCTCTTAAGTTTAATTAACTTTCGGGACATGCAGCTATTTTATGACAGAAACAAAGATACAAAGTCAAGTTTAACAAATTGATATTTATATATGTTGTCCACCTTGGATACATTGGCCACTGCCCCATTGCAGTGACATAGATCTGTGGAACTACTCCACCACAGTGGGTCAGACTTTTTCACTTTACCACCAACTCATAGGGACAGGAATAAATAATAAAAAAATAATTTCCAGGATTTAAAGTCACAATCAATATCTATGGTTAGTAACAGCAATATAGTCAACTTTGACCTACCATTTATTTGTACTTTCCACTCTTTGAGACGACTTGCCCAACTGTATTGATTACAATGTCCTCCTACCCCTGATCATACGAATTCCCACCAAAAATATACTCCATTGGACATTTGTGTTACAAGTTATTGTGTGTACACGCTAAAGTTAAATTGTGTGTACAGGCAAAAGTGAATGAATTGACAGGCAGAAAGAAATGACCATAACAAATACCGTTTGCCCATTCGGGCAGTCATACAAAAAAATACATTTCCAACCTACCTATCCAAGTTGTAATTTTGAAGGCAAGCGAACACGGATGGAAAACATTAAATCTTTCATGTGTGATTTGAACTCATTCCAATGAAGGGCATAACCTAGATTTTGGAAGATAAATGTACAAATTAAACTTTTAAATAGTTTCTGGGATAAAAACCTAAAAACTTTAGAAAGTTGTGAAGGTAGATACATGTAGAGAACATAAAAAATATATTCTCCAAAGCAGATTTGATGTTGTGTACTTTATTTAATTCAGGATTGAAATCATGGCCAGCTAAATTACATGTAACCAGTTAACCACATAATTTTCATCGCTTTGTGCAGTCCGGAATGCCACCATGTATCGTTTGTTGTTTGTTGATGCCTATCTTGGAGTACACATGGAATCACATACAGAGAGAATGAGTCCTCGATAACCTGCACTATCCGATTTTCGACCTGCCCAACACTCTGCAAAGGAAGATGATCACACATTACATTCTGTGCTCAATAAATAGTCTGTACGTGCAGCCACCGATCCACTCAATGAGTTTCATATATAAAATAAAACCAACAATACACGGCATTTCGCGCACGATTATATGGTATACTACACGAATAATTCGATTGATCATTTGGTGTACAACATCAGTTGATTGATTGACCTGATGTAGTAAACAATACAATCATGTGATAACATGGCACACTGGTAAACTTGAGAGAATGGATAGGTTCCCAACTTCCGAGTTCATTAATTCCATGTCAGTTCAGTTGTTTTCACTTATATATTTATTTATTATTTATTTATTTTTTGGTGCTTAAAGTCACATATTTCTGCACATTGGCTACGCACGACCATTGCAGTTTTACGGGTGGAGGAAGCCGGAGTACCCAGAGAGAACCACCGAGCAACGGCGAGCAACTGTCAGCACCCCAACATACTAACTCCAAACAAGCAGGGTTAGAATTGACTCTACATTAAAAACGTTTGAAAGCAATATCGAAAAATTAACTGTATCCTGTCATGTACAGAACGGTCGCAGTGGACTGGTTACTTTCCACGGGTGGGCAATATTTCCACCGGAGCAATAATATTAGATTCCAAACTCTAACTATAGGAATGCTTTTCAAACATTTAACCCCAACCTGGTTCTTCATTAATTGAAATTTTGCTAATGACGATTTTTATTATCTGGTAACGCATGCGTGGACATCACTGTCCAGGCGTGGATTACGATCAGTTCACGGCGGCTGTACTGTACCAATTAACAACATGATTATATTTTAACGCTAGGAGACTTAAATGTCCGCTGAGCTCTACAAAAGTCTCAGATAAGATTTGTGGAAAGGAAGATCTTAACCCTTTATCCAACGCAGACGATATCAAAATTTATTATTTTTAATATCATGTTTTTAAATTTTTCAAAAAAATTCAACAAAACCTTATGTGACCCCTCGTTGGAACGAGCTCAACGAGCTCGTTCCAACGAGGGATCACATGATATGGTTTTGTTGAAATTGTTTGAAAAATAATATTTTTTCAGCTGCTGAATTTGCATATTGCGTGGGTGGATGCGGGCGATTCGTTGGTAAAGATCTTAACACCTCGATACTTTCAATAAAGCGTCCCTTACAATTTTGAAACTTTTGGACAAGTCATTGAAGTGAGTGAAATCTTCGCTAACATTTCCATATTTAAATTTTTGTTTGAAATGTATATATCCTTAGTGTTCAATTGACTGACAATTTAGAAAATTAAGGGGAGTTAACTTCCTTTAAATCTCGTCCTTGCCTCCCTTGAGCTTTGGTTTTTCCGGCCAGATCGTAAATCAACAGAAGAAACATGGTAGAAGAGAGGATATCCTTCTATCTCATGCCACAACTGCTGTCGAAAATAATCTGTAAAGTGTCCATTTACAGTGAGTGGCACATGACAGTGTGGACCAGGGCTGGGATCTATTACTTTCAAATGCAATATATTATATATAGAAGAAATAGGAACAAGGGTCGGTAATCAGATTTATACCACGAGTAGGATAAGGATTTTAACCACTCGGCTTGGTTTAAATCTGAATACTGGCCCTAGTACCTATTTGTTTTATTTATGCCGTGCTCTTAATAAATAATCGACTTTGTCACTTAAAATGGAGAAAAAATACACTTTCTATCGCAAACACACGGGTTTGTTTTGTATACATCCGCGTCGGTGGGCATTACTACCAGCTGCTTGTGAATTCTTGATTGACAGCAGCTGCTAGACACATCGTCAAAGTTGATTGAATTTACCGTGCTTTTTCAGTCAAATTATTATTAACAATTCTTAAATTTTATTTTAAATATTTAATTATAGGTATTTTAAACTTAATAAGTAATTGCACGTAGTAGATATCACTGCAAAAGGTCGTATGTTTGAATGAAACATCACGAAGTGTGGATGTATCGAAGTCGGCAAATAGCCTCATGTCAAATGCAAGTTGGATAACTTCCTGCAAAAGGTGTAATATTTTTTTAACTGTAGTGGAAGCTAAAATTTAACATACAGACTTCCACAGGTAGTAACATTGGCGAGCATGGTATACATTACTATAACTTTTAATTTTTTCTTATTATATTATATTACAATTACTTTGGGAAAATGTAATGAATATGACTTTTTATCATATGACTGGTCCGTTTTCTTCACTTTAAAACATTGGATATTTTGTTTTCATATTAATCAGTGATAAATAAAGCCTTCCGTCAATTTTATTTGTCAATTTCCAAGCTAGTCAATTTGATTGGCTGAACAAAATACAACTGGGCCACATTTTCATAATTTGCATAATTACTGTTGGGAGCTTTCATTGGTCAATTTCAAAACTGGACAATTTGATTGGCTAAACAAAATACAACTGGGTCACATTTGCATAATTTCAATAGGGAGAATTTACGTTATCTGTCCTATTCAGGGTGGGTAATATTGTATTAATCTTTTATCTACAAGAAAAACGCCATTCATATTTTTTATATTTTCACTTTTTGCTTCCAAAACATAGGTTGTGATCCCTCATTGGAACGAGCTCGACGAGCTCGTTCCAATGAGGGGTCATAACCTATGTTTTGGAAGCAAAAAATGAAACTTTTTAGTTTTTCGAGTATGTTTTTTCCAAATGCCGTCTGCAACTCAAGTTAGGTAATGGGTTTAAAAGTCATACTAAGTGGCTAATTTGTGCGTGTGTGTGTCATATGATCAATATATGAAATGAGTGTTTTTCTCATATAATATTTATGAAACTCGTCCGAACTTTCCGTTTGGGCTTGCTAGAGGCTCGCCAAAACGGAAATTCTTAGACTCGTTTCATAAATGTTATATGAGAAAAACACTCATTCCATATCCTCTATTTATTACTTTTATTACATTTGTCATTTAACCAAATTTCATGCAGAAATTTGTTCCCTTATTGCAGATCACAACATGTATTACGAAAACAAAAGTTTCTGCTTGATATGTAGTCGTCAATTCACATAGAGTGCTAAAAAAATTAATGACACAATACAATGCATCCTGTTTTTCTTTCATCCACGACACCTGCTTTGCATTATCTTTTCTTCCAATACTTTTAGAGAACCGTCTCCCACACTGATTCACTAACCCTTTAACATATCAACATGGTCAGAGAAGGGGTCAAGTTCTCATTCAGAGAAGGATTGTTTTTTATTGACACCATGTTCAACTACATATTTTCCAAATATCAACACAAGTTGATAAAAGTACAGTATCGATAGAAATACATGCAAATCATACCATTTTGTTACATCAATTAATATTTTTTTTCTGATAAAAGCAGTTCCTGGTATCATTGCAAGAAGGGAAACATAAGTCTTACAAGAAATGATACCAGGGAATGGCTTCCTCGCCACAGATATAATTTATGTACATTAATTCACATTTATGCTACAGATTTTTTTCAGTTGACACTGTACTAATCATATTGGTATTTTGTGTTACAGTGTTGTTAATCTCCTCTTGTAACCTTTGTCCATTGTTTAAGAGGCCAGTAGGCACGTCACACCTATAAAAACAGTTATTTGGAGAGAACAATGGGATTAAATATAAATACAAGACAGTGTCAAAGTTATAAAACTTAGAAAACAATTTATTCCCTTTTCAGTTCTGATGATAATAGAGGCTATTAATGCATACTACCCAATTACAAGTTCAAACAGAGGCACCGTGGCTGAGAGTTTCTGTAATGTTTGACGTTCAGAATTAAGGAGTCGTCCAACCTTACTTTGGTCAATTTGTTGACATTTTCTTTTTGCTTCAGAAAGAGATAAGAGAAGTAAGGAAAGGCAAATTATTTATCAAAATAATGAGTAAAGTGCATAGAAAAGGTATACATAACTTTTATCGGGACAAAAGTGAATTTTAAGATTTTGAAGAAGATTAATTTGCCAATGACATAAGTAACGGACCCGTAAAACCACACATTGATCGGTAATTCGGAAGCCTTGTCCTCAATGTTATGATAGCATTCTACACACTCGGAGAAAGCATTTTTTATGACACACACTCTGGTGTGTTGTGATGTTGGAATGCAATACCACCAACACAAATTTTGGATGTTCCGGGTGTGGGCATGTTTCGATGATGTTTATTCCGGTCATGTGATTGTAATGTGGTTCTTGCAGGAATACTAATTTTGGGCGATCGTAAGAATGCAAGGACGTGATCACGCCTTTTATTTGTTCGAGACAATGTATGAGCGGATTTGCAAACAAGTTACATCAAATACTTGAGCTGTTAATTTCATAACTGGAAAATATGCTTTGAAATTCTCTCCACCGCCATGCAATATTTACAGGCTGTCTGAACTTTTTTGTTGACGAAAATCTGAATCATTGCGCACTAAAAAGATAACATGAACCACTTGTAAAAAAAAAAATAACCGAGTGTATAAAATCGGGACGATACACACAAAATAAAGTAATATTAGTAAAAAGTAAGCTGAATGTTTCAGAAATCACCTTTTGTTCGAAATATATTCCAAGTGAGCTGAAACAATATTTCGCGTGTTGATTTCCCCATTGTTGAGAAGTTATTTACTTCCTAGTAACCATGGATCTCTGCCGCGACTGTGTTGATGTCTGCAAATGACCGATAGAAGATGGGTTGAAAATGATGCATTCGCGCTTTTAAATAAGGTGCGATTGGACGATGCTGTGAATTTAGTTTTTTCTTGCAAACAACCAAACCAACACAAGCGTCGATCAGTGTATTTTGTCATCGGTTTAGACTGACAAATGTGACAAACCTCCTTTACCGTAAACTGTCTCCCAATTTGCATATTATAATAAACTTAACAGCGCTTAGCGTGACCGTGATGGTCAAAGCCCAAACGAATTATCGAATCTACGGTCAAAATTAGCTGCAATTGGAATTTAAACAAATGAAATACACGAAATATTCGCAATTTCTTCAGTATCCGTGCCGAGTTACTTTTAACGTGATACACCAGACCACATGCTTTCTCCCAATTTGTCTGTCTCCCAATTTGCATATCATAATAAACTTAACAGCGCTTAGCGCGACCGTGATGGTCAAAGCCCAAACGAATTATCGAATCTACGGGCAAAATTAGCTGCAACTGGAATTTAAACAAATGAAATACACGAAATATTCCCAATTTCTTCAGTATCCGTGCCGAGTTACTTTTAACGTGATACACCAGACCACATGCTTTCAGTTTCGTTTGTCACCGCCAGCATCATACTGTCTGCAGATGTTCGTGGTAATAGTACGAGAGGGCGACAGAAGCCAAATATTTTCCCATCATCTATAAATTAATTTAAATTGATAATCCTGTTTATTTTACTGAAATTATGAATTGATAAGGTGGGTGTGTTGTGATTATCATGCCCCGACTTGGAAAGTCGAAGGCCTAACTTGTGCTGTGGAGACCTCTGTCCGTCCATACCAACGTTTCCCCCTGTATCTCAACGATTGCTATTCCAATTTGGATGATATTTGGTGTTGTGATCGAGCATCATGGGGAAACGATATCTGTGTAGCCGCTGTAGCGTGAGTTTCTTCCACACATTTTTTCAGAATTATGGTCCTTTTTCACTCTTTCGAGTTAGAATTTTTTTTTTATAACTAGTTGATTTGTTACAATTTGTTGGAAAGTGCGTGCAGGAACCCTCCAATTAATTGCTGCAAAATAATTTTAGTGAATATTTTGTTCCTATCGCTTATCAAGCAACAAGCTAATGAATATGCTGTAAAGCCACCAATATGGTGTTTGATACTTTTATCGGAGCTGTTATGGAGGCTTCTGGAACCTAACATGTTGATTATGGCAGGGTTTCTCTATTCACCCATTAATCGATAAATTAAGTGTTATATTTGGAAGTAAAAAGCATGAAAGGTTCAGAACTTAAAGTCCAAAAATAATGTTTTGCAATGTAATATGATTTTTGCAGATACACTTATTTGGAGGGTTACCTGTTTGATAGAATTTGGAGCATGTGTGTCGCCAGGAATTTCAAAAAGAGTTAAACTTTGATGAAAAAGGTATGTACCATGAGTGCCGAAGGAACAGGCATACAGGGGGGGTGGGGATACCCCACACCCCGGAAAAGTTTTTATCAAATGGAGCCCAATCGTCGCCTTTTGGGGATTTCTTTGCGTGCCGTGTTCTTGAAAAAATACGTGAACATCAATGAATGGGAGACCTACTGGATTTGCCCTCCTGATCTCAATATGCCAATAAGCCTCTTTTGGAAAAGTACAGGCAATAATGGTTCTATAGGGTTAATTCGATGTGTTTTGAATAACAATGTACATTTATGTACATTTGCTGATTTATTGCAGTGACGAGTTACAGTTACACTTATTTCTTCTCCAACAGATAGCTTGAGTACATTGATGTTCAAGATGCATGGGATAAAAAGGGTTACAGTGCACGGGGTTTGTAAATATATTTGTTCAACTACAATGTATGACTTTGCTGTGCATTCTACATAGGAGAATATCATAGTTTCTTTCCAAACCACCACAGTGACACATACATATTTATATTGGAAGACACTCTTTTGTCCTTCCATACTTCTTCTAGTGGACTCCTTCGAGTTGACCTTTGTTGAACCTCCCCAAATCAAAACATAAACAAACAAAAATGTCTGCCTTATTCAGTTAACACTCCACTTATATCATTTGGTCTCAATCTTTATTACTTTCATAATTAGGAGAAGATTTCTTCTAGTATCTACTTCAATGTTTCCAGAATACAGCTGTTTTTTTATTTTGAGGTATTTTTTGTAAAAAGTTTGTTTTCTCACTTACGCCATAGCAGACTTTCAGGCAGTGCTATGTACACATGGCAGCAGTTCCATAGCATAGTTTCCACATGTTCTATATTTCATTCCAAGCATTTTGGTATATAATTTATTGGGGTTATTCATTTTGGGCCGTTTTTTTAGACTTTGAAGAAAATTACCTGAAATTTGACCAAAGTTTGGTTGGACGTCCTCTTGAGCGAAGACAGCAACATTTTATTTTCAACAGTAATTATGCAGAAACGAAGAATGTGCTGAAAAGGCAAACAAAATAAATGATAATGTCCAACTTGAGAGAAGAATATACAAACTGATGGAACATTAGCCAGCAAAAATACACTAGGACACTTTTGATCAGCAAATATTTAAGTAGGAATGATATTTTTTTTTGTCACCCAAATAGTCGTTTATTCAAGTAATGCTTGGGATACATTTTGTTTTATCCCACACTACAGATATTAATTTTCCTGCATAATTTTAAAACTGAATCTTCTCTACCTGTAGTAGCTTCGACGTCATTAAGGTAATTGCATTTGCTCGAAGACGTTAAGGCGTATTGAATCTCCTTTAGTGAGAAGCAGTATTAGTCACACGAGCGATGCAAGATGCCCAAGCTCATGTTCCCTGACAGAATGGTATGTACCCTGAGCTGCAGGCACAGAGTACTTAACCCTTTACCCAACGTAACGGCCAAAACCGGCCAGCGCTATTCTCAAAAATCGCCAATTAATTTTCATTATTCTTTTCATTTTTTGTCTCAAAAACATAGGTTATGACCCCTTGTTGGAACTCGTTGAAGCTCGTTCCAACGAGGGGTCATAACCTATGTTTTTGAGACAAAAAATGAAAAAAATTAGTTATTCGAGAATTATTTTTGCAAGTGTCGTCTGCTTTTCAGGTTAGGTAAAGGGTTAAACTTTTGACTGGATTCGTGGCATATTTTATCTTACTGGAAAGCTATTGTAATCATATGAAATACACAAACAATTCGTCCGAGAGCCCAGAGGGTTTTCATTACACAATCGTGTACTGAAGGTTTAATACTCTCGATTTGTAGTATCGTTAAATTGTGGAAGAGAACCCATTTCGTAATTTGGGCATCCCTGGCGTTTTGGTGTTGGGGGCGCCCCAAAATCCCTTTTAATTATATTTTCACGTACGTTCGTGATTTCGTGATCGAACATTCTCAACTGTTCACTGATCACGAAAACTTAACTTGACAAGAAGAAACAAATTTTCCTGGCGTTTTGCTGGGAGGTTTTGAATTTTCAATTTCGGTTTCGATTCGGTTTTATGAAAAAAACTTGGTTTCGTTTCGTTTTAAGAACATTTAGTAAATAACACCCAATTCGTGTGGTTTGGTGGCCCAATATGACCAATGTTGATTACTTGTACGGTAAATATTAATTAAAGAAGTTTCATCACGACTTCTGCATGTAATTTTTTTTTATTCAAAAAATGTCAAAAAGTCATGCGTTTTGTACTACAATCCTGACTAATATTCCAACTGCATCATCACGAAGGCATGCCTTGATGATGTAGATGGAATGTAGATGGAATGTTGGTCAGTCGGGACTTGATCCATCACAATCGGGACAAATCAGCCCCCCCCCCCCCCCCACCCCCCTCCATTCCCAATCACATATCCTCACAAATGTAATCCCCACTACACAAAAACCTGTCGCCTTTAACGAATGCCATTTCATTTAGATCAGGTTCTGAAGAAGTCTGGAATGCAGTCTTTCCAGCATCTGGAAAATAGGACAAAGATGGACGATTTTGTCACTCCACCAACGGCTACATCTGACAGGTGTTACCTAATAGCCGACCATTTAGGAAATCTCTAACCGATGAAGATTCTCGTTGTTCGAATCATTTGGAGTTCACCACACCTGATTATACAAAGAAATTTGAGCATTAAACGATCTACTTCAGCTTCCCCGGTGTGGAGCACTTTGTGAGGTTGGAAGAGTTCGGACAGCTTTTTGCAAATGCTTCCCTCCATTTTCCGATACAACTTTTCGCCGTTTGAACAAGGTTGCATCCCAGGTACTATTTTTTCCCAAAGTACTGATCACCTACTGCGCAGAATCCGACACAGATGGATTAGCTGAAAATGATCGTCTATGCAGGTCTGATATGTTTATCGATTCACCGACCTTGTTTTAACCGATCACCGAAAGCTCTCACATATTGGAAAGAGCTTCAAGCTAATTGTCATTTTTGTTTACCCACAAATGTTCTAAGTGATGCAGGGACAGTAGAAATTGTTTCACCAAAAATATAAATAGTTTGTAGCTTGAACTCTTTTGGCGCCGAATAATTTGAGAAACAGAATTCTTAACCCCTAATATTCATCAGGAATTTTACAAAAAGTAAAGGTTGTTAGACTAAAGCGTTATTATTTTAAAAAGATGTTCTAATGATCTCATTGACAGTTTTTCAAATGATTTCCTGTGTATATTTAATGGCACCTTTATACTTTCACGGGACGATATCGTTGTTCATGGATAGGACACAAATGGTGCACGAAACATAGGAATGCGTATGTATGGCCGTAATATGCAACTTCAACAGTTGAAAAAATATTATTTTAAAAACAATTTCAACAAAACCATATCATGTGACCCCTCATTGGAACGAGCTCGTCGAGCTCGTTCCAATGAGGGTTCACATGATATGGTTTTGTTGAAATTTCTTGAAAAACTTGAATCAATGATATTTAAAATAATAAATTTTGATATCGTCTGCGTTGGGTAAAGGGTTAAAAAGCACTTGGAAATGGACACACACAGTTGGCTAAAATGACTACTGCAGTACCTTTCCGCGGTCTGCCGTCTGTCGGCTTTAGTCGCCTGTCGCACAAAAAGAGTTAAACAGAGTCGCTTTATCTTTCACACTTAAAATACTGTACATTAAGTTACTCCATTGATGATCAGTGCTGCAGGGAGGAAATGGCCAAATTAAATTAAATCAAGGCAATGGAGTAATTGTTTTGGTGCCAGGATCATGATCTGATAGAGAAAGGGGAAAATTTTGTTCAGGTTACCCTTGACAATCGCCAAGACAGGTTTCCAGGAGAGGCAAGTTCGTATTCGAATGGCGCCAAAATACTGCAATGTTGAAAACATTAAGCGCCTCAGGTACCATTTGTGGAGAGAAAAAATTAACACCTCGATATCACTGGCAAACCGTTTCTTTTACAATCTGAAAACGTTTAAAATTTCCAAAGGTAAATATCCCGCTTCAGTGTGGGATTACAGGTTCAATGTTTCCAAAAAATGTGCCAGGTACGAATTCAGAAATCGAATCATTATATTTGGTAACTGTCGTTTGATCCATTCTGTGCAGTAAATTATATCAATCGTAATATTTTTTTTTAATTCGCTGGCTCACCCAAAGTACCTGTAAATATATAAAATGAATTATTTATTGGGAATTAACGACACTTTCGACGGTCAGAGTCACCTCGTTTTGGAAAGTTTTACAGGTGTGGGAAGCCAAAGTACCATGATAGATCCACCGAGCAACGGCTAGCAACTGTAGCCTAACTCCACACAAGCAGGTTTAGCATCGGCTGAAGAGACAAGTGCACCATCGATGTGTAGTTTGCCCCAGTACTACACAGCGTCATCATGCCACACGTGGCCAATTGGGATTAAGTTCCTTACCCAAGGACACAACGCAGTTATCCCGACCGGGGCCGAACTGCGGACCTTTCGGCCTGAAGTCCAGTGCCATAACCGCTGAGCTTTCACGATTCCTTCATGTGAATTCACAAATGAGACCGGCTTTCCAAAGCATTGTTCATTTTGAACAGTTTTGCTCCTCAAGTTTGAGGTCAATTGTCCGCTGCAAAATACTGCTGAGACGTTTTAACCCTTTACCTAACATGAAAAGCAGACGACACTTGCAAAAAAAATTATTGAATAACTAATTTTTTTCATTTTTTGTCTCAAAAACATAGGTTATGACCCCTCGTTGGAACGAGCTCGACGAGCTCGTTCCAACGAGGGGTCATAACCTATGTTTTTGAGACAAAAAATGAAAATATTTTGAAAATTAATTGGCGATTTTTGAGAATAGCGCTGGCCGGATTTGACCGTTACGTTGGGTAAAGGGTTAATCTATGAATGCGTTTAGGCGAGGGTTCTGATAATAACGTATGCCAATAGAGTTTGCAATTATCATTTCAAATAAAAACATCGTGGCTTGAAAGTTTCTGTACTGTTCTGCGTTCAGTATTAAGCGGGGGGCAAACTTTTATTGTGGATAGTATTTTTGCAGTAAAGAAAAATATTTTAAAAAAAATATAGAGTCCGACTAAGTGGTAAATACAGATGGCACATCAGCGATCATAATTAAACCAGGCTTTTTTTTAATCCAGGGAGTCAAAATATCGCTCTCCTGAGAGCAACTTAGGCAAGCAGATTTCTCTCCCTGAACCATTTTTCAAATTGTTGTTGAACCTGTGGAACAAATGATCAGGACTAGCAGAATTATTTTTCATTCTAAGAAACTAAGAAATATTACGAGACAGAATTACAAAGCAACTTCTCTTAAAGGGGTGCGTTGTGTTCTGTCAGTCGAATCACAGAATATCCCACGGCTACTTTTAGACAAGGATTATGCATGGCCGATGCTGAGTCGAGTTTGTCGCACCTGTAAGGCTTGTCATTATAAGAAAATCAATTTTATTGATCTTTTTTTAAGTTATTGTGCTAATGAACTGAAAACTAGCAAAAAATAACCGAGGGCCATAATTCTGCTCAGTATGGTCGAACCGTACCAGTTCTCGAACACGTTCAAGGCATTGATAAGAAAGTCCCACATATGAACCATTGACCTAATTCATTGATATGTGTGATATGTGTTCAAGTTATCATGCTAACAGTCTGAAAACAGGCTATAATTAACTAAGGGCCACAACTCCGCTCAGTATGACCGAATCGTACCAGTTTCCGAACTTATTCAAGACATTGTTCAAATGTTTCACAAATTATGACGTCTCTCCCGGTTCGGCTGTCTGAACGTAATTACTACCCCAGGGGAGCTGAACTGCCTCTCTCTATTTTATTGAGATTGAGAAGGTGGAAATTTCGCTCTGGTGCTACCAAAGACTTTACTTTTGTCATGACATTCTGTCAATTTAGATTCGACAGCAGATTATTGCCACTTTACAGGGCATTCCCTTGTACATTAACAAAGTTTAACAGGGCATTGCAAGATCGTAACGCTCAACTTACAAAGTCGTGTGATGTGTCGGGCCGTTAATGAGTTGAACATCTCATTAAGAGCCCGACACGTCAGGTGACTTTTGTTCCTCGCTGTCGTACACTTGAAAATGGAAACAGTTTCCAGAAATGTTTTCAACTAGTAAACAAAGTGATTTTTATTTAAATTATTAAATTATTAAATATGTAAAATGTCCAGCAAAGTTAGTCCCATAAGAACAAGCAGCCGTATATAGTAAGTAAGTATGCAGGCATTTTAAGCCTTTATTCCTGATTTAAAAGCGGTAAATATCGGTTCTGTTTTTAAGTTTTCTAACTTCGTTGTCATTGAAAGGGTACCGGCTCCGATCACGTGATAATCATGTGACACCAGTTTGTTTGAGAACAGACGATAATATCATCTGCCAAAATTGAAAACGTTAAAAATGTCCCAATCAAGCGAATTGAATGAAGACCAATTGGCAGTTTGTAGCTGCCATGTAAGGTACAGTGTCAAAACTTTTGTCAAAATCTCAGTGGTAATAATAGTAATAGCATGACTTTGTCGGGCCTTGTGGTTTATTAACGGCCCAACAGGTGTGAATAACAGCCCTTCAGCTTATCAACGGCCCTCGTCTTCGTCTCGGGCCTTTTATAAGCTGTCAAGCTGTTATTCATATCTGTTGGGCCTTTAATAAACCACAATGCCTTCGAAAGTCGTATTATTGTTATTTTATAGTATGGTCAGCGAATAGCTTACATACAGCAGAAACGGCGTTCCAACGAGGGGCCATAACCTATGTTTTGAGACAAAAAAATTAAAACAATAATGAAAGTTAATTGGCGATTTTTGAGAATATCGGTTTTGGCTGTTACGTTGGGTAAAGGGTTAATGCACCGAGCAAGACAAATAAATGCTCGCTGGGTTTTATATTCGTTAGTGTCTTCAAATGGTGGGAAACGATATTTGCCCTCAGTAAAAAGTGTGGGAACGACTTTTAAACAGCGTCATCGCAGAAAAGCACCAACATGTCTGCCTGACCCAGCGAATGAGAACCCACGACTGGACCACAACACTATAAACTCATATGTGTCTCGATCGTACGTCTACTAACTGATCTGTATGATGACTTCTACCGAGCCCTAGATGAAGGTAAAGAGGTAAGGGTAGCTTTTGTGACGTAAGTAAAGCATTTGACAAAGTATGGCACGCTGGTCTCATTCACAAGCTCGAGAAGATTGGTGTGGCCGGTGACCTTCTTACGTTTCTAAAATCATACCTTTCCAACAGGGTCCAGCGAGTTGTTATATAAGTTATATGTAAGTTCTGTAATGTCGGAAAACTAATTGCTAATAATATTGTTGAAACTCTCTTATCTTATTTTGACTTTCAGTAAATGTTTGCCTTGCATCGATATTGGGGTTTCTCTCAAACTAAGATAAAGAAGTTAAAACTATTATATCTTTCTAAGTAGTTTAAGTAACTTTGTTCTCCCGACTGAAGGTTATATTAACCGCTATTCTTACAGGGACAAATTGAGTGAAAATCGTTGCCCCCCCCCCCCCCCCCCAAATCGGTTACCTCCACGACGCCTCTACCTTAACATAGCCGAGCTGCAGCATATTTAGAGTCACAAACATATAGTTTGCCAAACATTTGTGTCGGCTTAATATCCATTGCAAAAGTTGAGATATTAACATGTTTTAAACCAAAATCTTATCCCGAGCTCTGCTAATAAAACTTTCAACCTGTTGCCAACTCAAGAACTGGACGATACTCACGATGGTGTAGTTAAATTATACCACTGACTGGAGATGATAAACATGTTTTTTTGCCATGTAGATTATTTAGCTTTTCTTTGTGTCGAAAATAATGATATGACGTGTTTGAATTACAGAGTGTTTGTCTCATAAACACGATCTAAAATAACAGTATGTTTCCTGAGATGTCAAGGAAGAATATGTGGTTCACAGTTCCACGTTATCGAATCAGTCTCCAATGTCCCGGTTTAAATATGAGGATTAATTATAATTCCCAAAGGAGGAGTATGATTCTCGTTCTGTTAAAAAAAACTCGATAATGTGAGGATCCCAAAGGAGAAGTGTGATTCTCGTTCTATTAACCCTTTACCTAACACGGAAAAGCAGACGACACTTGCAAAGAAAATTCTTGAATAACTAATTTGTTTCATTTTATGGTCTCAAAAACATAGGTTATTACCCCTCGCTGGAACGAGCTCGTTCCAACGAGGGGTAATAACCTATGTTTTTGAGACAAAAAATGAAAAAATAATGAAAATTAATTGGCGATTTTTGAGAATAGCGTTGGCCGGTTTTGGTCGTTACGTTGGGTAAAGAGTTAAAACAAACTCGATGTTTCGAGAATCTGTAACACAATTATAATTGAGGTTTGATGGATTAGCTATTATAGTTCGAAAACTTCCCTTGTCTCAACAATCATTGAATCTATTGGGACGTTCTAAATGCGCACAAACTAATTCTAATACTACCATTATGAATTGCATCAAGTAGTCTTATAGTAGACTTTTCCTCCGAAGCGTAAAACCACAACCGCAATCTACTTTTCATCTCACAAATAATCTATATAGAGGAAATAATGTTTTTTTGGATCGGCACCTCAATCAATGCTACCAACTGTCTTCAGGAGGTTAAGTGTCATTTTACATCTTGCCCTTTGCTGTTTTATATGAAAAATGAAATTCAATTTATTTCACTTCTCTAACAAATTTAATGGTACTCCCGTCGCTCCAGATCAAGATGCGCTTTCGGTCAAAGCTCAATTAAACTGATCTCTGGTCGGATATGTTTTTTTTTATATTACCCCCCCCCCCCCCCCCCCCTCGATGGTGGCTATTTGAGGTGGCTAAAAAAAGTTTACATGTGGCTAAAAAAGAATTGCTAAAGAAATTTTCGGCCCAGCGTGAACACTACTAAGTTTGCGTTCGATGGCATTCATGTTTCTACTGCTGTAGCAAACTTAAACGTCATCGACACACAAAGAAGAACTTACCATATTCTCCTTTGCGTCAATGATGCCACTCATTTTAATAGAAAATAGGGTATCATGTAGTATACTACCTCCCGGGACCCGCAATTCTTGTTCGTGTGGACTAGATAATGTAGACCCAACATAGACTTTAAATTGACGGGCCTTTTCTATAAAAAGAGGCATACGTCCTCTCAACCTTCATTTTAAAAGTTCAATACTTCCCCTTTGAATCGTTTGCCTTCTGCATGGCGAAAATATGTTCCAACCAATCAAAGGCAGTTCGTATAAACGTTTCAACTCTTCCCAAATAATCCACAATACTCCTTTGGCTCCTGAAATTACAGTGAACATTAACAAATAGATTGTTCGATTCCATAAACCAGATAAGTCGATCATTGGTCATCGTTTCTATGGTTTTACACAGTTAAATTGTTAATGCAACAGGTCTTTAATTGCAAGGATTGTTGTGATGTTTAGTAATCTTTGGAATGGGAACAATTGTTGATTTTCGCCTGGAAGTTGGAACAGGCTTGTCACCCACATGTAATAGTAAATGGTCATGTGAAGTTTGAAACAAATGTTTTAACCCTTTGAACCCCAGCGACCGCTTTTCCGGCCAGGAACATGATACGTCATAACGTCATTATATAGGATGGCTGTTCAGTAAATGAGTGGGGTATGTAGGGTAGAATCATCAATATTTTCAACGTGCAGCCCCAAGGCTGCACGATGAAAATATTGATAGGTCTACCCCAAATAATGAATATGGACCCTTCCAAGATCTTCCACTGAACTGCATGGAAAATACCATTAGAGATGAAAGGGTTAAAAGTTGATAGAGTACCGTATCGGTTCCAGTCAGGCATGTCAACCGGTACCTGTACCGGTACCGGTGCCGCCGGTTCCCCCATTCTCCTACCGGCTCCAATACTGAAGCTTTTGTCCCGCCGGTACCGGGACAAAATTATTTTATGAGGAAATTCCTAAATGAACGAGGGTAAACGGGCTAATAATTGTGTATGGGACACTTACACGACATACAGCTTATTTGTGAATGAACATATCAAAGCACTCTAAAGGGGCATGTTCTGTCTGCACCACCACCCCGATAAGGCCGGTCATTTTAACTTTCAAAATGTGGCATCAAAGAAAATGGATGCACCGTCATCGGCTACTTCAAATAAATTATTCTGTGGGGGCATCAAGGTAATCATAAAGCACGATTTTCGTGCTTTATGATTACTTTGATGTCGCCGCAGAATAATAAGTACGATGCCATGTTTGTCTTTGCGATCTTGGGGACTGGGTCGGTTTAAATACGAATTTCACCCAATTATTGACTTCTCCCGGCACCGGTACCGGTTTCGACGGGACAGGCTCTGCCCTGTCCCGGTTATGTTGGTACCGGCGGTACTTTGACATGCCTGGTTCCAGTGATAGTAGGAACCCCAAGCGGGCCGTAGGCCCGTAAAGGGTTCCACATACCCAGTCAGATAAATGTGTTCCAGAACAGAATTCTCTATAGCCGTCAATGTGATTTTTGAAGTGGACAGTAAATTTCAGTGAAAAAACCACGTAACTTCCGGTGTCGAATCGCCCATGCAATTGCAATTGGCCTGTCCCCCTCTGGGAATCAAATGTTTTTTGTTTCGCCTCAAAGCTTTGCGTGATACATTTGCCTACATATCTACACTTCAGGGGTAACCAGGCCTTCTCAACCGAGAACCGCGACAAATCAGCGGCCGGCCAAAGTGTTACTATTATTACTCGAGTTCTGTCCTTCTGGAGGTTTGTCAATTTGCTCAGCTGATGATCTCGTCATTTCAGATCGAACTCTCAGTCCTGATTTCGTTGTAGCTTGTCTGCCAGTGATAACCTCAATCGAAAAAAAACGTACATATAACCGATAATATAACTGATAATTGTTGTTATATTGGTGCGATTGTATACAGACATGCATTGACACGTACCTCGTGAAATATCAAGATGAACAGAAACTCAGTTGTTGAATTATCCGAATGTTAAGGTGTTGTAAAAGTAAGGAAAAGTTTGCTTGAAAAAAGGGTATACGGACGTTTCGTCCGCAAGCCGAGTCGTCCGCTTGTCAAGGAAAATATTGTCTGCACATTTTCTACATTTCGAACAAGACACCCACCCTCTACTAACGTGTGACATTTCCCCAGATTAAGCCCAATATTCTCACATATAAAGCCTCCTGATGTTGTATTTATGTTAAGAGTGTGATGTACAACATCATCTTTCAGGTTTGAAACACAAATGATGTCATATATTGGCTGATATATTGATATGTTTTTAAAAAATTGCACAAGTTGGAAATGCACATTTTTGGTGCACTCAAGAGATTCACCCACCCCCACATCACGTCTTGCAAATTTTTGGTCCCCCCCCCCCCCAGGACCCCCCTCCCCCTGGAATAATTGCAAAATTATAAGATTATGTTACGGAACTTAATATAACAAGTTTTGGTGCATTTCTTAATACAATTATAACACGTTTTGATGCGTTTCTTAATATTATTAATTCCTATAATACATTTGCTAATAATTTTGTGATTATTCATTGTAAAGCGCCGGTGATGCTCTTCCAAGAATAATTGCAAAATTATAAGATTATGTTGCAGAATTTAATAAACCATAAATTGTGATGCGTTTCTTAATATAATTAATTCTTATAATACATTTGCTAATAATTTTGCTATTATTCATTGTAAAGCGACGGTGCGCCTCGATGAATACTTGCAAAATTATAAGATTATGTTGTGGAACTTAATATAACGTACATGTACTTTAAGAACTTTTACTGTAATAATATAATTTTTATTGGTAATCCATTGAATAAACAGTAATTAAAATTTATTAGATGGCTGGATAGTTTATTTTGTTCTGACATTTCTGTTTTCAGAATTTCATACACATATATGAAATTTAATGCAAGGAGGTACATTAAGATATATTACAATGGAGGTACATTAAGATATATTACAATAGGTAATATACAATAAATTATACAATAAAATTATTATATAAATAAAAAATTATTCAAAATGCAACACTTGAATACTTTCCCCCAGCGAACGAGTTTCGAACGTGTTGGGTATAATTGTAGAGGACGACTTGGGTAAAATTGCAGCGGACGATTTGGTTAGCAGACGAAATGGGTGTAATTCGAAAAAGTGATACTGATAGCTTGCTTTCAGTCCCGTTAGAAACCAAAACAAAGTAATAATGTGTTACTTTTTGGTGCATCTGTATTTCTGAACAGTGCTTCGTAGTTTCAAAAACTAAAAAATGGAAAATAATAACCCTTTTAAATATTTACCGCCATTGAAAATGGCATGTCATCTTTTTTCGGGAACTGGGGGAATCTTCAGCCTGGGGAGAACTAGGCCCAGGGAAGAATCATCCAAAAGAAAAGCAGTACACATCTGTTAGGATATTTTAGATACGCTACGATATTCGTTTTAACTCCTGAAAATAATTCTTCTTAAAAATAATATTAATAGATTGTTCGATATTTATTGAAAAAATATTAATATAATATATCGTCGAGCAGTTATCTCTGCAGTAAATTCACATTCAATG
This sequence comes from Pictodentalium vernedei, assembly GCA_031216915.1. NCBI lineage: Eukaryota > Metazoa > Mollusca > Scaphopoda > Dentaliida > Dentaliidae > Pictodentalium > Pictodentalium vernedei. The sequence continues at coordinate 118,676,623 of CM062295.1, read as the reverse complement.
TGTTCTGTATTAGGGCCTAATTAACGTCTCTCATCTGTTAGAATGATATCCAATCACTTCGGCTCCAAGTCATTTCGTCCTCTGGTCAATTCGACCTCAAAGTCATCTCTGTCCTAGTCACTTTGGTCCCTTGGTCATTTCGGCACCATTTTAAGTGTTGAGATCTATAAAGATCAGTGCATAGTTCATGTTTAGAAATAATGGGTAATTACCTTTATTAAGTAATGTTCAGTTATTTGTATTTACACAGTGTACAGAACAGTTATACATGACATTAAAAAGTATCCATGTGTTCAATTTTACATACATTTAAGATGCTATCTGTATAAGTAAGACAAATTATTTTACTTTGAAATTTTGCAAAGTACCGGGATATGCAGTCATTTATTCATATTGTTATGCACAATTCCTAGTCACCTTCCAGTTTGAGGTTCACAGGGTTTCTTTTTCTTTCTTTTTTTCTGAAACAACCACCAAACTGCGATTTTGATACTACCATAAATATGTCCACATTTTCTAAAACACAGAGCAGAATCCTTGTAGTTATGCGCAATTCCTAGTCCCCTTCCAGTTCGATGTCCACAGGGGTCTGATCCCAGTGCCCCACTTCCAAGGCGTACACTCAAACCAAATCACATTACTTACCCTCGCTTCCGGCTCTCATAGATTCATAAGCAAATAAAATTATTCAGGTCACAAGTGATTTCAAATCCCACATAGTCCATGTGCATCTTCGACATGCTGAAACTTTTCTTTTATTTATTCATCATGAAAGAAAATCTACTAGACATATATCATGTATATCTGAATATCTAATTGAGAGATATATATGTTGAAAAAAAATTAAATAGAAAAATGTTAAAATTCAAACAATATTTGAAAATATTTAAAGAGGCTGAAATGACCTGGTATATTGGGGCTGAATTGACCTGAGGCTGTAATGACTGGGGCCAAAATGACTTGGGGCCAAAGTGACTGGAATTCGTGAGAATTGCATCCAAACTGTCCTCCAACAATTTGACCCAAACTGGATACTAATCTAACCCAAACCATCCTTTGGCAATTTTCCCCAAACTGTTCTCCAGAATAGGGACACATGATTCTTATTGATTTATTTATTGAGGTTTAATGACACTTCGATAGCCAGGGTCACTTCATGTCGGACAGTTTTACAGGTGGGAAAAGCCAGAGAGAACCACAGAGCAATTACAAACATCTAACGTACAAACAGCACACACGCTGGGTTAGCATTTGTTGAAGACAAGTGTACGATTGACATGCAGTATGCCTTGGTACGCAATGGCACTACGTGGGCAGTGGGAATGAAGTGTATTGCCCAAGGAAACAAAGTGGTTGCCACAGGTGGTATTTGATAGAGGACCCTTTGACTTGCAGCCTTCACCTCTAAGTACTGAGCCCTTGAACCTTCAAAACTGCATAGTACCAGCTAAAACATCTTGTAGAATGACCACATGAAAATTTCACAAGTACATAGTTTCATTATTAGTTTGTGATATTTGTTTTTGCTGTACAGTGGAACCCTGTTAATTGAAGAGCCACTTTTCCAATAACATTATTCAATTAGCAGGAGTATTCAATTAACAGGGATATTGTCACTTTCCTGTATTCCAGAGATAAACTTAGCATTTATTCTATTATATTTTGTTTGACAGAGCTCCATGAGCTCTGTCAAACAAGATATAATAGATTAAATGCCTGTATTGAATGTACTGAGGCCAAATTGGTCTATAACCAAAGGAAAACTGGGAAGAGTCAGGGCAATTTCTCAACATGTTACAAGATTTATTATTCAATTAACAGGAGATTACTCTATAACCTATATTCAATTACCAGGTCAAATTTGTACTGGAGGTAAATGGTTTTGTGTTGGGAAATTATATTCTATTAACAGGGATACAGTTAAAACTAGAAGTCCTAACATGAAATGCGCACAAACAGCACGTCGATTTGCGCGTTAATCTACGCGTTATGACCATAGTAAGGCTATCATATTCTGTACATATGGCCTGTACACAAGCAATGTTTCAGCCAATGGACCTCCGGGTAACCCGGAGGTCCATTGGCAGAAACATTGCCTGTGTTTACTATGAGTAATCAGGAGAACCTGCCATGCTTTGGATGCCATTCGATATGGCAATTGCGCACAATTCCTACGCGCAATTAAGCCTAGATAAGCGCACAATTCGGGACAGGACTTCTAGTTTCATCTGTATACAATTAAGATATATTCAATTAAGTGGGAACAACTGTATAACCCCCACCCCCACACACACACCCCAATCAAAACCATCATTCAAAGGTCTTGGATTCAGCAAATTTGATTTCTTTATTTATTGGGTTTAACAACAATTTTTACAGCCAGGGCCACCCAACAGTTTTACTGGGGGAGGAACCCAGCCAGAGCACCCAGAGAGAACTACCGAGCAACAATGACAAGCAACTGTCAGCTTCTCAACATTGTAACTCCAAGCAAGCAGGGTTAGCATTGGTTGAAGGCATGTGCACCATCGATGTGCAGTACGCCTTATTTCAGTTGCCGCAATTGGGATTCGAGCTGAGAACCTCTCACAGCTTGTTTTGGGAAGGTTTTTTCTGTTCCAGCTTCATTAAGGTTTGTTTCATATCACACTTGTAATTTTGTCATAATTAGTAATCATAAATCCTTAACATAAAACAATAGAAAAAATGCATAGAATATTTTTAAAAAAAAATTCTGTGAGGATTTGACCTCAAGAGGTGATGACATTCGACCACGACTGAGACCGAATATTCTAAGAAAAAGTATGAGGGTTGAATCTTCCTGTGACTGAATCTTCATGAACCCCTTTTTTCAAACTAAATTGCCCATTACTTATAAAGCACCATAACTAAGGCAAAAACAATACTATGAAATTGCCAAGTCTGAAATTCTATAAATTCCAAATAAATTTACACAAATTATATAGCAAAATGAAGGATGTGGTGTATAGTATGTGTGCATCTCACACACTGACACACGACTCGGGCTGGAGGTTGTATTTATGAACCGATCTTTACGAAACTTCTTGGGTACCTTTGTTATCACCGTGGGACGAGAACGAGTGTTTTTGGGTGAGGTCCAAAATGCAAGATGGCCTCCAGCAGCCATTTTGTACAGAAATTAGTGCAATCAGTTTTTTGTACAGAACTTCTGTATGAAAGTTCTGATTTGAATAAATTTGTTTATGATTGTTTAGTAACATGGAATACATCACATAAAATACAGTTTTTTTTCTTGTACAGAAATTATGCAAATTAGACAAACATTGATTTATTCAGTACTACTTATACACAGTAAGTACACATGTCAATACGGCTCGGACTAGGGGCTGTATTTATGAACCGATCTTCACCAAGCTTCTTGGGTACCTTTGTTATCATCTAGGAACGAGAATGAGTGTTTTGGGGTGCGATCCAAAATTCAAGATGGCTGTCAGAGGCCATTTTGTACCAAAATTAGATACAATCAGTTTTTTGTACACAACTTCTATACGGCTCAGGCTAAAGCCCGTATTTATGAACCAATCTTTACGAAATGTCTTGGGTACCTTTGTTATCACCGTGGGATGAGAGCGAATGTATTTGGGTGCAGTTCGAAATTCAAGGTCGCCACTAGCAGCCATTTTGTACCAAAATTAGTGCAATCAGTTTTTTGTACAGAACTTCTGTATGAAAGTTCTGATTTGAATAAATTTTTGTATGAATGTTTAGTAACATGGAATACATCACAAAAAATACTGTATAATACAGGTTTTTTCTCTTGCAGAAATTATGCAAATTAGATGACCTTTGATTTATGCAGTGCTTCTTATACACTGTAAGTGCACATGTCAATACGCTAAGACTGGAGGCTGTATTTATGAACCGATCTTCATGAAACTTCTTGGGTACCTTTGTTATCACCTTGGGATGAGAACAAGTGTTTTTGGGTGCGGCCCGAAATTAAAGATGGCTGCCGGCTTTCACACTGTTGCTTACTGAGGTGAAGTCACTTTACCATTACCAAGCTACCTACTAAATACCAAAGGGAAGATTTTTCAGTGCACTCTTATTACTTCAGTGCCCATAATTCTCAAATATGGCATTAAAACCAATCACATACTTATACTGCTTAAATCTATTCACATAATCAGAATACACCATCAGGGGTGCATTAGCTCAGTAGGTAGAGGTGCAGACTGCAAGCCGAGAGATCCTCGGTTCGAATCCACCTGCGGCAACAGCTTTGTGTCCTTGGGCAAGACACTTCACCCCCACTACCCATGTGGGGGCAAGGTATGCTGTGCACTAAGGCATACTGCATGTTCTTGGTGCACCTGTCTTCGAACAAGGCTAACCCAGCTTGTGTAGTATGTTGGGGAGCTCACAGTTGCTTGCCATTGCTCAGTGGTTCTCCTGGGGTACTCTAGTTTCATCCATCCATAAAACTGCCATGGTCAAAATAAGCTGTTGTGCAGATAAATGTGACCTTAAACACCAATAAATAAATAATAAAAAGAACACACCACCTCATACCCGTTTAGACTCTCCAGTTTTCATTCATCTTGGTATCCCTCGGTTTACCTTGGTGTTTAGTATGCCCGCCAGAAAAGGAGTGATTTCTTTTTCTAAAAGAGCAAAACAAGAAACAGTAATTTTTAACAGGTAGTAACGAAATAATTTTCATGAAGCGCACAATTTTATCTTAGTTAATAGCTGAAAAAACGCAGGGTGATATTTGCAAATCTTATTTTATTACTGGCACCAGGTACTGGTAATGAAAATTGCTGTTTGTCATCAATACTTGATCAAGTTTCTGACAAAGCACATTATACTATTCCAGTATGTTAGCGACTGGACATAAGCGCACAATTTGATGTTGGTTTACCACTAAAAACTGGTGCTTAGCCAGGAAATCTAAGTTACATGTAGGGGGCAAGAGTAATAATATCTAGTGGGAGTGGGGCCGGGTAATAAAGAATATGATGCACAGAATCACCTGAGCCACATAGCAGTGAGATAGTGGTGAGGACAAGAGGGTGTGTGACCCTCTCATCAGTGGAGGGGTCTGGTGCACCCCCCCCCCCCCAAAAAAAAAAATTTGAAATTCAAGACAGTAAAACACAATTACCTTGACTCTGTGCTGCTGTGTACTGGTCACTTTCTGTGGGTGGGCAATATTTCTGCTGATGCAATGATATTAGTTTTCAAACATTGTTTACAGCAATAATCATCAAAAATTTAATTAATGAACCACAGGATACAATTCGGTGTTTCATTAATTAAAATTTTATTGATGATGATTTTCTATTACCTGGAAAAAACATGCATGGACATCATGCACTGCCCATGCAAGGATTATGACCAGCAACTGTAATGTATGTCTGTGTCACTGCTATGAGCAGGGACCAATCTAAATGAGTGGGTGTGTTTACAAATATTCATATTTTTTAACACCTGATAACAAAGTAATATAAGTTTATAAACAACCACACAATTGACTTTTAATTACAATACTCCTAATTCCTATTTAACATATATGAATGTTTATTAATTTTGTGGAATTTTTACACTGTGTATGAAGCTTATTTGGGCCTGTATGTTTGTTAAAATTGCCCTTCCACTACGGAGGACTTTTTGAAATCAGTCTACACTGGATTGTGTAGTATTCCTTTGTGTAAGACAGTGTATTCATTGTAATAATATTCATGCATAAGTTCATGTTCTTGGTTTGTTTTAGGCCTCATAATCTACAGAATAGCTTGGATGGAGGTGTATTCCATCACTTGAGTGCAAGAAGGCTTTGCAATGCTACATGTATAGCATAAACCTTGTTGCACTCCAGGGACAAATTTATCAATTTTAATAACATGGGTAAAATATCGGACATGAACCGTTTAATTTTTTTTTTTTTAGCTCACTTCGACAAAGTCAAGCAGGGCTTATCTAATCACTCTCCATCCATTGTCCATCCATCTGTCATCCATCAACACCATGTTTTGGTCAATTAAAGTTAAAGTTTGTGTGAGTAATGGTACCAAATGGGTATTACATTTTTGTTTAACTCAAGATGCCCAGCCCCATAGGGAGGGGGTGGGGTAAAATGCTCCCAAAATATTTTTAAAATCTTATGAACCAGTGGGTACAGTGACTTTATATTCGTTATGGAACTACCTTTTGAGGTTAAGAATCATGCTTGTTCAAACGTACTTTGTGAAGCAATATTTGGCTTTGTAATGACAGTGGTTAGATTTTTGGTACCATCCAAAATTTCTATTTTCCGAACCGATGGTCCGATTTGAATGAAATTCAGTATCGTGGTAATATTGGGTCATAAGTACTTACCTCATGCAAAAAAAAAAACTGCGTCCCCATGGGAACCCCAGGAGCAAAAAATAGAAATGTTTTCAAACTCCCATGTTTCCCAAACCACTTGGAACAGAGAACCGTTATGTGGTATGAAGCATCCTTAGAACCAGTAGCATTGAATGGTAAAAAAATGCCCTCTGTTGTTGTTAGAGAGTTCTGCAGAGGGCATCAGAATAATGTTGGTGCAGCGTTTTTGCAAACATTTTAGAAAATCTTTTCTCAAGAACCAATGTTCAGAATCTTTTGATATTTAATATACAGCATCCATAGAGGGGTCAGATACAAGTTTGTTAAAATGAAGCCCATTCGTTCATATTTGGACACAATGCAGGAGCCCTAATTTTATGGGGAATTTTCTTTAAAAATCTTCAGAACCACGTGTCAGAATTTTTTAATGTTTGGTACCCTCATTGTTATGATGGTCAGATTCAAGATTGTTCAAACCAAGTCCCTATGTTAATATTTGGGCTTCCTTTGGTAGCCCAAATTTAACTTAGGGCTGTATGGGGAAGATTTTTTTAAAAAATCTTCTTCTTCAGATCCACCAGTCAGAATGCTTTCGTATTTGGTATACAACATCTCTAAGGGGGGAGGGGTGGGGGTAGGGGTGAGATTCAAGTTTGTTCAAATCGGGTCTGTAGGTTAAAGTTTGGGCTCACTATGGTAGCCCAAATTTTAACTTTGTGCAATATGAGGAAATTTCTTTAAAATTTTGTTCTTCAGATCCACCAGTCAGAATGCTTTCATATTTGGTATACAGCATCTCTAAGGAGATCAGATTCAACTTTGTTCAAATCGTGTGCCTGGGTTGATATTTGAGCTCCCTATGGGAGCCGGAATTGGCCAAGTAGCTGAAGAATTAGACATTTTTTATTCAGTACCCTCAAGAGGTGAAGAGTAATCTATATAGGTTGTATCAAGGTGCTTGAGAGGGGAGCTCCACATTTTACATCATAATCAACTAAAGAAAAGGCATAATGCTTGGACTGTTTTTGTCACTCCTGAGGGGCTCAAAGATTTGCAGTGTATCCTATGGAGATGGATTGCTTAATGTAGATTCATTCTTAGACTCTTATATCGAGTTCTGTTCTCTGGTTATATCGTGTTCTGTTCAAGGTGAGCGCTTCAGGCCCTGTGGGGCCTCTTGTTTATTTATTTATTATTGGGTTTTAACAACACTTTCGAAAGCCAGCAGCTACAAGTTTCTTCTCTCCTTGAATCAAGCTTCTCAACCAACTGCAGCACTCATGGTCCACTGAGTTTTTAGCTCACCTGACTTTCAGTCAGGGTGAGGTGTAGTGATCACTTTCCCTCTGTCGTCCGTCGTCCGTGAACATGGTGTTTGCGTCTTCTCCTCCAAAACTGCTGAGCTGATTAATCATTTAAGTGAAATGTGAGATGCTTGTTTTTTATGACATTGCATTTTGATTTTGCTTAAACCAAGTTGCCCTGTCCCCAGTAGGGCCATGCCCCAAAATTTTGCCTAAATCTTAAAAAAATCTTCTCGTGAACCAGGAGTAGCAGAGATTCGATATGTGGTGTGCTGCTTCCTTTTGAGGTGTAGACTCAGTTTTGTTCAAGAGAAGTTTGTGGGTCTTTATTTGCCTTCATTATTGGAGGGCATGTATTTTTGTCCCGCCCAAAATTTCTGTTTTTCGAACCAAGAGGCTTATTTGAACCAAATTTAATTTTGGGCTTTATTTGATCATATGTAATTAATTTATGCCCCAAAATATTTTCCCATCCCCCTATGGGAACCGCAGGAGCTAAAAATAGAACAAAATTCAAAACGCACATATCTCCAAAACCACATGGCACTGAGAATTCTTATTTGGTGTGAGGCTTCCTTGGGACCAACAGAATGGAATGGTCTAAGCAAATTTCTGTCAGGTCAATCATAGGGTACTTTTTCGTGACTTTGAAAAAATGCTTAGTCAGCGTTCTGTAACACTGTGGGTAATGAAGAAATCATTTAAGACTCTTCTTCACCCAATTCACTCCTCCAAAACCTTTCAGATTTCACATATACCATCTTTGCAAGATTTTTTTTACACGTTTATTGAAATCAAATCCCTGGGTCCATATTTGGCCTCTTTGGGAGTCCAAATGTTGAAATTAGTGCAGAATGAGGAATATTCTTTAAAAATCTTTTTCTTCAGACCCACCAATCAGAATCTTTTGATATTTGCTATGCACCATCATTAGGCGGGTGAGATTTAAGTTTCTTCAAGCCAAGCCTATATTTTGGCTCACCAGGGTTTTGCAAATTGCGAGAACGGTGATTTCATTCCTCTGATGTTCTTGCAAATGCTTGTTAAGAAGATCCATATTTACCTTTCCCCCAAAATTATAAGCATTTTTTCATCAGATAAAATTTAATAAAATTAAATTAATTTTAGAGCTGAAACGATTAAAGGGTTTTCGTGATTGATTAATCGCATGGGTTAACCTCGGTTAACCGATTAATCACTTGCCCCAATAAGTAGCTGAATAATTGCTGTACCGTTGACCATTTATATAATTAAAACTTTACTCAGCATAATGGACATAACCGGGCAGCGCCATATACAAACATGTCCATTCAAATTTTATTATATTTTCAATTTTTGTCTCAAAACATAGCTTATGACCCCTCATTGGAACAAGCTCATTGAGCTTGTTCCAATAGGGGGGGGGGGACATAAGCTATGTTTTTGAGACAAACATTGAAAATCTTTAGAATTTCTTGTGCAAGTATCGTCTGCTACCTGCATTTGGTGAAGGGTTGAGAATGACCGTTTTCAGCTACTGATACAGTATAATGATCATGCAAGTGAACAAGTATTTTGGCACGTAACTGACATGCATTTCTCTGTCTCATGCAATTGATGTGAGCCAGTGTGACAATGTTTGCCTGTTTTGGAGCAAGTTTGTTCCATAGTTAACCCATACAGGGTATTTTTTGTTTTTAAAAATTTGATTAACAGTTTCCATCTTGGTTTCAATAAGTGATGATAAATAGTGAATATAAGCTTACCCAATATGAAAGAAAAATGGTTAGCAATTGGACATTTTTGTATAGTATTTTGCGATGTGAATCCAGCCATCAAATACCCTGCCATATAGTACCGTACTTCAAAAGTAATGGTTAACCGATCAATTACTTTTTTTATCAATCAAGATATTGATCATTGGTTAGTCGATTAATCGGTGTGAGCCAGTGTGAGATTCAAGTTTGTTTACGCCAAGTCCCTGGGTTCATATTTGGGCTCACTGTGGGAGATTCAAGTTTGTTTACGCCAAGTCCCTGGGTTCATATTTGGGCTCACTGTGGGAGCCTGAATTATAACTTAGTTCAAAATGAGGAATATTCTTCAAAAGTATTCTTCACTTTCAGCAGTCAGAATGTTTTGATATATACAGTATCCTTAGGGAGGTGAGATATAAGTTTGTTAAAGCCAAGTCCCTGGGTTCATATTTGGTCTTCCTGTAGGAGCCCAAATTGTACCAAAATTTCTATTTTCCAAATTGAGAGGCTGATTTGAAGCATATTTGATATGATGGGCTTATTGGGTCGTAAGTACCTAATTTATGCCAAAACATTTTCCTGTGGCCCTGTGGGAACTGCAGGATCTAAATACAGAAAAAATTTAAAACGCCCATATCTTCAAAACTACATGGCACTGAGAATTTTTATTTTGTGTGACGCTTCCTTACGAACAGCCGAAAAGAATGGTAAAAAAAAAATTGCCATCAGTTTTATCATAGGGAAGTTTTCAGGGACTTATGCGGAGTCATCATTTTAGTAATGGGAAAAACATTAAAGAATCTTCTTCTCCCATACCACTGCTCCAAAGGCTTTCATATTTTGCATATAACATCTTTGGAAGATTTATTCACATGTTTGTTGAAATCAAATCCCTGGGTCCATATTTGGACTCTCTATGATTAGAATAGTGCAATATGAATATTTTTTAAAAATCTTTTTCTGATCCACTCTTCAGAATATTTTGATATTTGGGATGCTGCATCCTTAAAGGGGTGAGATTCAAGTTTGTTTGAGCCAAGTCCCCGGGTTCATATTTGGGCTCCCTGTGGGAGTCCAAATTACAACTTAGTTCAATAAGAGGAATATTCTTTAAAATCCAGTGGTCAGAATCTTTTGATATTAGTATATAGAAGCATCCTTAGGGATGTGAGATTCAAATTTGTTCAAGCCAAGTCCTTGGGTTCATATTTGGGCTCTCTGTGGGAGCCTGAATTATAACTTTGTTCAATATGAGGAATATTCTTTAAAAATCCTTTTTTTTGAGATCCACCGGTCAGAATCTTTGGATATTTTATATAAGCTTTTCTTATGAGGGGCAGATGCAACTAAATGTTCAAATAAATTCCCTGGGTTGATATTTAGGCGACCATGTCAGGTGAATGCCATCAGGCCCTCTGGGGGCTCTTGTTTGTTTTCTGTTTGACAACATTGCCCTGGCTCTTCTATCTATATTTTTCATTTTAAGTTAGTCACTACTTTTATTTAGGCTTCCCAAATTTGTTACTGCATGTCTGTCTGTCTGTCCTTCGGATGTTTCTTTCCTTTTCATTAGCCTGGGTCAACATTTTAAATAATTTGCAGCTATCTTTCACCCTCCAACCTCCCCCCCCCCCCCCCCCCCCCCCCCCCCCCACACACACAAACACACACATACAAAAATCTGGGCTGGCAAGTATTGAGTATTTTATCAAAAAAGTGGTACTCGAGTACTACGAGTACTGAGTACTTTGGACCCAGCCTATCACAAATATATTAAACATCAAAGAGTATATTATATACTTGAAACAAATACAGTACAGTGGCAGTGTACTGCTCACTTTCCATGGATGGGCGATATTTCCACGGATACAAATTCATACAATAATATTTGATGCCAAACACTAACTATAGGTATAATCATCAAAAATTTAAATAATGAAGCACCAGGTACAAACCGATGCTTCATCAATTAAAATTTTGTAGATGATGATTTTTATTTGATGGTTCTGGATCCGCAAGTATACAGAAGAAGTCTCCGTGGTTACGAATCGAAATTAAGTATTTTTATTGTTTACTAATCATATATATTTCATTTTCAGGTTATTTTATTCAACTTTGTGGGGAGTTAGTTTAGTATAGTAACTGGGACAAAGTTAGGAGGTCTTAAATAAAACTGTGAGCGCTAAGTTGTCGAACGGTTCGTCGTGTTGCCTTTTGTCGCGTGTTTACAGTTTTCCCTGTCCGATCGCGTAATTTTGTCTTGGTGATGGCGAGCAAGTCTGTTCAGACGGAGGTAAGTATGGAGGTAAATACGTGTAATATCGCGGTCCAGGTCAATGGTGCCAACGGGGTAAGTATTGGTGTGCAGACAGAGGTCACTGGGGGTGTCGGCCAGAGCCGGGTTGGTGGGGCCACCGATGGCGATATTGGGCTTGAAGTTTGTAAACAGTGTTCTATGATGTATGGGGACTGTCGTTCGATGGGATATGGAGAGGTATGTGCAAACTGTCAGGAAACCCTCCGCCTACTTGAGACAATTGTTAAGTTTGAGGGGGAGATTGCTGAGCTGAAGGGAAAACTTGGTAGGGCGGGGCTGTCTGGAGTTACGCCTGTGAAAGTAGCTTTCCGAGAAGGATGGAAGGTTGTCGGTGCTTCCAAGAGGAAACATGGGGGTAGAACCTTTGATGTGAATGAGGTAGGTGATGAGGTGGGGGCTGCTAGAAAAGTACGTAGGACAGATGAGGGGGGCCCAGGCTGGAGCAATGCTGTAAAGCGTTTGGCGTGGACTATCAAAAGTGGTAGGAAAGGGGGGCCAGAGAAGCAGGTAGATAGGGGTGTAAAGTCCAAAGGCAGTGGGGAGTGCAGCACCAGAAACAGATTTGATGTGCTCGATTCGGAAGAGACAGAGGAGGAGATGGAGGTAGTTGCAACAGATAGTAGCTTGGGGTCTAGGCCAGGAAAAAGGAGGAGGGATCCGGGAGAAGACCAGGGGAGTAGTCCAGGTAGTTCAGGGCCTGGAAAGAGACGGAGGGACAAGGATAGGAGTAATCCTAGGTCAAAGATACCGATACCGATTCCGAGTGGGGCTGTTGGAGAGGAAGAGGACGCTGTAAACAATAGGAGACTAGAGGAGATAAATAGGGCGAGGGCCAAAAGTAAGTTGGTTGTTGCGGGAAGTAGCATAGTTCGGGGGGGGGGGGGGGTCGACAAGGTTGTCTGTGGTCCGGACAGTAAAAATAGAACAGTTCTGTGCTTTCCGGGGGCTAAAGTGGAGGACCTGAGGGATAGAGTGGACGGTATTGTAGCTGGGTCGGGGCCTGATCCGGTAGTGGTATTACATGTGGGGTCCAATAACATAAGGGAGAGGAAATCAGTTCGTTTGGTGGACACATACAAGGACCTAATTAGTAAGCTACTTAGCAGGAATGCTCGGATCATCGTTTCAGGGGTGCTCCCCGTTATGGGTGGTGGGAATGAGAGGAACTCGCGGATTGTGGCACTAAACGAGGAGCTGGAAGAGCACTGCAAAGACTGGGGAATACATTTCATTGACCACTGGGATTCATTCTGGGGACAAGGAGAGTTGTATGGGCGAGACGGATTGCATTTAAGTAGGATGGGTACAGAACTGTTGGGCCAAAATATTTTACAGGTGGCTGGGCCTTTTTTGGAGAAAAGGGGGGTAGGAGACCACAGCCGATAACTCAGAGGGGCACAAATGCTGGGAACATAGGAAGAACAACAAACATGCATAACACAGGGACATACCAGGGTTATAATAATGTGCCAGTGATGACAAAAAAACAAAGATTCATTAAGTTTGGGTATTGCAACATCCAGGGTCTGCACAAGAAAGTAAGCGAAATATCAACAATGATGGACGAAGGAGACTTCGATATAATGGGTCTAAGTGAGACGTGGATACGACGGGATGAGCGGGTTGATCAGATGAAGGGTTGCGTGTGGATAGGGGCTGGGCGAACTGAGGGTCAGAAACGGGGTGGGGGTGTTGGCATCTACGCTAAAGAGGAATTACAGCCCTCATTGATTACAGATCTCACAGAAGCAAGGACTCAGTTTCCAGTATCCAACGAAATAGTCTGGGCAAAAATCAAGTTAGGAAGCAGGAGTGTTGCCGTTGGTGTTGTATACTTAGCAGTGGAGGGAAGTAAGCCCGAGTGGAATGATTCAATATATAGAACTCTTAGATCGAATATCACAGAGCTTGAAAGCAGAGGGTTCATTATTGTCCTAATGGGGGACTTCAATGGGCACATCGGGGATAAGGAGGAGAGCATACAGGGAGGTGATAGGAAAATTAACACGAATGGGAGGAAGATGTTGGACCTATCAAAAGAGCTTGGTTTAAAGATCCTGAACAGGGATGCGAAATGTAAGGGTAAATGGACCTGGGAGAGGAACGATAAGAAAACAATAATTGATTATATACTCACTGACATTAGCGTATGGAGGGAGGTTATAGATATAGAAATCGATGACGAGGGAAAAAATGACTTGGGAAGTGATCACAACCTGATAACAGTTAAGATTATGGGCAAAAAGACGAATAGAGACAGAAATACCTTCAAGGAAGTTTGGGGACTAAAACAAGGAGCCGACTGGAAGCAGTTTCGGGAAAAACTAAAACCAAATCTTGAATGTATACCTAGGAATGCAAATGTCCAGAGTATTTCAGATGGCATAGTAAATAGCCTAACAGAGGCAGGGAAGGATTGTATAGGAAGGGTGAGGGTCCCAACGAGAGAGCTTGGATACAGGGTCAACGAGGGACTGAAAAAGGCTATAAAAGAAAGGAAGGTAAAATGCGCTGCTTACAGAAGAAGTAGGAAGCTTAAAGGGGTGGATAACAATGACACGAGACTAATGAAAGGAGAATATGAACTGGCTCGGAAAAAGGTGAATGAGATTAAGAATAATAATAGGAAGGAGCGCAATTGCAGTCTTGCCAGAACAATAAAGAAAACGGGGGGTTCGAGCTCAAACGTATTTTGGAACTGGGTAAATAAACGGGGGAAAAGTAGTGTGCAGAGGATCAAAGTGGATGGGGAAAGTACAGAAGATAAAGGCCGTATCGCTTCAGAGTTAGTCAAGCACTGGGAAAAGATAAACGATAGGCGATGGGGCAGTGGGTCCCCACCAAAAAGAAATACACTGGTGGAGGAGAACCTATCCAATCGTGTATGTAGCGAAATAACGGCAGAAGAAGTGCGGAACGTGGTCTCGAAATTAAAAAATGGTAAAGCGGGAGGGACTGATGAAATTCCGAACGAATTCCTCAAAAATGGAGGGGAGGCACTTATTGAAGTCCTGACAAACCTTTTCAACCTGGCTCTGCGAAAGCAAGAGATCCCCAGAGAGTGGAAGGAAAGTAAGGTGTCGTTCATACACAAAAAGGGGGATAAGGAAGTTTTAGATAACTATAGGGGGATATCAGTTAGTAGTAACATCGGAAAAGTATTCTGTAAGGTCATATACGGTAGACTAGAGGAAGTTATTGAAGAGAAAGGTTTTTTAGGAGAAATTCAAAATGGTTTCAGGAAAGGACGAAGAGTCACTGATCACCTATTTACACTCACCCAACTGATAGAATCAACAAAGGCTGAAAGGAAAAAGATGTTTCTGGCATTTCTAGATGTGAAAAAAGCGTACGACCGAGTGTGGATGGAAGGTATGTGGCGAAAGCTCGAGGGCATCGGACTGGGGGGTGACTTTGTGGGAATCATGAAAGCACTGTATACAGATGTGCAAAGCCAACTCAGTCTAGGGAGTATCACTACAAAACGAGTCCCTATGGATATAGGCCTCAAGCAGGGGTGTATCTTTTCACCGATTTTGTTTGCATTGTATGTTAAAGATTTAGGTGACGAACTAATTCAGAGTGCGGAGGGGGTAAATGTTGGAGACATAAAGATACCAGGCTTATTCTTTGCGGACGACATGGTGTTAATGTCTAGAACTTAACAGGGGCTAGAGAAACTGCTGGAAATTGTTGGTAGATATGGGAACACTTGGCGGCTCGAACTAAATGAAAATAACAGCAAGGTAATACCCGTTGGACGCAAGGTAGATATGACGAAGAGATGGAGAGTGGGGGAGTTCTCAATCCCCGAAGGGGAAAGCAAACAAATCACTGTAGGAGAAACGGGAGAGTATGAGTATCTAGGGGTAAGCATAAATATAACGGGAAGAGGGGTGTACAGAAATTACTCAGCCAAACTGATTCTGAAGGGGAAAAGAATTCTGAACCAACTAAAACTTTTAGGGAAAAATAGTTTCAACAAGGTCTTTGTGGGGAAAACACTGTGGGAGAGGGTGGGTTTACCAAGTATGGCACGGACGTGATTCCATTAAACCAAACCGTTATTAAGAAGTTGGAAAGTACTCAGAATGATGCCGGCAGATGGATAACAGGGTCGAGTAATGCTGCAGCTTTGGAAGCAGTAAGGGGGGAGCTTGGGTGGATGAAAATCAAGGACAGGGTAGATTTGGGAAAACTGTGTTACTTTAACTACTTGAGAAACCTGCCTGACAACCGGTGGTGCAAATTGATGCTCGATACCATTTGGAATTCTAATATAGAAACGGGGGTGGTCAAAACATGTGAGGGAACTAATGGACAATTACTCTATAGAGGTCACAAACATAGAAGTAGGAATGAAAGAAGGCAAAAGGTTTGTCAAAGAGAGAGTCATGGAAGATTGCAATCGAAACTGGCGAGCAGGGGTTAGCGTGAAAAGATCACTGCAGGGGTTACAATATAAAGAAAAGCCAGCTTTTGAGAAGTACCTAGATGGCACCTTTGGAGGGTCACTGCTGTTCAAACTGAGATCAAGATCACTGGAGCTTCGGGGAAAAATTGGGAGAGATGGGGAAAAGGGATGCCAAATGTGCCACTCTGGAGTAGTGGAGACCCTGGAACATTTTCTCTTGGAATGCCCACAGTATATACCTCACAGAATAAAATTTACTGGAAGAATAATGCAGAAGTGGGGTGAAGAAACAAAGGATAGATGGCTGAAGGGGGACACGAGGGAGAGGGTAGGAATGCTTATTGAAGAAATTGAAAAAGAGGAAGTGAGGGACACTATTAAGCAGTTTATATGTGAATGCTGGGAGGAGAGGAGGGGAAGAGGGGGTGGGGTGCAGGGGGAATGATGGCCTTCTCTTATGAGGACCGCGACAAATCAGCGGCTGGCCAAAGAGTTATTATTATTATTATTGACTGGTAAATGCATGAGTGGACATCACTGCCCACGCGTGCATTACAACCCGTCCACGGCGACTGTACTGTAACTTGTCCTCTTTGTGAACATATTTTCTACAATTTCACTCCTTTTGACAGAATGCATGCCTGTGGGGATTAAAACTAAAATAGTGAATGTGCACTTGTGGATATTTGCAGCACAAGCACAGCACTAATGAATCAATATTTGATGATTTTAGGAATTTTAACAGTGTCATGAGATACCACAGTAGCAGGTATTGGTCATTCTGTTGGAAAAAATCACTGTTTTATGACTCGAGGTGCCTTAACTGAGAAAACGTAGGCTTTTTCTTACAAAGGTTGCAGAATATCAAACACAATGTGAAATGTGTTCAGAAGCAAGAATGTGATTAAAAAATAATGGGAAATTCATGTCACCATCAATTTATTTATAAATTAATAAAGTTTTTTAGCTCACCTGAGCAAAGCTCAGTGGGAGCTTTACTGATCACATTCTGTCCGCCGTCCGTCCGGCGTTAACTTTACATTATTCAAATGTTGGGTAAATGTTTATTACCTAATGCCAATTCAGATTTGTTCAAATGAAGTTGCCCCCTTCTCCTGGGTGGTGCCATGCCCCCAAGGCCAAGGGGCACCAAAATCTTCTCATCAACCAGCAGTAGCAGAGACTTAATATACGGTATGCAGCTTCCTTTTAAGGTGTAGACTTGGATTTCTTTAAGCGAAGTTTGATGGGCTATATTTGGCGTCGTTATGGGAGAGGCAAAATTTTTGGCCCCGCCCAAAATTTCTATTTTCCGAACTGAGAGGCTGATTTGAATCAAAATTTATGTGAGGGCTTATTGGGTCATAAGTACCTAATTTATGCCAAATTTTCTTTTTCTGTAGCCCCATGGAAACCACAGGAGCTAAAAATCGAAAAAAGTAAAACGCCATATCTCCTGGGTTTATATTTGGGCTCAGTATAGGAGCCCGAATTCAAACTTAGTGCATTTCAGGCTAATTTCTTAAAAAATCTTCTTCACCAGATTCAGCTGGCAGAATCTTCTGATATTTGGTATGCAACATTGTGGGGTGGATCTGATTCAAGTTTGTTCAAATCGGCCCCCTGGATTCATATTTGGGCTCACTATAGAAGCATTTCAGGCAAATTTCTTTAAAAATATTTTTCTCCAGATCCAGCAGGCAGAATCTTTTGATATTTGGTATGCGACATTGTGGGTGGATCTGATTCAAGTTTGTTCAAATCAGCCCCCTGGATTCATATTTGGGCTCACTATAGAAGCCCGAATTCGAACTTAGTGCATTTCAGGCAAATTTCTTAAAAAATCTTCTTCTCCAGATCCAGCAGGCAGAATCTTTTGATATTTGATATGCAACATTGTGGGGTGGATCTGATTCAAGTTTGTTCAAATCAGCCCCCTGGGTTCATATTTGGGCTCAGTATAGGAGCCCAAATTTGAACTTAGTGCATTTCAGGCAAATTTCTTTGAAAATCTTCTCAAGATCCAGCAGCAGAATCTTTTGACATTGGGTATGCAGCATGCTTAGGGGGTGAGATTCAAGTTGTTCAAGCCAAGTCCCTGGGTTCATATTTGGTCTCACTGTGGTAACCCGAATTATAACTTAGTTCAAAATGAGGAATTTTCTTTAAAAATCTTCTTCAGATCCAGCAGTCGGAAAGTTTCGATATTTGGTATGCAGTATCCATAGGGGGTGAGATTCAAGTTTGTTCAAGTTATGTCCCTAGGTCCATATTTGGGCTCACTGTGGGAGCCCGAATGATAACTTACATGTAGTTCAAAATGAGGAATTTCCTTTAAAAATCTTCTTCTTCAGATCCAGCAGTCAGAATGTTTTAATATTTGGTACGCAGCATTCTTAGGGGGGTGAGATTCAAGTTTGTTCAAGCCATGTCCCTAGGTCCATATTTGGACTCACTGTGGGAGCTTTAATTGTAACTTAGTTCGAAATGAGGAATTTTCTTAAAAAACCTTCTTCAGATCCAGCAGATGAATGCGTTTGATATTTTTTATGCAGCATCCTTAGGAGGCAAGATTCAAGTTTGTTCAAGTCATGTCCCTAGGTCCATGCTTGGGCTCACTGTGGGAGCTCGAATTGTAACTTAGTTCAAAATGAGGAATTTTCTTTAAAAATCTTCTTCTTCAGATCCAGCAGTTGGAATGTTTTGATATTTGGTGTGCGGCATCCTTATGGGAGTGCGATTCAAGTTTGTTAAAGCCATGTCCCTAGGTCCATATTTGGGCTCACTGTGGGAGCTTGAATTGTAACTTAGTTCGAAATGAGAAATTTTTTAAAAAAATCTTCTTCAGGTCCAGCAGATGAATGCTTTTGATATTTTTTATGCAGCATCCTTAGGAGGCTAGATTCAAGTTTGTTCAAGCCATCTCCCTAGGTCCATGTTTGGGCTTACTGTGGGAGCTCGAATTGTAACTTAGTTCAAAATGAGGAATTTTCTTTAAAAATCTTCCTCTTCAGATCCAGCAGTTGAAATGTTTTGATATTTGGTGTGCGGCATCCTTAGGGAAGGGGGGGGGGGGGGGAGATTCAAGTTTGTTAAAGCCAAGTCCCTGGGTTCATATATGGGCTCCCTGTGGGAGCCCAAATTATAATTCGGTTCAATATGAGGAATATTCTTTAAAAATCATTTTTTTTAGATCCACTTGTCAGAATCTTTGGATATTTGGTATAAGCTTTTCTTAGGAGGAGTAGATGCAACTTGTTGAAATCAATTCTCTGGGTTGATATTTAGGTTACCATGTACAGGTGGGCGCCCTCAGGCCCCCTGGGGTCTCTTGTTTTAGGAAAAAATGCATACTGAGAGCTTGGGGGCGGGGGGGGGGGGGTACATCCAGGGCTATAATTTACCTCATCACTAGGTAAAAGAATATTTGACATCATTTGTTGAGATAAAATGGCACTTTCTATTGATATTGGTGGATTATATAGCCTCAGCCAGGGCTTATAAGAATCTGAGAATCGATTCCCGTAGAGATCAGTGCAACAAAACCAGTGAGAAACCATGTAGCTTCTCGTAACATTGCTGCTAGGATTCACATGAAAAGAACTGAGTCAGTTTAACCCTTTACCTAACACAAAGGCAGCAAATTAACCAATACAACACTAACATGACCTGAAATATTGTGACACTGGCAATAAAATTTGTACAAATATGGCTGTCATTGGAACCAGCTCTCATCAGCCGGTTCAGCCGGTTCTAGTAACATCCATAATTATTACGCTTGATGAATATTGTTTATTTTTAGCTCACCTGACTGTAAGTCAGGGGGCGCTTAAATGATGACTTTCTGTCTGTCCACCATCAGTCCATCCTGTCCGGTGTGAACTTTACATTACTAACCTCTCCTCATAAACAACTGAGCCAAATTGAACCAAATTTGATATTCATGTTCCTTATCATATATGAATTCCAGTTTGTTCAAATAACGTTGCCACACCGACAGGGGGCCCCAAGCATTTCTCTGATAGCATGCATAAATTGTTTTCCAAAATTGAAAAAAAATCTTCTCCAGAACCATGTATAAGAATCTTTTGATACTTGGTATACAGCATCTCTAGGGGTGGGAGGGATAGGTTCAGGTTTGTTCAAATCAAGTCCCTGAGTTGATATTTGGGCTCCCTATGGGCACCCAAATATCGACAGTGCAACATGAGGAAATTTCTTTGAAAACCTCCTTCAGATCCACCAGTCAGAATGCTTTCATATTTGGAATGCAACATTTCTAGTGGGGTGGGGGGCAGGGGGGAGGGTAGATTGAAGTTTGTTTGAATCGGGTCTCTGGGTTAATATTTGGTCTATCTATTGAAACCCAAAGTTTAACTCAGTGTAGTATGAGGAAATTTCTTTAAAACTCGTTTTTTTCAGATCCACCAGTCAGAATCCTTTCGTATTTGGCTTACAGCATCTCTAAGGGGGTCAGATTCATGTTTGTTCAAGCCAAATCTATGGGTTAATATATGGGCTCATTATGGGAGTGCAAATTAACTCAAAGCAACATGAGAAAATTTCTTTAAAAATCTTTTTCTTCAGACCCACTAGTTTAATGCTTTAATATTTGGTGTACAACATCTCTGGGGAGGTCAGATGTAAATTTGTTCCAGTTTGGTTCCTGCCAGTCAGAACCCTTTCATATTTGGTATCGCGGGGGGGGGGGGGGGGGGGGGGGGGGCAGATTTGAGTTTGTTCATTTCAGGTCTGTGGCTTAATATTTGGGCAGGGGTGGGTTAGGTTCGAGGTTGTTCATAAATGTTCAAATCCATTCCTTAGAGCTTTTCCATAAAATTTGCCTTTCAAAGTGCAGTGACACAACAACCCTTGGAAGTTTGGCAGTACTTGTCTACAGCTGTCAGAATTGGAAGCAATCAGGAAGACCTATGCTAAAAATCATCTAACATGGACAATAGAATTATGAATAATTTCATAACATTATTCCTATGTAGTGTCCATGAACCTTGACTAACTGAATCTGACCCAAAATACTTCTCTGAACCACCTCGTCAGGTGAGCGATTAAGGGCCCAGGGGGGGGGGGGGGGGGTAAAAATCAGTGGTTGGTGTTGTAAAAATTAAAAAAGCTGTATTGGGTAAAGGGTTAACATGTATTATCAGTATGCAACAGGGGTTCAATCATACTGACCTAATAGGATCCTGGCCCATAGCAGGTCTGAATTCTCGGAACGATTTCCGCAAGAATCCAACTGGATTCTCCCAAATTTAGAGGAACTATAAGCCCTGCACAACCCCAATTTTGAAACAAAATTGACATATTGTTTCGTGGTGGTGGGCCCTATTTATCTTGCTGTATGATTAATTAAAACAGATTTTGTGAAAAGGTTTTGTGTGCTGATGCAGATTTTAGTTTTATTTTGGGATTTGGGTAGTTTCAAAGAAAGCTGTGAATTCTTATCCCTCCCAACTTATTGGGTAATAGAGTAGAAATTCTGTCGGAGGCAATAACAGTTTTCAAGCCTATTTGACACAGATTGGACAGTTCTCTTCAAAAGAACAAATTCCCCATGCTTTGGACTAGACAGAAGCCAAACGTTGAATTCTATTGCAGAAATGACTCTTTCATCACATGAAAGAGGTAACTGTATCTTTGGTAGGGTTGGGTTTGCTCATAGGTATAACTGTTGTAAATATTTTAATTAGATTTACATGCCTCGAAAAGTAGCGCTCGGAAATTATGTAATTCCCAAAACTAAGCAGTCTTGGGGAAATATATTGTTTCAATAAACATTTGAAGAAGCCTACTGACATTTTGCATTACTTTTGAATGTTCCAGATGAATAAAGAGGATGATTTGAGGACTTTTAGAACCTAAAAATTTGTTTGACTATTGGTGTGTTTTGTTTGGGAATTCCCTGAGAAATATGAACATGTGACCAGCACTTCCCTTTCTGTTAGTTTTTCTTTTATTTGTTGCATGACCCCTGTTTAAAAATCATTAAAAGGTTGTCTGAAGGGCTATAGTTGACAAAAAATATTTGAATGCTAAATTTAAAATGATGCGACCATATTTTTTTTCGCCTGGACGTTATAATGGTCGCCTATGAGAAAATATTTAGTACTGTGAAACGTATTCTTGTTTGGCTGAAATTAAACAATTGCAGGAATTCGACTGAATAAACCAAAATGTTTTTGGAGTAATGGTTGCGGAATGAAATATTTCAATACGTTGGATACTTTGGGGTTCCTTCTTACGCCTTGCGTATTGTCATATTATGCTTTGCTATATGCAAAGAGGTATTCAACTCTTGCATTCAAGGGAGCTCATTGTAATCCACTAAATTGTCAGAGCTGAGGTAAATTTGATATTTTGTTGTTCCTTTCATTTCAATTTTAACGAATTATGGATTCTCAGACGACGAACGCTTTGCGAATGTTGATGCCAGTTTGTTTGATATTTCTCTTTTTGTGTTTCTTTAAGTTTAATGTTTGTAATCATTTTCCAAATTTTGTTGATGGGGACTTGCTTGTTCAGTTTCGTTGTAATCCTCTAAATTGCCGGAGGTAAATTTGATCTTTTGGTTTTCCTGTATTTTGTTTTAAATTTAACGTATTCTGGAATACAATTTTTAGATGACGATTGTTTAGCAGCTGTTGAGGCCAATGTGTTTAATATTTCATTATCGGATGCAATTTGTGCGTTGTTATCGTTAAGGGGTTGTACATTTGATTGTGTGTCTTTAACTTTAATTATTTTTGACATTGTCCAAATTTTATTGATGGGTATGGCCTGATTAAGTTTAAAAAAAACATACCTTTCTCAAGAACTCTTATTTTTGTGTCTAAAATGTCGTCGTGACGTGGCTTAATTTTTTCCTCAGTTTGCCGAAATAGATGTAGTTAGTGACTATTTAAATCCACGTCCAGTTTTCTTGCGACCTCTTAGGCAGTTTGCAATTATTATCAAATCATGAGTTGGGATTTTCCAGGGTTTTGGAATGGGTTGTGTTTGCAATGTGAAGTAATTCCTTACTAAAACATTCTATAGGTCAGGAAATTTCTCCTATATGAGACGTTCAGAACAAAGCGTTGAGAATATTTCCCAGTTCGTCTTTTGTCAATTTTTGCTGGGCACTCTCTCATCGGAAACCCTTTAACGCAACTGGAAAATGATCACTCCAAAACAAGTTATCTTCAACCTTCCAAGGTAATCAAGGAACAAACACAAGCGATATACATTATTCCACTTTATTATATTGCAATAATCACCCCAGAGAGGGTTATGTGCGTTTAAATCACCCGCCAAAATATATGGAGCTGGAAGCTGCTGAATCAGTTGCTCAAGATCATTCAGTTGCATGGTTTGATTTGATGTAAAGTAAATAGAACCAACTTAACATTTTATCTAATGTTAGGCGTCCAACATGTAAGTTTGTTTGTAAAGGTACAGAACTGTGAATAATTTCATTTGTAACGAAGAGAGACATTCCACGAACATGGGAATCGTTATCATCTGCCCAGGCATTATACGAAATATAAAGATCAACCCTTTGCCCAACGCATAGGCTATCAAACATTGTTATTTTAATTTTTGTTTTTGAATATTTCTCAAAAAAGTTAAACGAAACCAAATCATGTGACCCTTCATTGGAAAGAGCACAATGAGCCCGTCCCAATGAGGAGTCACATGATATGGTTTTGTTAAAACCTTTTAAAAAGTATATTTTTTGAACTGCTCAATTTGAAAATTACGAGGGCGAATGTGGCCAATTATTTAGGTAAAAACTTAAAAACCCCTTGATCTTGGGTATCAGGTCTTTTGAAGAGTGTCTCCTGACAACAAATCAGCAGGTCTACAGATTTGACCAGTCCATTAAAATTCGTTCTGAAACTTCGACAATGCCATTGTATTATATTGTTTTTGGTTTTATTATCCATATTTGGTTGGAGAATTGGATGGTGGACTTATGGGCGGAATATCTTCAATAGGTTTCGTGGGTGATTCATGTCTCGTAGTGAGAGGGCGTAGTTGCCAGAATGTGTCGTCGATACAGTCACCAAGTTCTACCTGTTCAAAGCATTACACCATTTTGGGGGTAATTTGGTTTGAAGAGCTTGGGGTGTTTTGTCTGATGATTGTTTTTTGTTTTTCCTTTTCTTTTTTCTTATTATCTTTCTCAAAATTCCTTATTTGATTCTGACAAGATTTGCTTGTTGTGATCATTCTGTCTGCGGTGGTTGGGTAATTGGATCGTTTGATTTCTTTTTCTATCATAGTTAATTGTCCCTTTTGCTGGTCAGATGTACGTTTTTGTCTTTCCTGTGTGTTTTCTGTTGTTTCTTGAGGAGCTGACTTTGTTTGGGTTGACTTTGGTTCGACTTGACTGTACTGTTCTATTGTGAAGACATGTTGCATTGTTGTGATCATTCTGTCTGCGGTGGTTGGGTAATTGGATCGTTTGATTTCTTTTTCTATCATAGTTAATTGTCCCTTTTGCTGGTCAGATGTACGTTTTTGTCTTTCCTGTGTGTTTTCTGTTGTTTCTTGAGGAGCTGACTTTGTTTGGGTTGACTTTGGTTCGACTTGACTGTACTGTTCTATTGTGAAGACATGTTGCAGGACCTGCATTTTTAGCATTGTATATAGTGCCTGGCATGCTACTGATTTTATTGGCGATTTTAGCTCCGGTGCGCAGCATATCAGAGTCACATGGGGTTCACACCAGGTTCTGATGTCCCAATTGCTCTGGCTCCATGAAGCTAACTTGTTGTTCACATTTAATTCGTTGTATCAATTTTTCTTTCTGCCAAGTGGGACAATCCTTTGATGATGACATATGACTAGCGGAACAATTAATGCATTGCATTGAACTTTTGTCGCATTGTTGTTGGTCATGTTTTTCTCCCCAACCATGTCATGTTGGTTGACCTCGACCTGCATTATCACAGTGACCAAACCTCTAACACCTAAAACATCGAAGAGGGTTCAACTATCCCGCCCTGATAGTTTTAAGTGGTTGTGGTGCATTAACCCTTTACCTGACCTGAAAAGCAGACGACACTTTCAAAAATAATTCTTGAATAACTAATTTTTTTCATTTTTTGTCTCAAAAACATAGGTTATGACCCCTCGTTGGAACAAGCGCGACGAGCTGGTCCCAACGAGGGGTCATAACCTATGTTTTTGAGACAAAAAATGAAAAAAATAATGAAAATTAATTGGCGATTTTTGAGAAAAGCGCTGGCCGGTTTTGGCCGTTACATTAGGTAAAGGGTTAAGAGTGAAGATACATTTAGTAGTTTTCACAGCCTGACCTTCTCATTTGATCTCAATTCGTTTGACCAATGTTACGTCTTGAGGACTGAGTTCATTCGTGATGTCTATTACGTCAAAATCTGCTATTTCCCTTGTGCGTCCAACACCTTTGCTATTATCAAGGGTTTTGTGTTAAAAACGTCTGTATGTCAACTAGGTTTAGTTTTTTAAATTTTAATAAATTCAAAGCCTGTGCATCCAGAGCATTTCCATCAATAGGCCATCTGATCTCATTCTTATCGCTTGTTTAACAGTACCTGTAGAACAATACAGTACAGTCGCCGTGGATGGGATGAAGTCCACGCATGGGCAGTGATGTCCACGCATGTGCTTATCAGGTAATAAAAGTCATTAGCAGCAAAGTTGTGTCCGGTGCCTAATTAATTAATTTTTTGATGAGTAGTCGTGTAAATGTTGCCTACCCGTGGATAGTGACCTGTCCACGTCGGCCAAATTGTATAGAGAGTAATCGCTTGACTGGACTGACGAGAGGTGAGGGACGCTGTACAAACCCGAGCGCGCGAATGCTCACGAGTGTTTAACAATATGTTCCCTCGCCTCGAATGAATTATTTTACGTAACCAGTCCAGTAAAGCGACTACTATGTTTATTACTTTTGATTATTAACGATAATTATAGTATTTAACCCTTTACATAACGTAACGGCCCAAACCGGCAAGCGCTGTTCTCAAAAATCGCCAAATAATGTTCATTACTTTTTCATTTTTTGTCTCTAAAACATAGGTTATGACCCCTCATTGGAACGAGCTCGTTTATTCAAGAATTTTTTTTTGCAAGTGTTGTCTGCTTTTCATGTTATGTAAAGGGTTAAAAAAACCAAAACCCAATGAAGTCCCCATTACACCCACGGCAAAACGTCTTCGATTGCGCGCACAGATACATGACCCAATTGTTGATTGCATAATTCACTTGTTAAGTTATCGTTTATAATCAAACCGGGAAATCCCAGTAAAAAACCATACTTTCGAAAGTAATAAACTACTGATTATCGTCACCAGTGCAAATTGGCTTGTATTATGACTTTTGTATCTTATTCTGCAGCGTGAATTACTATAAATGGCGGCCGATTGTTCATAAGTTTAGTGCATTCTTAGTTATGTCTAGACCTGAATCATCCAAGTGTATCTACGCAAGCGATCGTTTATGAGGTGGTTCCTAATTTGCCAGGGTGTTTGATATATATAATTCACCATTCCATGCCTCTCACACTTACCCCGAGCTCAACGGATAGGGTTATTTTGCAGATTTCCAGCAAGCAGCACCAGGCGTACGTGGAAATAATAGTCGGCCATGGTGATAC
Source organism: Pictodentalium vernedei (assembly GCA_031216915.1). NCBI lineage: Eukaryota > Metazoa > Mollusca > Scaphopoda > Dentaliida > Dentaliidae > Pictodentalium > Pictodentalium vernedei. The sequence continues at coordinate 118,649,856 of CM062295.1, read as the reverse complement.
ATACACATACCGATGATCGCTTGACAAGTGCAGTTGTGCCTTCATAGAGCAGTCGATAAATTCGAAACAGACATGGAACATCAATGTACAGAAAATATGAGGTCCCGGCTGCAAGCCGAGAGATCCTCGGTTCGAATCCCACCGACGAAAACCGCGTTGTGCCCTTGGACAAAACACTGCACCCTCATTGTCCACGTTGGGGCACGCTGGTGTTGTGTACTAAGACGTACTGAACGCCGATGGTGCACTTGTCTTCAACCAGATCTAACCCTGCTTGTATGGAGTTAGTATGTTGGGGAACCTGGCAGTTGCTCGGCGTTGCTCGGTCGCTCTCCCCGGGTACTCAGGCTTCCTCCACCCGTAAAACTACGACACGATGTGAGCCTGACTGTCGAAAGTGTCGTTAAACCCCAATAAATAAATACATTTGGTAGCCAGGACATTGCAGAGAAAATCGATGTCATTAAATTTATAGACAGTATGAGGATAAAAGTGAGATAGAGATTAGAACAGACTGGTCGGTTAGGCGACTTCGCCGTACGCCCGACGTTCATTTTTAGGACACCCGATTGATCTAGCCGAGTGGCCTGATCCAACCAACGATCTGCCATGAAGCAAGGGCTTAAGTTGATTTAGATGGAGATTACAACAGACTGGTCGGTTAAGCGACTTCGCCGTACGCCCGACGTTCATTTTTAGGACACCCGATTGATCTATCCGAGTGGCCTGATCCAACCAACGATCTGCCATGAAGCGAGGGCTTAAGTTGATTTATTGGACAACATCCTCATTGAGGATTCCCAATCGGAGCCATTGTAATCCTCAATCATCCAAAATGCCGCCCCATAGCATTTAGCACACAGCTCACGGGGGAATAAAAACCCCGTCTCCTTTCTCAACTGGTATCACGGAACTAAATATTTTCTCATAGGCGACCATTATAACATTCAGGCCCAAAACAAAATATGATCGCATCACATTAATTTTGGCATTCAAATATCTTTGTCAAGTATAGCCCTTAAGACAACTTTTTCTTACCCCAAAACAGGCGGTCATGCAACAAATAAGAGAGAAAGAATTATAGCAAAGGATATACCGGTCACGTGCACATATTTTTTCAGGGAATTCCCTACAAAAACGCACCAAATGTAAAATGTATTTTTTAGGTTCAAAAGTCATCAGATCACCCTCTTTTTTATCTGGAATATTCATCAATAATGCAAGATGTCAAAAGAATGCTTCACACGTTTATTGAAACAATTTATTTTCCCAAGGCTGTTTATTTTTAGAGATTGCATCACTTCCGAGTGCAACATTTCAAGGCGAGTATTTCCAATTCGAATATTTAGTTCGGTGATACCAATTAGGGTTTGTGTCGTCTATGGTGTAGTTATCTTGTCGAAAAGCAGGACAAAATGTTTGTAACTGAGATATTCAAACTTTGTGCTTGAATGAGCGAATCAGTGTAGATCCCTTTAACACAACTGACCCTTTCAAACTTGGTGCACTCAGTGGTATCATCTTATCGTCTATGGGAAATGGTTGAATCATTATTATATTTGGAGGAAGGTTGAGAGTCAAGTTAATCCTACCGCCCTTTGGACTGTTCGATTAATTTATTACTGAACCTACCTGCCATTTTGGGGTTCGTTTTGTTTCTTGCTCATAGATGGCCATTTTTTTATTTTACACCACAAACATGCATAACGGCTGAAAGAGTTAAACAAGAACCAATCACTTGGTGTGGATGAAAATTTAAATTACCATGACAAATATAGAACAAAAGAAATATGAGAGTTAAACAGAGGCATCTGATACCAAATTCATCCTCACAAGTATAGGAAGGAGGCTTTGCATTGTTTTTGGCAAAAAATGAAAATGGGTAAAGGGCAGAGAAAAATACAAAACCCGATTGGTCGATGTGTGGGAGAGGTAGATCGCAACATTACAGTTACTGGTCATTATTGCGTTTGATGTCAGAGGGTAAACAATGTGGAGTCGATACCGTGTTATATCATAACAATGAATTTCCATGTACTTCCTATCGATTATTTTATTTAAACGAAGTATTTAATTCTCGCTTCAAGTTCACCTTCTTGGCACTCAATTGTTAGATCTTGTGACAGCCACATCTGATTAAAAGGTAAGTTATTGCGTATTCTTCGGGAAAACGTCGAGTTAAATTAACAAAAATATCTTACAGAATATTGCCAAAGGTTTATTATTTTCTTCAACAAATTTATAGCTCAAGATAGAATTTTGGTCTAAAGGATATTCACCTATCTTTAAAACAGAATTTACTCACAGCTACGTTATATCAGATTATCATAACCTCTGAGGCACAGACTGGGGCATCAAATATGGTACTTAATAACTTTGTGATAATCTAAGTTGACGTGTTCGTTATGTAAACAATATAATTTTTACTCATGTTATAGATCATTAGTTCATATTTTTAAAATTTTAAGCCAATTTGCATACCCCACAAAATAATTCCAAATTGCGTTTTCCTCGCATTCGAATCGCTTTAAAACTCGTACTCTCTTATTTACAAAACTGCCATTTTTCCATTAATGCTGTGCAAACTGATTTCAAAATATTATAACTTAAAACATCACTTTTCCCATAATGCAACCAGGAATTTCGCCAATTCAATCTTGTTTGACAGGGCTCAACTAGCTCTGTCAAACAAGACTGAATTTGTAAGATTTTTTCCATGAGGAAAGTTGGAATCTTAAAATTTCCATTTTGCGAGATCATTGTGTAGAAATGTATACCAATACGCGATCCAGTATGTTTTTTATTGGAATTTAACGACACTTTCGACACCCCGTGTTGGACAGTTTTACTGGTGGAGGAAGCCAAGTATCCGACTGTCAGGCCCCCCCAGCGTACTAACTCCTGACGAGCAGGGTTAGCATTGACTAGAGACAAGCGCACTATCCGCGTGTAGTATGCCTTAGTGCACAGCGTTGCCGTTCACCAACGTGGATAATAGGGATTATGTTCCATGCCCAAGTTACCCCTGGTGGGAATAGAACCATGGATCTTTTTTTAACCCTTTACCCAACGTAACGGCCAAAACCGGCCAGCGCTATTCTCAAAAATCGCCAATTAATTTTCACTATTTTTTTTCATTTTTTGTCTCAAAAACATAGGTTATGACCCCTCGTTGGAACGAGCTCGTCGAGCTCGTTCCAACGAGGGGTCATAACCTATGTTTTTGAGACAAAAATGAAAAAAATTAGTTATTCAAGAATTTTTTTTGCAAGTGTCGTCTGCTTTTCACGTTAGGTAAAGGGTTAAGACCAACGCCGTAACCACTGATCCATTGGGTTCCCAAACAGTACTGTTTCCGATTTACATTGATCAGCCTCGTCATGAAGTACATACGGTCATGTCATTCGCGACATAAAGTACTCGAAGAGGGAATTACTGCAACTACAATATGTGTGAAGTGAAGATTCAACTCAGAAAAAGTTAAAAGCGGGAGAAACGCAAAATTTTAGCAAATGGGTCCCGAACTCAAAAGTCCACTAATTCCAACTTTTCTGTGCGTTTCTTTCACATTCCTTGATCTGTTGCGGCTTATATTTGTGTGTAAAAACTCAATGCACTGCGTGTTTTAGTTTTTAACTTTAAAGTAGATCGGGGGTGATGAACAGGCGTGAACCCATGTTAACATCGTTGCTCTACAAAGATCGATTAACCCTTTTCCCAACACAACAGCCAAAACCGGCCAGCATTATTCACAGAAATTGCTATTTCATTTTCATTATTTTTTTCATTTTTTGTCTCAAAAACATAGGTTATGACCACTCATTGGAACGAGCTCGTTCCAGTGAGGGGTCATGACCTATGTTTGTGAGACAAAAAATGAAAAAAATAGTTATTCAAGAATTTTGTTTGCAAGTGTCGTCTGCTTTTCGTGTTAGATAAGGGTTAACAAAATATACACTCACGCGTGAAGCTACGGGTGTAGGTTTTCGTTCGGTGTTTTCTTATTTGCTGTGATGTAATTTAGGGAAAAAGGGTAACTGCCCAGCTGGTTTCTAGAGGCATCATCCTCTGTCAACCTCCTCAGTGTTGTGTTTTATGCTTTGTTTCCATAACAAGACCCTTATTGCTTCTTTTCACTTCGTTTTAGTGGAAATCCATCTATCTCATAATATCGTGTACAGATAAATTTCAACTCATGAAGCACTGCTGGTTGATTTTCCAACCCGTTACAGCGAAATTCTATTCTCACGTTCAGCACTTGGATGGAATGAAACTTATAAAAGTAGTCCTGTCTTTACACCAACTTTTTCCTGACTTCGTAACTTCGTTTTTCTTTCCATTATTTTTTTTAAATTTAAATAAAAATGAATTTAGGAAAGAAAAATAAAAAGTAATTTCTCGGACTTGGAGACTTAATAAACAGCTTGATGAACTACAAACAATTCGAAATGTGCGCATGAGTTTTAATTTTATTTTGCAGATTGCTCCTTTATTGACCACACAACCTGGATCTGAATGGCGTACGTGTCAATTCGAGAAGAAATATCCAACAGCAAAACAAGTTGACGTCTACGCGATTATGTTTTAGAATAGAAAGTCTCGTTATGTCTTTGTTTATTGTTTGTCAGGAAAGATGTATTAGTGCGATATACTCATCAAACTAAAGAGTCTTGCAGAGGCAACACGAATTAAATGAGAAAAATACAATTCACTGGAGCTCATACCTATTATTGAGAACTGCTACAATAGTACACGGTTTCAAACTCAACAGTTCGACCGCAATACATTTTGAAAAAAGCTGTAGTGTGATCCTTTTATGGCGATCAGATGAGTTATTTTACAAATAATACCACACAACATTTGAGTTACACTCATTATAATGAGTACATAGTGAGTGTGTGGATATGGAAAATTGTTCCCCCTATTTTAATACTAGTAGGTACAACTGGAAATTTACTTACGATGCTTGTTTTGTCAAGAAAACATTTGCGCAGTTCTAATATATCGTTGTTTTTCATTATCCTCGCGGTGAGTGATCTTGTTTCGTTATACACGAGCTTACTTCCCATATGGCTCCTGAAAGTATCACTTATTCATTTGAACGTCGCATCGTGCAGGTTCCTTATGTTTCTCTCATATTGTTTTGCGGATATTTCTGTGTGGACACTGCTATCCCTTACTGTATACCGTGCGTTGTCCATTTGGTTTCCTCACAAAATGCAAGTCTGGAACAGGCGTAGACTAGCACTCATCAATGTTGCTTCTGTCGTTGTATTATTTTTGGTAAACGCTCACGTATTGTACGGCATCGACGGATTTGACGAACCAGCAAACGACTTTTTCTTTTGCAATTCAGACAAACCAAGTTACATGAAATTCTTTAAGACAATCTGGCCATGGTTACTCTTGTGTATATTCTGCGTTATACCATTCATCATTCTTGTAGCCGGGAACGTATCTATTATAATACAGGTAATGAAAAGTAATAAGAGATTGAACATTTACACAATCTCTACAGTCGGACAAAATGCTCAAAATAACTATCAGAACCGAACATCATCTCTGGTAAAGACTATACTTATTGTGAATACTGCGTTCTTTTTAAGAACGTCACCTGTGAACGTGTATGTGATTAGTTTCAATTATTCGAGCATCGAACACCCGAAAGCTATACATGCACTATCATGGGTGTTGGTTCTGATGTTAATGTATACTAACAATGTTATAAATTTCTTTATATACTGTCTGAGTGGAACCGTCTTTCGAAATGAGTTTATGGCTATCTTCTGCGAGAAAAGGCGAAGAAGAACTCGCGCAACAACACCGCACAGACGTACATGCATTGACATCTAGTGGAGTAAAGGAATACTGGTAAAAACCGATTACTACTTTACAGGTTAATTGGATTAAAACTGGTACCTTGGTGAATTCATTATACTATGGTAAAATAACAACACTATAAGTTATTGTGATGAATTCTGACGGTAACATGGTCTGAGGTTTCCGGCTCGGAGCTTATGTTCAACCGAGACGCGAAGCCCAAATATGAACCCAGGGACTTGGCTTGAACAAACGTGAATCTCACCTCCCTAAGGCTGCTGAAAACCAATATGAAAAGATTCTGACTACTGGATTTTAAAAAAAAAATATTCCTCTTATTGAACTAAGTTATAATTCGGGCTTCCACAGGGAGCCCAAATGTGAACCCAGGAACTAGGCTTGAACAAACTTGAATCTCACTTCTCTAAGGATGCTGCATTCCAAATATCGAATGGTTCTGATGGGAGGATCGGAAGAAGAAGATTATTGAAGAATATTCCTCATATTGCACTTATCTAATCATAGAAAGGCCAAATATGGACCCAGGTATTTGATTTCAACAAACATGTGAATGAATGTTCCAAATATGTTATTTGCGAAATATAAAAGCCTTTGGAGCAGTGATATGGGATAAGAAGATTCTTTATTGTTTTTCCCATTACTCACTCTGTTAAAAAATGATGACTCAGCATTTGTTCAAAGTCCTGGAAAATTACCATATGATAAAACCGTTGGCAATTTGTTTGGACCATTCCTTTCTGCTGTTCCCAAGGAAGATTTACACAAAATAAAAATTATCAGTGTCATGCAGTTTTGGTGATATGGGCATTTTACATTTGTTCTATATATTGCTCCGGCGGTTCTCATGGGGCAACAGAAACATTTTTTCCTGCATACATTAGGTACTTATGACCCAATAAGCCCGTCATATCAAATTTGTTTGAATCGGCCTCTCAGTTCGGAAAATACAAATGTTGGTACAATTCTGGCTCCCACAGGAAGCCCAAATATGAACCCAGTGACTTGCCTTTAACAAACTTATATCTCACCTCCCAAAGGAAACTGTCTATCAAATATCGAAAGATTCTGACTGGTGGATGTGAAGAAGAATATTTTTGAAGAATATTCCTCATATTGAACTAAGTTATAATTCTGGCTCGGACAGGGAGCCCAAATATGAACCCAGGGACTTGGCTTGAACAAACTTGAATCTCATTCCCTACGGATGCTACATACCAGCATACCAAATATCAAAACATTCCAACTGCTGGATCTGAAGAACATTTTTAAAGAAAATTCCTCATTTTGAACTAAGTTATAATTCAGGCTCCCACAGTAAACCCAAAATATGAACCAAGGGACTTGGCGTGAACAAACTTGAATCTCACTCCCCTAAGGATGCTGCATACCAAATACCAAAATATTCCAACTGCTGGATCTGAAGGAGATTTTTAAAGAAAATTCATCATTTTGAACTAAGTTATAATTCGAGCTCCCACAGTGAGCCACGGTTTCGCAAATACAATTTTTGCAGGACCCCTTTATTTTTTGCGGGACCCATTTCCAACACGTGTCTTAATCACATGAATTATGCTTATTTAGCTTCAAATTCATAGATCGTCAGATTGCTCAACCACCACATCAAAGGCTATTGCAGTATTCACGTTTATAGAAATTAATTGGAGCTGATACGGTTAACCGATTAATCGACTAACCAATGATCAACATCTTGATTGATAAATAGGTAACTGATCGGTTATTCGTTACGTTTGAACTACAGTATTATATGGGATAACTAAGGAACAAACGTGCTCCAAAACAGCCAAACATTGTCACACTGGCTCACATCAATTATATGAGACAGAGCAACGCATGCCAGTTACGTGCTGATATACTTGTACACTTGCATGATAATTATACTGTATCAGTAGCTGGAAATGGTCATTCTCAACCCTTCACCAAATGCGGGTAGCAGACGATACTTGCACAAGAAATTCTTGAATTATTAAAGATTTTCAATGTTTGTCTCAAAAACATAACTTATGACCCCTTATTGGAACGAGCTCAATTAGCACGTTCCGATGGGGGCCGTAAGCTATGTTTTGAGACAAAATTTGAAAACAATAAAATTTGAATGGACATTTTTGTACATGGCGCTGGCCGGTTTTGTCCATTACGCTGAGTAAAGTTTTAATTATATAAATCATCAACCGTACGACAGTTATTCAGCTACTTATTAGGACAAGTGATTACTCGGTCAAACAAGGTCAATCTATGCTATTAATCGGACAAGAAAACCCTTTAATCGTTTCAGCTCTAAAATTAATCTAATTTTATTAAATTTTATCTGATAAAAAACTGCTTATCTTTTTTCGAGAATTGTAAATGGGTCTCCTTAGCAAGCATTTGCGAGAAGGTCACGGAAACGATAGGAGCGTTCTCGCAGTTTGCGAAACGAGAGGGGGGGGGGGGGCCCAAATATGAACCCAGGGACTTGGCTTGAACAAACTTAAATCTCACCCGCCCAAGGATGCCTCATACCAAATATCAAAGGATTCTGATTGGTGGATCTGAAGAAGAGGATTTTTTAAAGAATGCGTAATTTCAATATTTGGACTCCCATAGAGAGCCTAAATATGGACCGAGGATTTTGATTTCAATAAATCTGTGAATGAATCTTCCAAAGATGTTGTATGTGAAATTTGAAAGCTTTCAGAGCAGTGGTTCGGAAGAAGAAGAGTCTTAAATGTTTTCCTCATTACCCACAGTGTTAAAAAATGCTGACTCAGCATTCCTTTTTCAAAGTCCCAAAGAGGTAGCCCATGACAGAATCGATAGCAATTGTTCTGGACCATTCCATTCTGCTGGTCCTAAGGAAGATTCACACCAAATAAGAATTCTCAGTGCCGTGTAGTTTTTGAGATATGGGCGTTTTAAATTTTGTTCTATTTTTTGCTCCTGCGGTTCCCATGGGGATCATAAATTAAGTACATATGACCCAATAAGCGCTCATATTAAATTTGGTTCAAATCAGCGTCTTGGTTTGGAAAATAGAAATTTTGGGCGGGGCGAAAATTCTTGCCCCTCCCACAACGAAGGCAAATATAGCCCCACAAACTTCTCTTGAACAAATCGGAGTCTACCTCGCGAAAGGAAGTTGCACACCAAACATCAAGTCTCTGCTAGTGCTGGTTCATGAGAAGAAGATTTTTAAGATTTAGGCATACTTTGTGGGCGTAGCCCTACAGAGAGACAGGGCAACTTGATTTGAACAAAATCGACATGCGATGTCATAACAAATAATCGTTTCAAATTTCACTTAAATCGGTTCAGTAATTTTGGAAGAGAAGATGCAAACACCATGTTTATGGACGACAGATGGATGGCGAGTGATCACTGAAGCTCACCCTGACTAAAAGTTAGGTGAGCTAAAACCTCAGTGGACAATGAGTGATGCAGTTTGGCGAGAGACTAGCTTCAAGAAGAGAAGAAACTTGTAACTGTTGGCTGTCGAATGTGTTGTTAAAACCCAATAAATAATTAAACAATAATTAAACAAGAGACACACGTGCATATATAAACATAGTCCAAGAATGAATCTACATTAAGCAATCCATCTCCATAGGATACACTGTCAATCACTGTTAATAGTTCTCACAAGTCCACTCCGATATATATCCACAAAAAAATGTAGATACCATCTACTTGTTAACTGTTCATTTTGTGCACTTAGCCGAACGCGCATGTTCATTAAAAAATAACTAATGTATACCCAATTAGGTTCCGAAGCAACTGCTTCAGCTTTTTCAAATCCTATCAGACTGTACATATCCACAAAAAGCAGTAAATATTATCGACTTGTGGGGCCGCCCATTTGTGCATTCGGCAGTTCGTGCGTGTCCATTTATTTTTTAAATCTACTCCATAGACTCTTATCTTGCGAATCTCATCAACACTTCTGTGTCTTTGTACTAAATAAATGAGAAGACAAACCGGTTCTTGTCTTATCTTTTAATCTATCTAACTCCATAGATTCTTATCTTGCTAATTTAACCAACACTTCTGTTTCCGTGTACTAAATAAATGAGAAGACAAACCGGTTCCAGTTCGCTGAAACATAGCAGCGCACGCACGGCTGAGTCCAGAAATGGAATGAGTGACCAAGACTCAAATTAATTAGAGAATTCCTCTCCGATCTCCCCAAACGCACAAAATTCATCATACAAAATGAATTTGTGCGGTTATATTGTTTTATTTTCTTTTGTTGCACTTATCACGTCCTTTCTTCCTCAACGACTTCCGCATTTTGTTTTGCAGACCATGAACGTCCCAAGAACTTGCGTATCCTGTTTCTACTCTCTTAAACGTAGCTCACACACATGTATGCCCGATTTGCACCATTTGTTACTCAAGAAAAACACTCTCTCTTACTTTCATTTTCCCATATGCTTTGAAAAGACTCGGTGGCAGTGCCAAATAAAATGACGGGTAACATGAGCATTGACGAGATCCAGTCAAAACATGAATATAATTTCTTAAATGTTTATAATAATATGCTTTCCCAGGGAGAGGCTTGTGATAATTCACCTTTCAAAAACATCTCAAACCACGAATGTAGGTACTATTTACCGAACGAAATAATAACCAAATGCGGGAACAATAATACGGATGAGTTTTCAATTTTTCACCTTAATTGTCAAAGTCTTAAAGCCCATTGGGAACCACTGAAGGAACTACTCTATGAAGTGCAAGAACACCTAAATAAGTTCGATATCTTTGGATTGTCAGAGATATTTCAAATTCCACTAGACTCGTCTTATGTACTGGAAGGTTATCAGCCCCTCATCAAAAACTTAAGACCATACAATGATAATGAAAGGGGTGGGGTAGGGGTTTATGTAAAACAGGACATACCATTCAAAATACGTCATGATTTATCAGTTATTGTCTCCCTCTGTATAGAAGTTAAAATAAATAAAGTTGTCAAACTAATATATATTATTTACAGACCTAACACTCCACCGAAAGCTGACATTGACCTCTTCCTATCCAAGCTAGGTAAAATTACTGATAAAATTAATCAAGAAAACAAATAAATAAAAACATAATAAATAACTCATTTACTAGTGGCCGGTTCCAGACCAGATAAAGGTTGCCAAGGTAATTTCAATTTTTAAAACCGGGGAGGAGGACAAATTTAAGAAATATAGACCAATCAGTATACTTCCAACATTTTCTAAAATGTTAGAAAAACTGATGGCAAACATAATGACTAGTTTCATGACGACTTTCAATATTTTATATAAATACCAGTATGGATTTGGAAGTAAACATTCCACTATACACCCAATCATGCAACTTTTAAAACATATAAGGCAAAAAAATAACCGACAGACAAAGGATATCACGTTAGCATCATTTATCGATTTTTCTAAAGCGTTTGACACAATAAATATCATGACATTCTTTTGACAAAATTGGAAAAATATGGTTTTAGGGGTTTTAGTAATACTTGGTTTAAAAGTTATTTGACAAATAGAGCTCAATATGTTAAATATCGAAATGAAAAATCAGATTTAGCATATATAAAATGTGGGGTGCCCCAAGGGAGTGTAATATAGCCTATTCTCATCAGATTTAGCATATATAGAATGTGGGGTGCCCCAAGGGAGTATATTAGGGTCTATTCTCTTTCTATTATATGTAAACGATATTGCCTCCTCAACGTCATTAAAAGTCTTATCTTTTGCAGGTGACACTGCTTCATATTCTTCAGCCCCGAATTCAAGTAATCTAGTAACTCATTTTTACAATGAACTAGATAAAATATTTAATTGTACTCGGCAAATCACCTAGCTCTCAATGTGAAAAAGACAAAATACATGATTATAAATCAATCGCCCCAATCTAGAATTCCAGGAAACTTAGATATTTATATAAACAATGTGAAAATTGAAAGAGTGGGTCAAAATGAAAATGAAAATTCTTTAAAATTTCTAGGTGTGACTTTTGATGACAATCTTACCTACAGGAATCATATCTCAAGGATTAGCATTAATATTGGAAGAGCTAATTACACCCTAAATAAAGTCAGGAATATATTACCCCAAAGTGCAATGAAAACTCTTTACTACTCTCTCGTGCATTATCATTTGTTGTATGGAATTCAGATTTGGGGAAATTCAAAAGCGGCTAGGAGACTCTTGATATTGCAAAACGAACAATACGAATTATCAATAATAAAAGATATAACTCCCATACAGACCCACTGTCTGCAAAGAACAAAATTCTGAAAGTGACTGACATATTCAAACTTCAGGCTAGCCTCTTCGTGTTTGATTGGGAAAACGGTAATCTTCTCCGCTCTTTCAGTAACTATTTTAATATCTCATTAAATTCACAGAATATAACAACTAGGCAATCTGAATCAGCACATGTTAGCAGGACCAGAATTAAAGCTCTAGACAATTTGCCAGTTTTTGCCTATCCAGCAATTTGTGATAGCTGGAGCCAGAATCTTTGTAAAATTACAAACAGAGCTGAGTTCAAGAATAAACTTAAACTACGGCTATTATCGTCTTACTGTATGGATATGCAATGTGACAATCCCTACTGTCAAGAGTGTAATCTGTAGTACTTCATTTTTCGCCTCATCCCTGAAGGAGAATAGGCAGTCTAACATTACTTGTCAATCCTTTCGAAAGGCTTATGCTATAGCATTGCAAAGCCTTTTTGCACTCAAGGGATGGAATACACCACCACCCATGCTATTCTGTAGATTATGAGGCCTAAGACAAATCAAGAACATTAACTTTTAATGGCAAAGAAATAATTACAAAAATAAAAAATAAAATAAAAAAAAAAAAAACTTGCCTGCATGCAATTTTACAAAAAATGCCCTGAGAAACAGATCTACTTTGTGGGGACTTATTCATCAAGATTATTACAATGAATACATTGTCTTACACAAAGGAATACCACACAACCCAGTGTCCACTGATTTCAAGAACTCCTCCCTAGTAGAAGGACAATTCTTACAAATATGCAGAACCAAACAAGCTTCATACACAGTGTAAAAATTCCACAAAATTAATAAACATTCATGTATGCTTATTAGGAATTAGGAGTATTATAAATAAAAGTAAATTGTGTGGTTGTTCATAAACTTATATTACTTTATTATCAGGTGTTAAAAAAATATTAATATTTGTAAACACACCTTCCCATTTAGAATTAGTCCCTGCTCATAGTGTTGCGGAAAACAAGAGAGTTCAAGCCAAGAGACAGCGGTGATAGATCTAGGGAGTCCAATCCTAGAGATACTGGTGACTGAACTAGAGAGTCCAATCCAAGAGATAGTGGTGATAGAAGTAGGGAGTTCAAACCGAGGGAGAGTGGTCGTAGAACTAGGGAGTTCAAGCCAAGAGATACTGGTGATAGTGGTGATAGATCTAGGGAGTTCAAGCCAAGAGATAGTGGTGTTAGAACTAGGAAGTTTAAGCCAAGAGATGGCGGTGATAGATCTAGGGAGTTAAAGCCAAGAGATAGTGGTGATAGATCTGGGGAGATCAAGTAAAGAGATAGTGATGATAGGTCTAGGGATGTTCATGCCAAGCGATAGTGGTGATAGAACTAGGGAGTTCAAGCCAAGATATATTGGTGAGAGATCTAGGGAGTTCAAGCCAAGAGATAGTGGTGATAGGACTAGGGAGTTCAAGCCAAGAGATAGTGGTGATAGGACTAGGGAATTCAAGCCAAGAGATAGGGGTGTTAGAACTAGGGAGTTCATGCCAAGAGATAGTGGTGATAGATCTACGGAGTTCAAGCCAAGAGATTGTGGTGTGAGAACTAGGGAATCCAATCCAAGAGATAGTGGTGATAGGTCTAGGGAGTTCAAGCCAAGAGATAGTGGTGATAGAACTATGGAATCGAGTCCAAGAGATAGTGGTGATAGATCTAGAGAGTTCAAGCAAAGAGATAGTGGTGTTAGAACTAGGGAGTTCAAGCCAAGATATACTGGTGATAGAATTAGGGATTTCAAGCCACGAGATAGTGGTGACAGAACTAGAGAGTTCAAGCAAAGAGATAATGGTGATAGAACTATGGAGTCCAATTCAAGAGAAAGTGGTGATAGAACTAGGGAGTTCAAGCCAAGAGATAGTGGTGATAGATCTTGTGAGTCCAAGCGAAGAGATAGTGGTGATAGATCTAGAGAGTAAAAGCCAAGAGATATTGGTGATAGAAATAGGGGGTACAAGCCAAGAGATAGTCGTGATAGATCTAGGGAGTTCAAGCCAAGAGATAGTGGTGATAGAACTAGGGAGTTCAAGCCAAGAGATAGTGGTGACAGAACTAGGGAAATCCAATCCAAAAGATAGTGGTGATAGAACCAGGCAGTTCAAGCCAAGACATAGTGGTGATAGAACAAGGGGGTTCAATCCAAGAGATAGTGGTGTTAGAACTAGGGAATCCAATCCAAAAGATAGTAGTGATAGAACCAGGGAGTTCAAGCCAAGAGATAGTGGTGACAGAACTAGGGAGTTCAATCCAAGAGATAGTGGTGATAGAACTTGGGAGTTCAAGCCAAGAGAAAGTGGCGATAGAATTAGGGAGTTCAATCCAAGAGATAGTGGTGTTGGAACTAGGGAATCCAATCCAAAAGATAGTGTTGATAGAACTAGGGACTTCAAGCCATGAGATAGGGAGATCAAGCCAAGTGATAAGGGTGATAGAACTAGGGAGCTCAGGCCAAGAGACAGTGGTGATAGAACTAGGGAGTTCAATCCAAGAGATAGTGGTGATAGAACTAGGGAGATCACGCCAAGATATAGTGGTGATAGAATTAGGGAGTTCAAGCCACCAGATAGTGGTGACAGAACTAGGGAGTACAAGCGAAGATATAGTGTTGATAGATCTAGAGAGTTCAAGCCAAGAGATAGTGGTGATAGAACTAGGGGGTACAAGCCAAGAGATAGTCGTGATAGATCTAGGGAGTTCAAACCAAAAGATAGTGATGATAGAACTAGGGAGTTCAAGCCAATAGATAGTGGTGATAGGTCTATGGAGTCCAATCCAAGAGATAGTGGTGTTAGATCTAGGGAGTTGAAGCCAAGAGGTAGTGGTGATAGGTCTAGGGAGTCCAATCCAAGAGATAGTGGTGATAGAACAAGGGAATCCAATCCAGGAGATAGTGGTGATAGAACTAGGGAGTTCAAGCCAAGATATAGTGGTGTTAGAACTAGGGAGTTCAAGCCAAGAGATAGTGGTGATAGAACTAGGGAGTTTAAGCCAAGAGATAATGATAATGGTAATAGAACTATGGATTCCAATCCAAGAGATTGTGGTGATAGAACTAGGGAGTTCAAGACAAGAGATAGTGGTGATAGAACTAGGGAGTTCAAGCCAAGAGATAGTGATGATAGAACTAGGGAGTTCAAGACAAGAGATAGTGGTGATAGAACTAGGAAGTCCAATCCAAGAGATAGTGGTGACAGAACTAGGGAGTTCCAGACAAGAGATAATGGTGATAGAACCAGGGTGTTCAGGCCAAGAGATAGTGGTGATAGAACTAGGGAGTATCAACCCACGAGATAGTGGCGATAGAACTAGGGAGTCCAATCCAAGAGATAGTGGTGATATAACTAGGGAGTTCAAGACAAGAGATAGTGGTGTTAGAACTAGGGAGTTCAAGCCAAGAGATGGTGGTGATAGATCTAGGGAGATAAAGATAGTGGTGATAGATCTGTGGAGACCAAGCAAAGAGAGAGTGATGATAGGTCTAGGGAGTTTATGCCAAGAGATAGTGGTGATAGAACTAGGGAGTTCAAGCCAAGATATAGTGGTGAGAGATCCAGGAAGTTCAAGACAAGAGATAGTGGTGTTAGAACTAGGGAGTTCAAGCCAAGAGATAGTGGTGATAGGCCTAGGGAGTTCAAACCAATAGATCGAGATAGTGGTGATAGTGGTGATAGTGGATGTTAGAACTAGGAAGTTTAAGCCACGAGATAGTGGTGATAGAACGATGGAGTCCAGTCCAAGAGATAGTGGTGATAGAACTAGGGAGTTCAAACCAATAGATCGAGATAGTGGTGATAGTGGATGTTAGAACTACGGAGTTTAAGACACGAGATAGTGGTGATAGAAATAGGGAGTTTTATCCAAGATATATTGGTGATAGAACTAGGGATTTCAAGCCAAGAAATAGTGGTGACAGAACTAGGTGTTTCAAGCCAAGAGATAGTGGTGATAGATCTAGGGAATCCAATCCAGGAGATAGTGGTGATAGATTTAGGGAGTTCAAGCCAGGAGATAGTTGTGATAGAATAAGGGAATCCAATCCAGGAGATAGTGGTGATAGAACTAGGGCGTCCAATCCAAGAGATCGTGGTGATAGAACTAGGGAGTTCAAGCCAAGATAAAGTGGTGATAGATCTAGGGAATTCAAGAAAAGATATATTCGTGAAAGAACTAGGTGTTTCAAGCCAGGAGATAGTGGTGATGGATCTAGGAAATCCAATCAAAGAGGTAGTGTTGATAGAACTAGGGAGTTCAAGCCAAGGGGTAGTGGTGATTGATTGAGGGAGATCAAGCCAAGAGATAGTGGTGATAGAGGCAGATAGTTCAAACCAAGAGATAGTGACGATAGACCTAGGGGGTTCAGGCCAAGAGACAGTGGTGATAGAGGCAGATAGTTCAAACCAAGAGATAGTGACGATAGACCTAGGAAGTTCAAGCCAAGAGACAGTGGTGATACATCTAGGGAGTTCCAGCCACGAGATAGTGGCGATAGAACTAGGGAGTCCTATCCAAGATGTAGTGATGATAGAACTGTGGAGTTCCAGCCTCGAGATAGTGGTGATAGAACTAGGGAGATCAAGCCAAAAGATAGTGGTGATAGATCTAGGGAATCCAATCCCTGAGATAGTGGTGATAGATTTACGGAGTTCAAGCCAAGA
The DNA here is from genome assembly GCA_031216915.1 of Pictodentalium vernedei. NCBI lineage: Eukaryota > Metazoa > Mollusca > Scaphopoda > Dentaliida > Dentaliidae > Pictodentalium > Pictodentalium vernedei. Next base: position 118,633,081 of record CM062295.1, on the reverse strand, counting down.
AATAGTGGTGACAGAACTAGGGAATCCAATCCAAGAGATAGTTGAGATAGAAGTAGGGAGTTCAAGCCAAGATATAGTAGTGATAGGACTACGGAGTTCAAGCCAAGAGATAGCGGCGACAGAGCTAGGGAATCTAATCCAAGAGATAGTGGTGACAGATCTAGGGAGTTCCAGCCAAGAGATAATATTGACAGAGCTAGGGAATGTAATCCAAGAGATCGTGGTGACAGATCTAGAGGGTTCCAGCCAAGAGATATTGGAGATAGATCTAGGGAGTTCAAGCCAAGAGATAGTGGTGATAGAACTAGGGAGTCCAATCCAAGAGATAGTGATGATAGATCTAGGGAGTTGAAACCACAGATAGTGGTGTTAGAACTAGGAAATCCAACCCAAGAGATTGAAGAGATAGATCTAGGGAGTCCATTCCAAGAGATAGTGGCGATAGAACTAGGGAGCTTATGCCAAGAGATAGGGGTGATAGAACTAGGGACTTCAAGCCAAGAGATAGTTGTGATAGAACTAGGGAGTTCAAGCCGAGATAGCGGTGATAAGATCTAGGGAGTTCAGTCCAAGAGATAGAGGTGATAGAACTAGGGAGTCCAATCTAAGAGATAGTGGTGATGGAACTAGGGAGTTCAAGCCAAGAGATAGTCGTTATAGATCTCGGGAGTTCAAGCCAAGAGATAGTACTGATTAGACTAGGGGGTGCAATTCAGGAGGTAGTGGTCATAGAACTTGGAGTTTAAGTCACGAGATAGTGGTGATAGATCTAGGGAGTTCAAGCCAAGAGATAGTGGTGATATAACTCTGGTGTTCGAGTCACGAGATAGTGGTGATAGAACTAGGGAATCCAATCTTAGAGATAGTGGTGATAGAACTAGGAAATCCAATCCCAGAGAGAGTGGTGATAGAACTAGGGAGTTTAAGCCAAGAGATAGTGGTGACAGATCTAGGGAGTTCAAGCCAAGAGATAGTGGTGATAGAACTTGTGAGTTCAAACCAAGAGATAGTGGTGATAGATCTAGGAAGTTCAATCCAAGAGATAGTGGTGGTAGAACTCTCGAGTTCCAGCCACGAGATAGTGGTGATAGAACTAAGGAGTTCAAGCCAAAAGATAGTCGTGATAGAACTAGGTGTTTCAAGCCACGAGGCAGTGGTGATAGATCTAAGGAATCCAATCCAGGAGATAGTGGTGATAGATATAGGGAGTTCATGCCAAGAGATAGAGGTGAAGGAACCAGGGAATCCAATCCAAGAGATAGTGGTGGTTGATCTAGGGAATACCATCCAAGAGATAGTGGTGATAGAACTTGGGAGTTCAAGTCAAGAGATAGTGGTGATAGATCTTGTGAATTCAAGCCAAGAGATAGTGGTGATAGAACTAGGTGTTTCAAGCCAGGAGATAATGGTGATAGATCTCGGAAATTCAATCCAAGAGAGAGCGGGGATAGAACTAGAGAGTTCAAGCCAAGAGATAGTGGTTATAGATCTAGGGAGTTCAAACCGATAGATAGAGATAGTGGTGATAGTGGATCGTAGAACTAGGGAGTTCAAGCCACGAGATGGTGGTGATAGAAGTAGGGAGTTTTATCCAAGATATAGTGGTGATATAAATATGGAGTTCCAGCCACGGGATAGTGGTGATAGAACTAGGAATTTCAAGCCAAGAGATAGTAGTGACAGAACTAGGTGTTTCAAGCCAAGAGATATATTGGTGACAGATCTAGGGAGTTCAAGCCAAGAGATAGTGGAGATAGATCTAGGGAGTTTAAGCCAAGACATAGTGGTAATAGAACTATGGAGTTCCAGCCACGAGATAGCTTTGATAGAACTAGGGAGTCCAATCCAACAGATAGTGGTGTTAGAACTAGGGAGTTCAAGCTAAGAGATAATGGTGATATATCTAGGGAATTCAATTCAAGAGAGAGTGGGGACAGAACTAGGGAGTCCAAGCCAAGAGATAGTGGTGATAGATCTAGGGAGTTCAAACCGATAGATAGGGATAGTGGTGATAGTGGATCTTAGAACTAGGGAGTTCAAGCCACGAGATAGTGGTGATAGAAGTAGGGAGTTTTATCCAAGATATAGTGGTGGTATAACTATGGAGTTCCAGCCACGGGATAGTGGTGATAGAACTAGGAATTTCAAGCCAAGAGATAGTAGTGACAGACCTAGGTGTTTCAAGCCAAGAGATAGTGGTGATATAACTAGGGAGTCCAATCCAAGAGATAGTGGTGATAGATCTAGGGAGTCCAGTCCAAGTTATAGTGGAGATAGAATTACAGAGTTCAAGCCAAGAGATAGTGTAGATAGATCTAGGGAGTTTAAGCCAAGACATAGTGGTAATAGAACTATGGAGTTCCAGTCACGTGATAGTTTTGATAGAACTAGGGAGTCCAATCAAAGAGATAGTGGTGTTAGAACTAGGGAGTTTAAGCTAAGAAATAGTGGTGATAGAACTAGGGAGTTCAAGCTAAAGAGATAGTGGCGATAGATCCAGGGAATCCAATCAAAGAGATACTGGTGATAGATCTAGTGAGTTCAAGCCAAGAGATATTGGTGAAAGAACTATGGAGTTCCAGCCATGAGATAGTGATAGAACTAGAGAGTCCAATCCAAGAGAGAGTGGTGATAAAACAATGGAATTAAGCCTACGAGATAGTGGAGATAGGATTGTGGAGTTCCAGCCACGAGATAGTGGTGATGGAACTAGGGAAACCAGTCCGAGAGATAGTGGTGATAGAACTAGGGAGTTCAAGCCAAGAGATAGTGGTGATAGAACTAGAGAATCCAATCCAAGACAGTAGTGTTATAACCAGGGAGTTCAAGCCAAGAGATAGTGGTGATAGAACTAGGGAATCCAATCCAAGGGATAGTGGTGATAGAACTAGGGAGTTCGAGGAAAGAGATAGTGGTGATAGATCTAGGGAGTTCAGGCCAAGAGATAGTGGTGATAAAACTAGGGTTGTCAAGCCAAGAGATAGTGGTGTTAGAACGAGGGAGGTCAATTCAAGAGATAGTGGCGATAGATCTAGGGAGTTCAAGTCAATAGATAGTGGTGATAGAACTAGGGAGTCCAATGCAAGACATAGTGGTGATAGATCTAGGGAGTTCAAGCCAAGAGATAGTGGTGATATATCTAGGAAGTTCAGGCGAAGACACAGTGGTGATAGAACTACACAGTTCAAGCCAAGAGATAGTGGTGATACAACTAGGAAGTTCAAGCCAAGAGACAGTGGTGATACATCTAGGGAGTTCCAGCCACGAGATAGTGGTGATAGAAGTAAGGAATTTTATCCAAGTTATTGTGGTGATAGAACTATGGAGTTCCAGCCACGAGATAGTGGTGATAGAACTAGGGAGTTCAAGCCAAGAGATAGTGGTGATAGAACTAGGTGTTTCAAGCCAAGAGATAGTGGTGATAGATCTAGGGAATCCAATCCAGGAGATAGTGGTGATAAATTTAGGGAGTTCAAGCCAAGAGATAGTTGTGATAGAACTAGGGAATCCAATCCAAGAGACAGTGGCGATAGAACTAGGGAGTTCAAGCCAAGATATAGTGGTGATAGATCTAGGGAATTCAGGCCAGGAGATATTGGTGAAAGAACTAGGTGTTTCTAACGGGAGATAGTGGTGATAGATCTAGGGAATCCAATCCAAGAGATAGTGGTAATAGAACTAGGGAGTTCAAGCCAAGAGATGATGGTGATAGAACGATGGAGGTCAAGCCAAGGGATAGTGGTGATTAATCTTGGGAGTTCAAGCCAAGAGATAGTGGTATAGAACTAGGGAAGTTCAGGCCAAGAGACAGTGGTGATAGAGGTAGAGAGTTCAAGCCAAGAGATAGTGGTTATAGAACTAGGAATTTCAAGCCAAGAGACAGTGGTGATGCATCTAGGGAGTTCCAGCCACGAGATAGTGGTGAAAGAACTAGGGAGTCCTATCCAAGATATAGTGGTGATAGAACTATGGAGTTCCCGCCACGAGAGATAGTGGTTATAGAACTAGGGAGTTCAAGCCAAGACATAGTGGTGATAGAACTATGTGTTTCATGCCCGGAGATAGTGGTGATAGATCTAGGGAATCCAATCCAGGAGATAGTTGTGATAGATTTAGGGAATTCAGGCCAAGAGATAGTGGTGATATAACTAGGGAATCTAAACCAAGAGACAGTGGTGACAGATCTAGGTAGTTCCAGGCAAGAGATAATAGTGATAGAGCTAGGGAATGTAATCCAAGAGATAGTGGTGAGTGGTGACAGATCTAGAGATTTCCCGCCAAGAGATATTGGTGATAGATCTAGGGAGTTCAAGCCAAGAGACAGTGGTGATAGAACTAGGCAGTCCAATCCAAGAGATAGTGGTGATAGATCCAGGGAGTTCCAGTCAATAGTTAGTGGTGTTAGAACAAGGAAATCCAACACCAGAGATTGTAGTGATAGATCTAGGGAGTCCACTCCAAGAGATAGTGGTGATAGAACTAGGGAGTTCAAGCCAAGAGATAGTTGTGATAGAACTAGGGAGTCCAATCCAAGAGACAGTGGTTATGAAACTAGGGAGTTAAAGCCAAGAGATAGTGGTGATAGATCTCGGGAGTTCAAGCCAAGAGATAGCACTGATTGGACTAGGGGCTTCAATTCAAGAGATAGTGGTCATAGAACTAGGAGTTTAAATCACGAGATAGTGGTGATAGATCTAGGTAGTTCAAGCCAACAGATAGTGGTGATAGAACTAGGGTGTTCAAGCCAAGAGATAGTGGTGATAGATCTAGGGAGTTTAAGCCAAGGCATAGTGGTAATAGAACTATGGAGTTCCAGCCACGAGATAGTTTTGATAGAACTTGGGAGTTCAATCCAAGAGATAGTGGTGTTAGAACTAGGGAGTTCAAGCTAAGAAATAGTGGTGATAGAACTAGGGAGTACAAGCCAAGAGATAGAGGTGATAGATCCAGGGAATCCAATCCAAGAGATACTGGTGATAGATCTAGGTGGTTCAAGCCAAGAGATAGTGGTGAAAGAACTGTGGAGTTCCAGCCACGAGATAGTGATAGAACTAGAGAGTCCAATCCAAGAGAGAGTGGTGATAGAACTATGGAATTAAAGCCACGAGATAGTGGGGATAGAACTATGGAGTTCCAGCCACGAGATAGTGGTGATGGAACTAGGGAGACCAGTCCAAGAGATAGTGGTGATAGAACTAGAGAATCCAATCCAAGAGATAGTAGTTTTATAACTAGGGAGTTCAAGTCAAGAGATAGTTGCGATAGAACTAGGGAATCCAATCCAAGAGACGGTGGTGATAGAACTAGGGAGTCCAATCCAAGAGATAGTGGTGATAGAACTAGGGAGTTCAAACCAAGATATAGTGGTGATAGATCTAGGGAATTCAAGCCAAGAGATATTGGTGAAAGAACAAGGTTTTTCTAGGCAGGAGATAGTGGTGATAGATCTAGGGAATCCGATCCAAGAGATAGTGGTGATAGAACGAGGGAGTTCAAGCCAATAGATAGTGGTGATTGATCTAGGGAGCTCAAGCCAAGAGATAGTGGCGATAGAACTAGGGAGTTCAGGCCAAGAGGCAGTGGTGATAGAGGTAGATAGTTCAAGCCAAGAGATAGTGGTGATAGGACTCGGAATTTCAAGCCAAGAGACAGTGGTGATACATCTAGGGAGTTCCAGCCACGAGATAGTGGTGATAGAACTAGGGAGTCCTATCCAAGATATAGTGGTGATAGAACTATGGAGTTCCTGCCACGAGAGATAGTGGTGATAGAACTAGGGAGTTCAAGCCAAGAGATAGTCGTGATAGATCTAGTGAGTTCAGGCCAAGAGAGAGTGGTGATAGATCTAGGGAATGCAATCCAGGAGATAGTTGTGATAGATCTAGGGAATTCAGACCAAGAGTTTGTGGTGATAGAACTTGGGGATCCAACCCAATAGGTAGTGGTGATACACCTGGGGAGTTGAAGCCAAGACATAGTGGTGGTCGGACTAGGGAGTTCAAGCCAAGAGATAGTGGCGATAGAGCTAGGGAATCTAATCCAAGAGATAGTGGTGGTAGGACTAGGGAGTTCAAGCCAAGAGATAGTGGCGATACAGCTAGGAAATCTAATACAGGAGATAGTGGTGACAGATCTAGGGTGAGACCAGGCAAGAGATAATAGTTATAGAGCTAGGGAATGTAATCCAAGAGATAGTGGTGAATGGTGACAGATCTCGAGAGCTCCCGCCCAGAGATATTGGTGATAGATTTAGGGAGTTCAAGCCAAGAGATAGTGGTGATAGAACTAGGCAGTCCAATCCAAGAGATAGTGATGATAGATCTAGGGAGTTCCAGCCAATAGTTAGTGGAGTTAGAACAAGAACATCCAACCCCAGAGATTGTAGTGATAGATCTAGGGAATCCACTCCACGAGATAGTGGTGATAGAACTAGGGAGTCCAAACCAAGAGATAGTTGTGATAGAACTAGGGAGTTCAAGCCAAGAGATAGTGGTGATAGGATCTAAGGAGTTCAGGCCAAGAGGTAGCGGTGATAGAACTAGGGAGTCCAATCCAAGAGATAGTGGAGATGGAACTAGGGGGAGCGCGGTGGCTCAGTAGGTAGAGGTGCAGGTTGCAAGCCGAGAGGTCCTCGGTTCGAATCCCACCTGCGGCAGCCGCGTTGTGTCCTTGGGCAAGACACTTCATCTCCATTGCCCGTGTGGGGGCACGATGACGCCGTGTACTAAGGCGTACTGCACGTCGATGGTACGCATGTCTTCAACCAATCTAACCCTGCCTGTGCTGAAGTGCGGAGTTACGATGTTGGGGAGCTGGCAGCTGCTCGTCGTTGCTCGGTGGTTCTCTCCGGGTACTCCGGCTTCCTCCACCCGTAAAACTGTCACGGTCATGATTAGCCATTGTGCATAAATATGTGACCTTAAACGTCAATAATTAATAATAATAATGAGGGAACTAGGGAGTTAAATCAAGAGATAGTGGTGACAGATCTCGGGAGTTCAAGCCAAGAGATAGTACTGATTGGACTAGGGGGTTCAATTCAAGAGATAGTGGTCATAGAACTAGGAGTTTAAATCACGAGATAGTGGTGATAGATCTAGGGAGTTCAAGCCAAGAGATAGTTATGATAGAACTAGGGAGTTCAAGCCAAGAGATAGTGGTGATAGATCTAGGGTGTTTAAGCCAAGACATAGTGGTAATAGAACTATAGCGTTCCAGCCACGAGATAGTTTTGATAGAACTAGGGAGTCCAAGCCAAGAGATAGTGGTGTTAGAACTAGGGAGATCAAGCTAAGAAATAGTGGTGATAGATCTAGGGAGTTCTAGCCAAGAGATAGTGGTTGATAGATCCAGGGAATCCAATGCAAGAGATACTGGTGATAGATCTAGGGAGTTCAAGCCAAGAGATAGTGGTGAAAGAACTATGGAGTTCCAGCCACGAGATAGTGATAGAACTAGAGAGTCCAATCCAAGAGAGAGTGGTGGTAGAACTATGGAAGTAAAGCCACGAGATAGTGGAGATAGAACTATGGAGTTCCAGCCACGAGATAGTGGTGATGGAACTAGGGAGACCAGTCCAAGAGATAGTTATGATAGAACTAGGCAGTTCAAGCCAAGAGATAGTGGCGATAGAACTAGAGAATCCAATCCAAGAGATAGTAGCGTTATAACTAGGGAGTTCAAGCCAAGAGATAGTGGTGATAGAACTAGCGATTCAAAATAAAGAGATAGTGGATTTCAAGGAAAGAGATAGTGGTGATAGATCTAAGGAGTTCAGGCCAAGAGATAGTGGTGATAGATCTAGGGAGGTCAAGCCAAGAAATAGTGGAGTTAGAACAAGGGAGGTCAATTCAAGAGATAGTGGTGATAGATCTAGGGAGTTCAAGCCAATCGATAGTGGTTATAGAACTAGGGAGTCCAATGCAAGATATAGTGGTGATAGATCTAGGGAGTTCAAGCCAAGATATAGTGGTGATATATCTAGGGAGTTCAGACCAAGAGACAGTGGTGATAGAACTGCACAGTTCAAGCCAAGAGATAGTGATGATACAACAAGGAAGTTCACGCCAAGAGACAGTGGTGATACATCTTGGGAGTTCCTGCCAAGAGATAGTGGTGATAGAAGTTGGGAATTTTATCCAAGATATTGTGGTGACAGAACAATGGAGTTCCAGACACGAGATAGTGGTGATAGAACTAGGGAGTTCAAGCCAAGAGATGGTGGTGATAGAACTAGGTGTTTCAAGCCACGAGATACTGGTGACAGATCTACAGAATATAACCCAGGAGATAGTGGTGATAGATTTAGGGAGTTCAAGCCAAGAGATGTGATAGAACGAGATAATCCAATCCAAAAGACAGTGGTTTGAGAACTAGGGAGTCCAATCCAAGAGATAGTGGTGATAGAACTAGGGAGTTCAAGCCAAGATATAGTGGTGATAGATCCAGAGAATCCAATCCAAGAGATACTGGTGATAGACCTAGGGGGTTTAAGCCAAGAGACAGTGGTAAAAGAACTATGGAGTTCCAGCCACGAGATAGTGATAGAAATAGAGAGTCCAATCCAAGAGAGAGTGGTGATAGAACTATGGAATTAAAGCCACGACATAGTGGAGATAGAACTGTGGAGTTCCAGCCACGAGATAGTGGTGATGGAACTAGGGAGACCAGTCCAAGAGATAGTGGTGATAGAACTAGGGAGTACAAGACAAGCGATAGTGGTGATAGAACTAGAGAATCCAATCCAAGAGATAGTAGTGTTATAACTAGGGAGTTCAAGCCAAGAGGTAGTGGTGATAGAACTAGGGAATCAAATCCAAGAGATAGTGGTGATAGATCTAGGGAATCCAATCCAGGAGATAGTGGTGATAGATTTAGGGAGTTCAAGCCAAGAGATAGCTGCGATAGAACTAGGGAATCCAATCCAAGAGACAGTGGTGATAGAACTAGGGAGTCCAATCCAAGAGATAGTGGTGATAGAACAAGGGGGTACAAGCCAAGAGATAGCGGTGATAGAACTAGAGAATCCAATCCAAGAGATAGTAGTGTTATAACTAGGGAGTTCAAGCCAAGAGGTAGTGGTGATAGAACTAGGGAATCAAATCCAAGAGATAGTGGTGATAGATCTAGGGAATCCAATCCAGGAGATAGTGGTGATAGATTTAGGGAGTTCAAGCCAAGAGATAGTTGCGATAGAACTAGGGAATCCAATCCAAGAGACAGTGGTGATAGAACTAGGGAGTCCAATCCAAGAGATAGTGGTGATAGAACTAGGGAGTTCAAGCCAAGATATAGTGGTGATAGATCTAGGGAATTCAAGCCAAGAGATATTGGTGAAAGAACAAGGTGTTTCTAGGCAGGAGATAGTGGCGATAGATCTAGGGAATCCAATCCAAGAGATAGTGGTGATAGAACTTGGGAGTTCAAGCCAAAAGATAGTGGTCATAGAACAAGGGAGGTCAAGCCAAGAGATAGTGGTGATTGATCTAGGGAGCTCAAGCCAAGAGTTCCAGCCACGAGATAGTTTTGATAGAACTAGGGAGTCCAATCCAAGAGATAGTGGTGTTAGAACTAGGGAGTTCAAGCTAAGAAATAGTGGTGATAGAACTAGGGAGTTCAAGCCAAGAGATAGTGGTGATAGATCCAGGGAATCCAATCCAAGAGATACTGGTGATAGATCTAGGGGGTTGAAGCCAAGAGATAGTGGTGAAAGAACTATGGAGTTCCAGCCACGAGATAGTGATAGAACTAGAGAGTCCAATCCAAGAGAGAGCGGTGATAGAACTATGGAATTGAAGCCACGAGATAGTGAAGATGGAACTGTGGAGTTCCAGCCACGAGATAGTGGTGATGGAACTAGGGAGACCAGTCCATGAGATAGTGGTGATAGAACTAGGGAGTTCAAGCCAAGAGATAGTGGTGATCGAACTAGAGAATCCAATCCAAGAGACAGTAGTGTTATAACTAGGGAGTTCAAGCCAAGAGGTAGTGGTGATAGAACTAGGGAATCAAATCCAAGAGATAGTGGTGACAGATCTAGGGAATCCAATCCAGGAGATAGTGGTGATAGATTTAGGGAGTTCAAGCCAAGAGATAGTTGCGATAGTACTAGGGAATCCAATCCAAGAGACAGTGGTGATAGAACTAGGGAATCCAATCAAAGAGATAGTGGTGATAGAACTAGGGAGTTCAAGCCAAGATATAGTGGTCATAGATCTAGGGAATTCAAGCCAAGAGATATTGGAAAAAGAACAAGGTGTTTCTAGGCAGGAGATAGTGGTGATAGACCTAGGGAATCCAATCAAAGAGATAGTGGTGATAGAACTTGGGAGTTCAAGGCAAGAGATAGTGGTCATAGAACGAGGGAGGTCAAGCCAAGAGATAGTGGTGATTGATCTAGGGAGCTCAAGCCAAGAGATAGTGGTGATGGAGGTTGACAGTTCAAGCCAAGAGATAGTGGTGATAGAACTATGAATTTCAAGCCAAGAGACAGTGGTGATACATCTAGGGAGTTCCAGCCATGAGATAGTGGTGAAAGAACTAGGGAGTCCTATCCAAGAGATAGTGGTGATAGAACTATGGAGTTCCTGCCACGAGAGATAGTGGTGATAGAACTAGGGAGTTCAAGCCAAGAGATAGTGGTGATGGAACTAGGTGTTTCAAGCCAAGAGATAGTGGCGATAGATCTAGGGAATCCAATCCAGGAGATTGTTGTGATAGATTTAGGGAATTCAGGCCAAGAGATTGTGGCGATAGAACTAGAAAATCCAAACCAGGAGGTAGTGGTGATAGACCTCGGGAGTCCAAGCCAAGACATAGTGGTGGTAGGACTAGGGAGTTAAAGCCAAGAGATAGTAGCGATAGAGCTAGGGAATCTAATCCAGGAGATAGTGGTGACAGATCTATGGAGTTCCAGGCAAGAGATAATAGTGATAGAGCTAGCGAATGTAATCCAAGAGATAGTGGTGAGTGGTGACAGATCTCGAGAGTTCCCGCCAAGAGATATTGGTGATAGATTTAGGGAGTTCAAGCCAAGAGATAGTGGTGATAGAACTAGGCAGTCCAATCCAAGAGCTAGTGGTGATAGATCTAGAGAGTTCCAGCCAATAGATAGTGGTGTTAGAACAAGGAAATCCAACCCCAGAGATTGTAGTGATAGATCTAGGGAATCCACTCCACGAGATAGTGGTGATAGAACAAGGGAGTCCAAACCAAGAGATAGTTGTGATAGAACTAGGGAGTTCAAGCCAAGAGATAGTGGTGATAGGATCTAAGGAGTTCAGGCCAAGATATAGCGGTGATAGAACTAGGGAGTCCAATCCCAGAGATAGTGGTGATGGAACTAGGGAGTTAAAGCCAAGAGATAGCGGTGACAGATCTCGGGAGTTCAAGCCAAGAGATAGTACTGATTGGACTAGGGGGTTCAATTCAAGAGATAGTGGTCATAGAACTAGGAGTTTAAATCACGAGATAGTGGTGATAGATCTAGGGAGTTCAAGCCAAGAGATAGTGGCGATAGAACTAGGGAGTTCAAGCCAAGAGATAGTGGTGATAGATCTAGGGTCTTTAAGCCAAGACATAGTGGTAATAGAACTATAGCGTTCCAGCCACGAGATAGTTTTGATAGAACTAGGGAGTCCAATCCAGGAGATAGTGGTGTTAGAACTAGGGAGTTCAAGCTAAGAAATAGTGGCGATAGAACTAGGAAGTTCAAGCCAAGATATAGTGGTTGATAGATCCAGGGAATCCAATCCAAGAGATACTGGTGATAGATCTAGGGAGTTCAAGCCAAGAGATAGTGGTGAAAGAACTATGGAGTTCCAGCCAGGAGATAGTAATAGAACTAGAGAGTCCAATCCAAGAGAGAGTGGTGATAGAACTATGGAAGTAAAGCCACGAGATAGTGGAGATAGAACTATGGAGTTCCAGCCACGAGATAGTGGTGATGGAACTAGGGAGACCAGTCCAAGAGATAGTTAAGATAGAACTAGGCAATTCAAGCCAAGAGATAGTGGCGATAGAACTAGAGAATCCAATCAAAGAGATAGTAGTGTTATAACTAGGGAGTTTAAGCCAAGAGATAGTGGTGATAGAACTAGCGAATCAAAATAAAGAGATAGTGGTGATAGAACTAGGGAGTTCAAGGAAAGAGATAGTGGTGATAGATCTAGGGTGTTCAGGCCAAGAGATAGTGGTGATAGATCTAGGGAGGTCAAGCCAAGAAATAGTGGAGTTAGAACGAGGGAGGTCAATTCAAGAGATAGTGGTGATAGATCTAGGGAGTTCAAGCCAATCGATAGTGGTGATAGAACTAGGGAGCCCAATCCAAGACATAGTGGTAATAGATCTAGGGAGTTCAAGCCAAGAGATAGTGGTGATATATCTAGGGAGTTCAGACCAAGAGACAGTGGTGATAGAACTACACAGTTCAAGCCAAGAGATAGTGATGATACAACTAGGAAGTTCACGCCAAGAGACAGTGGTGATACATCTAGGGAGTTCCTGCCACGAGATAGTGGTGATAGAAGTAGGAAATTTTATCCAAGATATTGTGGTGACAGAACAATGGAGTTCAAGACACGAGATAGTGGTGATAGAACTAGGGAGTTCAAGCCAAGAGATAGTGGTGACAGAACTAGGTGTTTCAAGCCACGAGATACTGGGGACAGATCTACAGAATATAATCCAGGAGATAGTGGTGATAGATTTAGGGAGTTCAAGCCAAGAGATGTGATAGAACGAGATAATCCAATCCAAACGACAGTGGTTTGAGAACTAGGGAGTCCAATCCAAGAGATAGTGGTGATAGAACTAGGGAGTTCAAGCCAAGATATAGTGGCGATAGATCCAGGGAATCCAATCCAAGAGATACTGGTGATAGACCTAGGGGGTTTAAGCCAAGAGATAATGGATAAAGAACTATGGAGTTCCAGCCACGAGATAGTGATAGAAATAGACAGTCCAATCCAAGAGAGAGTGGTGATAGAACTATGGAATTAAAGCCACGACATAGTGGAGATAGAACTGTGGAGTTCCAGCCACGAGATAGTGGTGATGGAACTAGGGAGACCAGTTCAAGAGATAGTGGTGATAGAACTAGGGAGTACAAGCCAAGAGATAGTGGTGATAGAACTAGAGAATCCAATCCAAGAGATAGTAGTGTTATAACTAGGGAGTTCAAGCCAAGAGGTAGTGGTGATAGAACTAGGGAATCAAATCCAAGAGATAGTGGTGATAGATCTAGGGAATCCAATCCAGGAGATAGTGGTGATAGATTTAGGGAGTTCAAGCCAAGACATAGTTGCGATAGAACTAGGGAATCCAATCCAAGAGACAATGGTGATAGAACTAGGGAGTCCAATCCAAGAGATAGTGGTGATAGAACTAGGGAGTTCAAGCCAAGATATAGTGGTGATAGATCTAGGGAATTCAAGCCAAGAGATATTGGTAAAAGAACAAGGTGTTTCTAGGCAGGAGATAGTTGCGATAGAACTAGGGAATCCAATCCAAGAGACAGTGGTGATAGAACTAGGGAATCCAATCCAAGAGATAGTGGTGATAGAACTTGGGAGTTCAAGCCAAGAGATAGTGGTCATAGAACGAGGAAGGTCAAGTCAAGAGATAGTGGTGATTGATCTAGGGAGCTCAAGCCAAGAGATAGTGGTCGAAGAACTAGGGAGTTCAGGCCAAGAGAGAGTGGTGATAGAGGTAGAGAGTACAAGCCAAGAGATAGTGGTGATAGAACGATGAATTTCAAGCCAAGAGACAGTGGTGATACAACTAGGGATTTCCAGCCACGAGATACTGGTGAAAGAACTAGGGAGTCATATCCAAGATATAGTGGTGATAGAACTATGGAGTTTCTGCCACGAGAGAGAGTGGTGATAGAACTAGGGAGTTCAAGCCAAGAGATAGTGGTGATGGAACTAGGTGTTTCAAGCCAAGAGATAGTGGTGATATATCTAGGGAATCCCATCCAGGAGATAGTTGTGATAGATTTAGGGAATTCACACCAAGAGATTGTGGTGATAGAACTAGGGAATCCAACCCAATAGGTAGTGGTGATACACCTGGGAAGTTCAAGCCAAGATATAGTGGTGGTAGAACAAGGGCGTTCAAGCCAAGAGATAGTGGCGATAGAGCTAGGGAATCTAATCCAAGAGATAGTGGTGGTAGGAATAGGGAGTTCAAGCCAAGAGATAGTGGCGATACAGCTAGGGAATCCAATCCAGGAGATAGTTGTGATAGATTTAGGGAATTCAGGCCAAGAGATTGTGGTGATAGATCTAGGGAATCCAAACCAAGAGGTAGTGGTGATAGACCTGGGGAGTTCAAGCCAAGATATAGTGGTGGTAGGACTAGGGAGTTCAAGCCAAGAGATAGTGGCGATAGAGCTAGGTAATCTAATCCAGGAGATAGTGGTGACAGATCTAGGGAGTTCCAGGCAAGAGATAATAGTGATAGAGCTAGGGAATGTAATCCAAGAGATAGCGGTGAGAGGTGACAGATCTCGAGAGTTCCCACCAAGAGATATTGGTGATAGATCTAGGGAGTTCGAGCCAAGAGATAGTGGTGATAGAACTAGGCAGTCCAATCCAAGAGATAGTGGTGATAGATCTAGGGAGTTCCAGCCAATAGTTAGTGGTGTTAGAACAAGGAAACCCAACCCCAGAGATAGTAGGGATAGATCGAGGGAATCCACTCCAAGAGATAGTGGTGATAGAACTAGGAGTTCAAACCAAGAGATAGTTGTGATAGAACTAGAGAGTCCAATCCAAGAGATAGTGGTGATGGAACTAGTGAGTTAAAGCCAAGAGATAATGGTGACAGATCTCGGGAGTTCAAGCCAAGAGATAGTACTGATTGGACTAGGGGGTTCAATTCAAGAGATAGTGGTCATAAAACTAGGAGTTTAAATCACGAGATAGTGGTGAGAGATCTAGGGAGTTCAAGCCAAGAGATAGTGGTGATAGAACTAGGGAGTTCAAGCCAAGAGATAGTGGCGATAGATCTAGGGAGTTTAAGCCAAGACATAATGGTAATAGAACTCTGGCTTTCCAGCCACGAGATAGTTTTGATAGAACTAGGAAGTCCAATCTAAGAGATAGTGGTGTTAGAACTAGGGAGTTCAAGCTAAGAAATAGTGGTGATAGAACTAGGGAGTTCAAACCAAGAGATAGTGGTGATAGATCCAGGGAATCCAATCCACGAGACACAGGTGATAGATCTAGGGGGTTCAAGCCAAGAGATAGTGGTGAAAGAACTTTGGAGTTCCAGCCACGAGATAGTGATAGAACTAGAGAGTCCAATCCAAGAGAGAGTGGTGATAGAACTATGGAATTGAAGCCACGAGATAGTGGAGATAGAACTATGGAGTTCCAGCCACGAGATAGTGGTGATGGAAATAGGGAGACCAGTCCAAGAGTTAGTGGTGACAGAACTAGGGAGTTCAAGCCAAGAGATAGTGGTGATAGAACTAGGGAAATCGAATCCAAAAGATAGTGGTGATAGAACCAGGGAGTTCAAGCCAAGAGATACTGGTGATAGAACTAGGGAGTTCAAGCCAAGAGATAGGCGTGATAGATCTAGAGAGTTCAAGCCAAGAGACAGTGGTGATACAACTAGGGAGGTCAATCCAAGAGATAGTGGTGATAGAACTAGGGAGTTCAGGCCAAGAGATAGTGGTGATAGAACTAGGGAGTTCAAGCCAAGAGATAGTCGTGATAGATCTAGTGAGTTCAGGGCAAGAGACAGTGGTGATAGAACTAGGGAGTTCAATCCAAGAGATAGTGGTGATAGAACTAGGGAGTTCAGGTCAAAAGACAGTGGTGATAGAAATAGGGAGTTCAAGCAAAGATATAATGGTGATAGAACTATGGATTCCAATCCAAGAGATAGTGGTGATAGAACTAGGGAGTTGAAGACAAGAGATAGTGGTGATAGATCTTGGGAGTTCAAGCTAAGAGGTAGAGATATTGGTGATAGAACTATGGAGTTCCAGCCACGAGAAAGAGGTGATAGAACTAGGGTGTCCAATCCAAAAGATAGTGGTGGTAGATTTAGAGAGTTCAAGCCAAGAGATAGTCGTGTTAGAACTAGGGAGTTCAGGCCAAGTGACAGTGGTGATAGAAATAGGGAGTTCAATCCAAGAGATAGTGGTGATAGAACTAGGGAGTTCAAACCACGAGATAGTGGTGATAGAACTAGGGAGTTCAAGCAAAAAGATAATGGTGATAGAACTATGGATTCCAATCCAAGAGATAGTGGTGATAGAACTAGAGAGTTCAAGACAAGAGGTAGTGGTGATAGAACTAGGGAGTTCAATCCAAGAGATAGTGGTGATAGAACTAGGGAGTTCAAGCCACGAGATAGTGGTGATAGAACTAGAGAGTTCAAGCGAAGAGATAAAGGTGATAGAACTATGGATTCCAATCCAAGAGATAGTGGTGATAGAACTAGGGAGTTCAAGACAAGAGATAATGGTGATAGATCTTGGCAGTTCAAGCTAAGAGGTGGAGATATTGGTGATAGAACTATGGAGTTCCAGCCACGAGAAACAGGTGATAGAACTAGGGTGTCCAATCCTAGAGATAGTGGTGGTAGATTTAGAGAGGTCAAGCCAAGAGATAGTCGTGTTAGAACTAGGGATTTCAGGCCAAGTGACAGTGGTGATTGAACTAGGGAGTTCAATCCAAGAGGTAGTGGTGATAGAACTAGGGAGTTCAAGCCACGAGATAGTGGTGATAGAACTAGGGAGTTCAAGCAAAGAGATAATGGTGATAGAACTTGGGAGTTAAAGCAAATAGATAATGGTGATAGAACTATGGAGTCCAATCCACGAGATAGTGGTGATAGAACTATGGAGTTCCAGCCACGAGATAGTGGTGATAGAACTAGTGAATCCAATCCAAGAGATAGTGGTGATAGAACAGGGGAGTTGAAGCCAAGAGATAGTGGTGATAGACTTGTGAATCCAATCCAAGAGATATTGATGATAGAATTAGGCAGTTCAAGACAAGAGATAGTGGTGATAGATCTAGGGAGTTCAAACCAAAAGATAGTGGTGATTGAACTAGAGGGTCCAATCCAAGAGATAGAGGTGATAGAATGAGGAGGTCCAACCAGGAGATAGTGGTGATTGGACTATGGAGTCCCAGCAAAGAGATAGTGGTGATAGACTAGTGAGTTCAAGCCAAGAGATAGTGTTGATAGAGCGAGGGAGTTCAGGCCAAGAGGTAGTGATGACACATCTAGGGAGTTCAATCCAATAGATAGTGGCGATACAGCAAGAGAGTACACGCCAAGAGACAGTGGTGGTAGATCTAGGGAGTTCCAGCCACGAGATAGTGGTGATGGATCTAGGGAGTCCATCCAAGAGATACTGGTGATAGAAGTAGGGAGTTCAAGCCGCGGGAGAATGGTCGTTGAACTAGGGAGTTCAAGCCAAGAGATACTGGTGATAGTGGTGATAGATCTAGGGAGTTCAAGCTAAGAGATAGTGGTGATAGATCTAGGGGGGTCAAGCCAAGCGACAGTGGTGATAGGACTAGGGAGTTCAGCCAAGATATAGTGGTGATAGAAATAGGGAGTTCAAGCCACCAGATAGTGGTGACAGAACTAGGGAGTTCAAGCCAAGATATAGTAGTGATAGAATTAGGGAGTTCAAGCCACCAGATAGTGGTGATAGAACTAGGGAGTTCAAGCCAAGATATAGTAGTGATAGAATTAGGGAGTTCAAGCCACCAGATAGTGGTGATAGAACTAGGGAGTTCAAGCCAAGATATAGTAGTGATAGAATTAGGGAGTTCAAGACACCAGAAGAACTAGGGAGTTCAAGCGAAGATATAGTGTTGATAGATCTAGAGAGTTCAAGCTAAGAGATAGTGGTGATAGAACTAGGGGGTACAAGCCAAGATATAGTGGTTATAGAATTAGGGAGTTCAAGCCACCAGATAGTGATGATAGAACTAGGGAGTTCACGCCAAGAGATAGTGGTGATAGATCTAGAGAGTTCAAGCCAAAGGAAAGTGGTGTTAGAACTAGGGAGTTCAAGCTAAGAGATAGTGGTGATAGATCTAGGGGGTTCAAGCCAAGCGACAGTGGTGATAGAACTAGGGAGTTCAAGCCAAGATATAGTGGTGATAGAATTAGGGAGTTCAAGCCACCAGATAGTGGTGACAGAGCTAGAGAGTTCAAGCGAAGATATAGTGGTGATAGATCTAGAGAGTTCACGCCAAGAGATAGTGGTGATAGAACTGGGGGGTACAAGCCAAGAGATAGTCGTGATAGATCTAGGGAGTTCAAGCCAAAAGATAGTGGTGATTGAACTAGGGGGTCCAATCCAAGAGATAGAGATGATAGAACGAGAGGGTCCAACCAGGAGATAGTGGTGATTGGACTCTGGAGTCCCAGCAAAGAGATAGTGATGACAGACAAGTGAGTTCAAGCCAAGAGATAGTGTTGATAGAGCGAGGGAGTTCAGGCCAAGAGGTAGTGATGACACATCTAGGGAGTTCAATCCAAGAGATAGTGGCGATAGAACAAGAGAGTACACGCCAAGAGACAGTGGTGATAGATCTAGGGAGTTCCAGCCACGAGATAGTGGTGATAGAACTAGGGAGTCCAATCCAAGAGATACTGGTGATTGAACTAGAGAGTCCAATCCAAGAGATAGTGGTGATAGAAGTAGGGAGTTCAAGCCGAGGGAGACTGGTCGTAGAACTCGGGAGTTCAAACCAAGAGATACTGGTGATAGTGGTGATAGAGCTAGGGAGTTCAAGCCAATAGATAGTGGTGCTAGAACTAGGAAGTTCAAGCCAAGAGATGGTGGTGATAGATCTAGGGAGTTCATGCCAAGAGATAGTGGTGATAGAACTAGGGAGTTCAAGCCAAGAGATAGTGGTGATAGCCTGGGGAATTCAAGGCAAGAGATAGGGGCGTTAGAACTAGGGAGTTCATGCCAAGAGATAGTGGTGATAGATCTAGGGAGTTCAAGCCAAGAGATTGTGGTGTGAGAACTAGGGAATCCAATCCAAGAGATAGTGGTGATAGGTCTAGGGAGTTCAAGCCAAGAGATTTTGCTATGAGAACTAGGGAATCCAATCCAAGAGATAGTGGAGATAGAACTATGGAGTTCCAGCCACGAGCTAGTGGTGATAGAACTATGGAGTTCCAGCCACGAGAGAGTGGTGATAGAACTAGAGAATCCAATCCAAGAGATAGTGGTGATAGAACAGGGGAGTTGAAGCCAAGAGATAGTGGTGATAGACTTGTGAATCCAATCCAAGAGATATTGATGATAGAACTAGGCAGTTCAAGACAAGAGATAGTGGTGATAGATCTTGGAAGTTCAAGCCAAAAGATAGTGGTGATTGAACTAGGGGGTCCAATCCAAGAGATAGAGGTGATAGAACGAGGGAGTCCAACCAGGAGATAGTGGTGATTGGACTATGGAGTCCCAGCAAAGAGATAGTGGTGATAAACTAGTGAGTTCAAGCTAAGAGATAGTGTTGATAGAGCGAGGGAGTTCAGGCCAAGTGGTAGTGATGACACATCTAGGGAGTTCATTCCAAGAGATAGTGGCGATAGAACAAGAGAGTACACGCCAAGAGACAGTGGTGATAGATCTAGGGAGCTCCAGCCACGAGATAGTGTTGATAGATCTAGGGAGTCCAATCCAAGAGATACTGGTGATAGAAGTAGGGAGTTCAAGCTGAGGGAGAGTGGTCGTAGAACTAGGAAGTTCAAGCCAAGAGATAGTGGTGATAGATCTACGGAGTTCAAGCTAAGAGATAGTGGTGATAGATCTAGGGGGTCAAGCCAACCGACAGTGGTGATAGAACTAGGGAGGTCAAGCCAAGATATAGTGGTGATAGAATTAGGGATTTCAAGCCACCAGATAGTGGTGACAGAACTAGGGAGTTCAAGCGAAGATATAGTGGTGATAGATCTGGAGAGATAAAGTAAAATTCACGACGACGTACGGACAGACAGAACAGATGAAAGATATCGCTTGAGCTCGCCATAACTTTCAGGTGAACTAAACATAACAAAACCTGAATGTATTTTTCTTGTGGTTAGCGTTGGCGGTTTCAAACAATACGCAAAGAAAATATTTACTGTAAATTTTATGAGTTCATGCCGTGTGCCCATAAGTCCGAGAGCACTGCTGGAGATACGGAAACAGACAACACACGGGAGATGATTACTTATTCAATGGCCTTAAGTCTATTCCTGTATCTCTGCTGACCTTTCAGTAGTTATTTACATCTCCAAAAATGGCAAGCGGCTCTCATACTGATAGAAACTCCTGACGCCCCTGTCCAGCTCTTCAGTCCACCAACATGTAGCGCTTGAGGTATAGCTACCGGGGAGTCCTGGGTACAGAAGTGTGCTCTTTTATGTTATATTTCTATGACATTCGCAAAAGAATAGTGAAATCAAAGAAAGAAAAAGTTATTACAAAATATTTCTGACTGCATTTGAAGAAATGGGATTCGAGTGTCTTGTTGCCATACAAATGTTACGGCATGTGGATCATTACTCGGACTATACAATCACAGTTCTGTGGTTCTATATTTAATTGGGTAGATGTACGTATTCGACAGTTAAGTCTATAAACGCCGATGATATATCCAATGTTAGGCCAGCTGGTAGAGTCGACATCCGTTACTTGGGGGGGGGGGGGGGGGGGGGTGCGATCAGTAGTTATACAGAGTACATATATTAACGCTTTGAACCCTGATGGTATATCCCATGTTAGTTCAAAACCACCAACTGGTAGAGTCTATATCCCTCAAATGGGATGGGGGGACCAATCAATAGTTATACAGAGTAAATCCATTAACGCTTTGAACCTAAATGGTATATCACATGCTTGTTCAGAAGCAGCAACTGGTAGAGTCTACATCCGTTACTTGGGGTGTGGAGACCAAGCAATAATTATACAGAGAAAATCCATTGATGCTTTGAACCCTGATGGTACATCCCATGTTAGTTCAGAACAAGAGTAGAGTCTGTAGCCGTTACATGGGGAGGGGAAGACAAATTATCATTCATACAGAGTAAATCCCTTAAAGCTTTGAACCTAGATGGTATATCCATGTTAGTTTAAGAACCACCAACTGGTAAAGTTTATTTATCCCATAAATGGCAGTTTATTTGAACAATAAAGGACTAGGATAAATTTTTGCTTTAATTACCTAGTAGCGTGATATATTTTCCCCGTAGGTTTAACACACGAAACATTTATCACCTTAGTAGGGAGCTGGAACCGGACTATACTATGTTGAGCTCTGGCGTTCCATTTGAAAGGTCGGGACATCTTGACAGGATTTATGCGTATCAGAAATCTGTGGAAACGAAGCGACGTTCATCACTTAAACGTAATTAAATGAGTTGTACCGGTATAAGATTATTTGCCGCATGTAAGACGTCCATTGCGAGCAAACAATAAAGAATACTCATAATTAATTAACAAAATTATTCAAAAATAAAATTCGATTTCGAAATACCTAATGCCAGTAGTGACTGGTGTAGTGTTAATTTGGATTTTGGGGATGTACATATGCTCAACGGGGCGGTACCTCGCATCGATAGACAATTATTCTGTTTCAGGAGAGAAAGAACGTGCGTAGTAGGAGAGCGATGCATCGTGCCCTATTGGGGGATCCGCAGGGGACCCCGGAAGTGTCGTCATGTCACGTGACCTGTGGCGCCATGTTTGGTTGTCATGGTAACCCGCGTAAGCGGCCATCTTGTGACGTCGTCTCCATAGTGATATGTGGTGTGAGTGCGCATGCGCAGCGCGTGTTGTTAGGGTGATACGTGTCTCCGCCGTCAATTTTGTATACCCGAGGCCGCCATCTTGGTTTCTGTAACAGGACAGGGTCTGTTCAAGTTCTTATGTCACTTAATGGATTTTAAATAAGTTTAATAACACCCTAACTTGGATACTTTTATTCTTTTATTCATTTATCTTGGAATCAATCTTCGGTGATGGAAAATGACGGAGGCCATATTAAACTACCAAATAAGTAAGATAAAAAACCCAATAAAATTAAGCTGGGCAAGTTTCAGAAAATAAAACAGAAAATTGATGGCCAAAACTCGAAGGGACAAAATTTCCTAGGGACGAATTTCGAGGACTCCCTCGAAACAACGGCAAGTTACCAAAAAGAGTAAAAACCAAGTTGTTACTCGAGGTCAGTGAAGATGCTTCACCTTTGAGAAATGGTTAGATTTCTGCCGAGCCACAAGAATTCTCTCCTTATATACACGTAGTGAAGAAGCTCAACAATGGTCAACAATGGGTTTCACCTCATTCAGTCCGTGCAACATGGGGTAAACTGAGGTGAAACCCACTGCCGGTCACTTCAACTGCCAAACAAAAGTAGCTGATTTACACAGTGCATTTAGGACAAGATAATGACAATAATTTAGTAAATGTAATTTGCAAAAGCAAAAAAAAAGAAGTTAAATCTTTGACCTCCGTTACAGTTTCTATGGTAGCACGTGGTTGCTATGTGACCCAAAGGTTTACAACAAGACGGGGGTATGTTCGGATGATGTGTTCCTTTGTAGAAGAGTAAATTCCCGATTCAAGAATTACCACAAACAACCCGACAAGTTGTACTATTTCGAATTCTTTCGGAATCCTATTTAGGATCGCGAAACGTTTGGCTTATAATAGTAGCACGTAGTGCTATAGTACCGAGGGGTGCCCTGGGGTGATGTTCGATTGAATCGAAGTATACTCCAGTAGCGCAGAAGAGCCTATCATCTGGAACAGCTTTGCTTATTATTACTAAATTTAGCCATTGTGGTCTATTCTTGTTAGTTCTGACCCTATTCCGTGTACTCTTGTTGTTTCATTTATCTAGATCATTTATATAAATTATAACTAACCAATCAGATTGCTTGATTTCCCATAATCCGTATACAGAGTTATCTCCCTTGTATAACAAAAGCCTCTATCATTCCCAAAGCCAATAAGCCATTGAACAGTTACTGATAGACCATTGCTCGAACGACTCGAAGCTCATCGAGCAAATGAGCCATCGAGCAGTTGCGCGTTCGTGTAACTCGCACATACTGCTCGAACGACTCGAAATCTACCGAGCAAATGAGCTATAAAGCAATTGCTCGTTCGAGTGACTCGCACGTATTGCCCGTTGACTCATTTCATTATTTGAGGATACCTATGGCCTGGTATTGTATTATTTGAGGATACCTGTCGAGGATAACTACTGGAGAATCTCTTTTTTGTCATATGTGCCTATGTGCTAGGGCACAAAGTGTCACATTGTGCCTTTTCACATAAGCACATATGACAAAAAGGACCAATCAATATTTTCAACGTGCAACCTTGCTGTGTTGAACTGAAGTTTTCTAAATTGCAAAACTGCCCAAACGTAACCTTACCAGATACCGTCAGAACATTCTACAATCCTGCTTCTTGAACCCATCTCACCAAAACACTGTTTCTCTACATCAGTTCCGTGGAACTTCCCTCTTCAACAGCAAGATTTTTTCTCATTTCAAAGTTGAAATTCGTCTTCATTTTCAGAATCACTAGCTTCACTCACTATTAAAAATTGCAGATTCCACTTTTTTCAAAATGTAAACTTCGCACCAACGATTGAACGAGAATCTGCAGTGTACAAGTGGAGAACATTTTGCACCCAATCACCGTACCTCTCAATCAGTTTCGGAGGATTCCTCTCTTCCACAGCAAGATCTTCACCCGCTTCAAAATTCAAACTCGTCTTCATCTTCAGAATCACTAGTATCACTCACTCTTAACTATCTACTTCAACATCAACTCCTTCTTCACTGCTGTCACCATTCTTCTCTGCTTGAGGCTAGTAACGGCAATGGAGCCAAGAGACAGTGGTGAAATAACTTGGGAGTTCAAGCCAGGAGATAGTGTCGATAAAACTAAGGAGTCCAATCCACGAGATAGTGGTGATAGAACTAGGGGTACCAATCCAAGAGACAGTGGTGATAGAACAAAGGAGTTCAAGCCAACGGAAAGTGGTGGTAAAACAAGGGAGTTCAAGTCAAGAGAGATTGATGATAGAATTAGGGAGTTCAAGGAACGAGATAGTGGTGATAGAATTAGGGAGTTCAAGCCAAGAGACAGTGGTGATAGATCTGAGGGTTCACGCCAAGCGACAGTGGTGACAGAACTAGGGAGTTCAAGCCAAGATATAGTGGTGATAGAATTAGGGAGTTCAAGCCACGAGATAGTGGTGACAGAACTAGGGAGTTCAAGAGAAGAGATAGTGGTGATAGATCTAGAGAGTTCAAGCCAAGAGATAGTGGTGATATAACTAGGGGGTACAAGCCAAGAGATAGTCGTGATAGATCTAGGGAGTTCAAGCCAAGAGATAGTGGTGTTAGAACTAGGAGTTCAAGCCAAGAGATAATGGTGATAGAACTAGGGAGTTCAAGCCAAGAGATAGTGGTGTTAGAACTAGGGAGTTCAAGCCAAGAGATAGTGGTGATAGAACTAGAGAGGTCAAGCCAAGAGATAGTGGTGTTAGAACTAGGGAATAAAATCCAAGAGATATTGGTGTTAGAACTAAGGAGTTCAAGCCAAGAGATAGCGGTGATACGTCTAGGAAGTTCAAGTCAAGAGATAGTGATATTAGAAATAGGGAGTTCAAGCCAAGAGATAGTGGTGATAGAACTAGGGAGTTCAAGCCAAGATATAATGGTGATAGAACTATGGAGTCCAATCCAAAAGATAGTGGTGATAGAACTAGGGAGTTCAAGCCAAGAGATAGTGGTGATCGATCTTGGGAGTTCAAGCAAAGAGATAGAGATAGTGGCGATAGAACTATGGAGTTCCAGCCACGAGGAAGAGGTGATAGAACTAGGGAGTCCAATCCAAGAGATAGTGATGTTAGAACTAGGGAGTTTAAGCTAAGAAATAGTGGTGAAAGAACTAGGGAGTTCAAGCCAAGAGATGGTCGTGATAGATCTGTGGTGATAGAACAAGGGAGTTCAAGCCAAGAGATAGTGGTGATAGAAATATGGAGTTCCAGCCACGACAGAGATGTGATAGAACTAGGGAGTCCAATCCAAGAGATAGTGGAGATAGAACTATGGAGTTCCAGACAAGAGCTAGTGGTGATAGAACTATGGAGTTCCAGCCACGAGAGAGTGGTGATAGAACTAGAGAATCCAATCCAAGAGATAGTGGTGATAGAACAGGGGAGTTGAAGCCAAGAGATAGTGGTGATAGACTTGTGAATCCAATCCAACAGATATTGATGATAGAACTAGGCAGTTCAAGACAAGAGATAGTGGTGATAGAACTAGGGACTTCAAACCAAGAGAGAGTGGTGATAGGCCTAGGGAATTCAAGCCAAGAGATAGGGGTGTTAGAACTAGGGAGTTCATGCCAAGAGATAGTGGTGATAGATCTAGGGAATTCAAGCCAAGAGATTGTGGTGTGAGAACTGGGGAATCCAATCCAAGAGATAGTGGTGATAGGTCTAGGGAGTTCAAGCCAAGAGATAGTGGTGATAGAACTATGGAATCGAATCCAAGAGATAGTGGTGATAGATCTAGAGAGTTCAAGAAAAGAGATAGTGGTGTTAGAACTAGGGAGTCCAAGCCAAGATATACTGGTGATAGAATTAGGGTGTTCAAGCCACGTGATAGTGGTGACAGAACTAGGGAGTTCAAGCAAAGATATAATGGTGATAGAACTATGGAGTCCAATTCAAGAGATAGTGGTGATAGATCTTGTGAGTCCAAGCAAAGAGATAGTGGTGATAGATCTAGAGAGTTCAAGCCAAGAGATATTGGTGATAGAACTAGGGGGTACAAGCCAAGAGATAGTCGTGATAGATCTAGGGAGTTCAAGCCAAGAGATAGTGGTGATAGAACTAGGGAAATCCAATCCAAAATATAGTCGTGATAGAACCAGGGAGTTCAAGCCAAGAGATAGTGGTGACAGAACTAGGGTGTTCAATCCAAGAGATAGTGGTGATAGAACTAGGGAGTTCAATCCAAGAGATAGTGGTGTTAGAACTAGGGAATCCAATCCAAATGATAGTGTTGATAGAACTAGGGAGTTCAAGCCAAGAGATAGTGGTGATTGATCTAGGGAGATCAAGCCAAGTGCTAGTGGTGATAGAACTAGGGAGTTCAGACCAAGAGACAGTGGTGATAGAACTACGGAGTTCAATCCAAGAGATAGTGGTGATAGAACTAGGGAGTTCAAGCCACGAGATAGTCGTGATAGAACTAGGGAGTTCAAGCAAATAGATAATTGTGATAGAACTACGGAGTCCAATCCAAGAGATAGTGGTGATAGAACTAAGGAGTTCAAGACAAGAGATAGTGGTGATAGTTCTTGGGAGTTCAAGCTAAGCGATAGAGATATTGGTGATAGAACTATGGAGTTCCAGCCGCGAGAAAGAGGTGATAGAACTAGGGTGTCCAATCCAAGAGATAGTGATGTTAGATCTAGGGAGTTCAAGCTAAGAAATAGTGGTGATAGAATTAGGGAGTTCATGCCAAGAGATAGTGGTGATAGATCTGTGGTGATAGAACTAGGGAGTTCAAGCCAAGAGATAGTGGTGATAGATTTAGGAAATCCGATCAAAAATATAGTGGTGATAGATCTAGGGAGTTCAAGCCAAGAGATGGTGGTGATAGGAATATGGAGTTCCAGCCACGAGAGAGTGGTGATAGAACTAGGGAGTCCAATCCAAGAGATAGTGGAGATAGAACTATGGAGTTCCAGCCACGAGCTAGTGGTGATAGAACTGTGGAGTTCCAGCCACGAGATCGTGGTGATAGAACTAGAGAATCCAATCCAAGAGATAGTGGTGATAGAACAGGGGAGTTGAAGCCACGAGATAGTGGTGATAGACTTGTGAATCCAATCCAAGAGATATTGATGATAGTACTAGGCAGTCCAAGACAAGAGATAGTGGTGATAGATCTAGGGAGTTCAAGCCAAAAGATAGTGGTGATTGAACTAGGGGGTCCAATCCAAGATATAGTGGTGATAGAATTAGGGAGTTCAAGCCACCAGATAGTGGTGACAGAACTAGGGAGTTCAAGCGAAGATATAGTGTTGATAGATCTAGAGAGTTCAAGCCAAGAGATAGTGGTGATAGAACTAGGGGGTACAAGCCCAGAGATAGTCGTGATAGATCTAGGGAGTTCAAGCCAAGAGATAGTGGTGATAGAACAAGGGTGTTCAGGCCAACAGACAGTGGTGATAGAGGTAGGGAGTTCAAGCCAAGATATAGTGGTGATAGATCTAGGGAATTCAGGACAGGAGATATTGGTGAAAGAACTAGGTGTTTCTAGACAGGAGATAGTGGTGATAGATCTAGGGAATGCAATCCAAGAGATAGTGGTAATAGAACTAGGGAGTTCAAGCCAAGAGATAATGGTGATAGAACGATGGAGGTCAAGCCAAGGGATAGTGGTGATTAATCTTGGGAGTTCAAGCCAAGAGATAGCGGTATAGAACTAGGGAAGTTCAGGCCAAGAGACAGTGGTGATAGAGGTAGAGAGTTCAAGCCAAGAGATAGTGGTTATAGAACTAGGAATTTCAAGCCAAGAGACAGTGGTGATGCATCTAGGGAGTTCCAGCCACGAGATAGTGGTGAAAGAACTAGGGAGTCCTATCCAAGATATAGTGGTGATAGAACTATGGAGTTCCTGCCACGAGAGATAGTGGTGATAGAACTAGGGAGTTCAAGCCAAGAGATAGTGGTGATAGAACTAGATGTTTCATGCCCAGAGATAGTGGTGATAGATCTAAGGAATCCAATCCAGGAGATAGTTGTGATAGATTTAGGGAATTCAGGCCAAGGGATAGTGGTGATATAACTTGGGAATCTAAACCAAGAGACAGTGGTGACAGATCTAGGTAGTTCCAGGCAAGAGATAATAGTGATAGAGCTGGGGAATGTAATCCAAGAGATAGTGGTGAGTGGTGACAGATCTAGAGATTTCCTGCCAAGAGATATCGGTGATAGATCTAGGGAGTTCAAGCCAAGAGACAGTGGTGACTATGGAGTCCAATTCAAGAGATAGTGGTGATAGATCTTGTGAGTCCAAGCAAAGAGATAGTGGTGATAGATCTAGAGAGTTCAAGCCAAGAGATATTGGTGATAGAACTAGGGGGTACAAGCCAAGAGATAGTCGTGATAGATCTAGGGAGTTCAAGCCAAGAGATAGTGGTGATAGAACTAGGGAAATCCAATCCAAAATATAGTCGTGATAGAACCAGGGAGTTCAAGCCAAGAGATAGTGGTGACAGAACTAGGGAGTTCAATCCAAGAGATAGTGGTGATAGAACTAGGGAGTTCAATCCAAGAGATAGTGGTGTTAGAACTAGGGAATCCAATCCAAATGATAGTGTTGATAGAACTAGGGAGTTCAAGCCAAGAGATAGTGGTGATTGATCTAGGGAGATCAAGCCAAGTGCTAGTGGTGATAGAACTAGGGAGTTCAGACCAAGAGACAGTGGTGATAGAACTACGGAGTTCAATCCAAGAGATAGTGGTGATAGAACTAGGGAGTTCAAGCCACGAGATAGTCGTGATAGAACTTGGGAGTTCAAGCAAATGGATAATTGTGATAAAACTACGGAGTCCAATCCAAGAGATAGTGGTGATAGAACTAGGGAGTTCAAGACAAGAGATAGTGGTGATAGTTCTTGGGAGTTCAAGCTAAGCGATAGAGATATTGGTGATAGAACTATGGAGTTCCAGCCGCGAGAAAGAGGTGATAGAACTAGGGTGTCCAATCCAAGAGATAGTGATGTTAGATCTAGGGAGTTCAAGCTAAGAAATAGTGGTGATAGAATTAGGGAGTTCATGCCAAGAGATAGTGGTGATAGATCTGTGGTGATAGAACTAGGGAGTTCAAGCCAAGAGATAGTGGTGATAGATTTAGGAAATCTGATCAAAAAGATAGTGGTGATAGATCTAGGGAGTTCAAGCCAAGAGATGGTGGTGATAGGAATATGGAGTTCCAGCCACGAGAGAGTGGTGATAGAACTAGGGAGTCCAATCCAAGAGATAGTGGAGATAGAACTATGGAGTTCCAGCCACGAGCTAGTGGTGATAGAACTGTGGAGTTCCGGCCACGAGATCGTGGTGATAGAACTAGAGAATCCAATCCAAGAGATAGTGGTGATAGAACAGGGGAGTTGAAGCCACGAGTAGTGGTGATAGACTTGTGAATCCAATCCAAGAGATATTGATGATAGTACTAGGCAGTTCAAGACAAGAGATAGTGGTGATAGATCTAGGGAGTTCAAGCCAAAAGATAGTGGTGATTGAACTAGGGGGTCCAATCCAAGATATAGTGGTGATAGAATTAGGGAGTTCCAGCCACCAGATAGTGGTGACAGAACTAGGGAGTTCAAGCGAAGATATAGTGTTGATAGATCTAGAGAGTTCAAGCCAAGAGATAGTGGTGATAGAACTAGGGGGTACAAGCCCAGAGATAGTCGTGATAGATCTAGGGAGTTCAAGCCAAAAGATAGTGTTGATTGAACTAGGGGGTCCAATCCAAGAGATAGAGGTGATAGAACGAGGGGGTCCAACCTGGAGATAGTGGTGATTGGACTATGGAGTCCTAGCAAAGAGATAGTGGTGATAGACTAGTGAGTTCAAGCCAAGAGATACTGTCGATAGAGCGAGAAAGTTAAGGCCAAGTGGTAGTGATGACACATCTAGGAGTTTAATCCAATAGATAGTGGCGATAGAACAAGAGAGTACACGCCAAGAGACAGTGGTGATAGATCTAGGGAGTTCCAGTCACGAGATAGTGGTGATAGATCTAGGGAGTCCATCCAAGAGATACTGGTGACAGAAGTAGGGAGTTCAAGCCGAGGGAGAGTGGTCGTAGAACTAGGGAGTTCAAGCCAAGAGATACTGGTGATAGTGGTGATAGATCTAGGGAGTTCAAGCTAAGAGATAGTGGTGATAAATCTAGGGGGTTCCAGCCAAGCGACAGTGGTGATAGAACTAGGGAGTTCAAGCCAAGATATAGTGGTGATAGAATTAGGGAGTTCAAGCCACCAGAGAGTGGTGACAGAACTAGGGAGTTCAAGCGAAGATATAGTGTTGATAGATCTAGAGAGTTCAAGCCAAAGGAAAGTGTTGTTAGAACTAGGGAGTTCAAGATAAGAGATAGTGGTGATAGATCTAGGGGTTCAAGCCAGGCGACAGTGGTGATAGAACTAGGGAGTTCAAGTTAAGATATAGTGGTGATAGAATTAGGGAGTTCAAGCCACCAGATAGTGGTGACAGAACTAGAAAGTTCAAGCGAAGATACAGTGGTGATAGATCTAGAGAGTTCACGCCAAGAGATAGTGGTGATAGAACTAGGAGGTACAAGCCAAGAGATAGTCGTGATAGATCTAGAGAGTTCAAGCCAAGAGATAGTGATGATAGAACTAGGTAGTTCAAGCCAAGAGATAGTGGTGATAGATCTAGAGAGTTCAAGCCAAAGGATAGTGGTGTTAGAACTAGGGAGCTCAAGCCAAGAGACAGTGGTGATAGAACTAGGGAGGTCGAGCCAAGGGATAGTGGTGATAGGTCTAGGGAGTCCAATCCAAGAGATAGTGGTGTTAGAACTAGGGAGTTCAAGCCAAGAGGTAGTGGTGATAGGTCTAGGGAGTCCAATCCAAGAGATATTGGTGAAAGAACAAGGGAATCCAATCCGAGAGATAGTGGTGATAGAACTAAGGAGTCCAAGCCAAGATATAGTGGTGTTAGAACTAGGGAGTTCAAGCCAAGAGATAGTGGTGATAGAACTAGGGAGTTCAAGCCAAGAGATAATGGTAATAGAACTATGGATTCCAATACAAGAGAAGGTGGTAAAAGAACTAGGGAGATCAAGACAAGAGATAGTGGTGATAGAACTAGGGAGTTCAAGCCAAGAGATAGTGATGATAGAACTAGGGAGTTCAAGACAAGAGATAGTGGTGATCGAACTAGGGATCCAATCCAAGAGATAGTGGTGACAGAACTAGGGAGTTCAATACAAGAGATAATGGTGATAGAACCAGGGTGTTCAAGCCAAGAGATAGTGGTGATAGAACTAGGGAGTTCAAGCCACGAGATAGTGGCGATAGAACTAGGGAGTCCAATCCAAGAGATAGTGGTGATATAAATAGGGAGTTCAAGACAAGAGATAGTGGTGTTAGAACTAGGGAGTTCAAGCCAAGAGATTGTGGTGATAGATCTAGGGAGTTAAAGATAGAGGTGATAGATCTGGGGAGATCAAGCAAAGAGATAGTGATGATAGGTGTGGGGAGTTCATGACAAGAGATAGTGGTGATAGAACTAGGGAATTCAAGCCAAGATATAGTGGTGAGAGATCCAGGGAGTTCAAGCTAAGAGATAGTGGTGTTAGAAGTAGGGAGTTCAAGCCAAGAGATAGTGGTGATAGGCCTAGGGAGTTAATACCAATAGATCGAGATAGTGGTGATAGTGGTGATAGTGGAAGTTAGAAGTAGGGAGTTTAAGCCACGAGATAGTGGTGATAGAACTCTGGAGTCCAGTCCAAGAGATAGTGGTGATAGAACTAGGGAGTTCAAACCAATAGATCGAGATAGTGGTGATAGTGGATGTTAGAACTGCGGAGTTTAAGACAGGAGATAGTGGTGATAGAAGTAGGGAGTTTTATCCAAGATATATTGGTGATAGAACTAGGGATTTCAAGCCAAGAAATAGTGGTGATAGAACAAGGTGTTTTAAGCCAAGAGATAGTAGTGATAGATCTAGGGAATCCAATCCAGGAGATAGTGGTGATACATTTAGGGAGTTCAGGCCAGGAGATAGTTGTGATAGAACAAGGGAGTCCAATCCAAGAGATAGTGGTGATAGAACTAGGGCGACCAATCCAAGAGATCTTGGTGATAGAACTAGGGAGTTCAAGCCAAGATATAGTGGTGATAGATCTAGGGAATTCAAGAAAAGAGATATTCGTGAAAGAACTAGGTGTTTCAAGCCAAGAGATAGTGGTGATAGATCTAGGGAATCCAATCAAAGAGGTAGTGTTGATAGAACTAGGGAGTTCAAGCCAAGAGATAGTGGTAATTGATTGAGGGAGATCAAGCCAAGAGATAGTGGTGATAGAACAAGGGTGTTCAGGCCAACAGACAGTGGTGATAGAGGTAGGGAGTTCAAGCCAAGATATAGTGGTGATAGATCTAGGGAATTCAGGACAGGAGATATTGGTGAAAGAACTAGGTGTTTCTAGACAGGAGATAGTGGTGATAGATCTAGGGAATGCAATCCAAGAGATAGTGGTAATAGAACTAGGGAGTTCAAGCCAAGAGATAATGGTGATAGAACGATGGAGGTCAAGCCAAGGGATAGTGGTGATTAATCTTGGGAGTTCAAGCCAAGAGATAGCGGTATAGAACTAGGGAAGTTCATGCCAAGAGACAGTGGTGATAGAGGTAGAGAGTTCAAGCCAAGAGATAGTGGTTATAGAACTAGGAATTTCAAGCCAAGAGACAGTGGTGATGCATCTATGGAGTTCCAGCCACGAGATAGTGGTGAAAGAACTAGGGAGTCCTATCCAAGATATAGTGGTGATAGAACTATGGAGTTCCTGCCACGAGAGATAGTGGTGATAGAACTAGGGAGTTCAAGCCAAGAGATAGTGGTGATAGAACTAGATGTTTCATGCCCAGAGATAGTGGTGATAGATCTAAGGAATCCAATCCAGGAGATAGTTGTGATAGATTTAGGGAATTCAGGCCAAGAGATAGTGGTGATGTAACTTGGGAATCTAAACCAAGAGACAGTGGTGACAGATCTAGGTAGTTCCAGGCAAGAGATAATAGTGATAGAGCTGGGGAATGTAATCCAAGAGATAGTGGTGAGTGGTGACAGATCTAGAGATTTCCTGCCAAGAGATATCGGTGATAGATCTAGGGAGTTCAAGCCAAGAGACAGTGGTGACTATGGAGTCCAATTCAAGAGATAGTGGTGATAGATCTGGGAGTTCCAGTCAATAGTTAGTGGTGTTAGAACAAGGAAATCCAACACCAGAGATTGTAGTGATAGATCTAGGGAGTCCACTCCAAGAGATAATGGTGATAGAACTAGGGAGTTCAAGCCAAGAGATAGTTGTGATAGAACTAGGGAGTCCAATCCAAGAGATAGTGGTGATGAAACTAGGGAGTTAAAGCCAAGAGATAGTGGTGATAGATCTCGGGAGTTCAAGCCAAGAGATAGTACTGATTGGACTAGGGGGTTCAATTCAAGAGATAGTGGTCATAGAACTAGGAGTTTAAATCACGAGATAGTGTTGATAGATCTAGGTAGTTCAAGCCAACAGATAGTGGTGATAGAACTAGCGTGTTCAAGCCAAGAGATAGTGGTGATAGATCTAGGGAGTTTAAGCCAAGGCATAGTGGTAATAGAACTATGGAGTTCCAGCCACGAGATAGTTTTGATAGAACTTCGGAGTTCAATCCAAGAGATAGTGGTGTTAGAACTAGGGAGTACAAGCCAAGAGATAGAGGTGATAGATCCAGGGAATCCAATCCAAGAGATACTGGTGATAGATCTAGGTGGTTCAAGCCAAGAGATAGTGGTGAAAGAACTATGGAGTTCCAGCCACGAGATAGTGATAGAACTAGAGAGTCCAATCCAAGAGAGAGTGGTGATAGAACTATGGAATTAAAGCCACGAGATAGTGGAGATAGAACTATGGAGTTCCAGCCACGAGATAGTGGTGATGGAACTAGGGAGACCAGTCCAAGAGATAGTGGTGATAGAACTAGGGAGTTCAAGCCAAGAGATAGTGGTGATAGAACTAGAGAATCCAATCCAAGAGATAGTAGTTTTATAACTAGGGAGTTTAAGTCAAGAGATAAGTGCGATAGAACTATGGAATCCAATCCAAGAGACGGTGGTGATAGAACTAGGGAGCCCAATCCAAGAGATAATGGTGATAGAACTAGGGAGTTCAAACCAAGATATAGTGGTGATATATCTAGGGAATTCAAGCCAATAGATATTGGTGAAAGAACAAGGTTTTTCTAGGCAGGAGATAGTGGTGATAGATCTAGGGAATCCGATCCAAGAGATAGTGGTGATAGAACGAGGGAGTTCAAGTCAATAGAGAGTGGTGATTGATCTAGGGAGCTCAAGCCAAGAGATAGTGGCGATAGAACTAGGGAGTTCAGGCCAAGAGGCAGTGGTGATAGAGGTAGAGAGTTCAAGCCAGGAGATAGTGGTGATAGAACTCGGCATTTCAAGCCAAGAGACAGTGGTGATACATCTAGGGAGTTCCAGCCACGAGATAGTGGTGATAGAACTAGGGAGTCCTATCCAAGATATAGTGGTGATAGAACTATGGAGTTCCTGCCACGAGAGATAGTGGTGATAGAACTAGGGAGTGCAAGCCAAGAGATAGTGGTGATGGAACTAGGTGTTTCAAGCCAAGAGATAGTGGTGATAGATCTAGGGAATCCAATCCAGGAGATATTTGTGATAGATTTAGGGAATTCATACCAAGAGATTGTGGTGATAGAACTAGGGGATCCAACCCAATAGGTAGTGGTGATACACCTGGGGAGTTCAGGCCAAGACATAGTGGTGGTAGGACTAGGGAGTTCAAGCCAAGAGATAGTGGCGATGGAGCTGGGGAATCTAATCCAAGAGATAGTGGTGGTAGGACTAGGGAGTTCAAGCCAAGCGATAGTGGCGATACAGCTAGGAAATCTAATCCAGGAGATAGTGGTGACAGATCTAGAGTAAGACCAGGCAAGAGATAATAGTTATAGAGCTAGGGAATGTAATCCAAGAGATAGTGGTGAATGGTGACAGATCTCGAGAGCTCCCGCCAAGAGATATTGGTGATAGATCTAGGGAGTTCAAGCCAAGAGATAGAGGTGATAGAACTAGGCAGTCCAATCCAAGAGATAGTGATGATAGATCTAGGGAGTTCCAGCCAATAGTTAGTGGAGTTAGAACAAGAACATCCAACCCCAGAGATTGTAGTGATAGATCTAGGGAATCCACTCCAAGAGATAGTGGTGATAGAACTAGGGAGTTCAAACCAAGAGATAGTTGTGATAGAACTAGGGAGTTCAAGCCAAGAGATAGTGGTGATAAGGTCTAAGGAGTTCAGGCCAAGAGATAGCGGTGATAGAAATAAGGAGTCCAATCCAAGAGATAGTGTTGATGGAACTAGGGAGTTAAAGAGATAGTGGTGATAGATCTCGGGAGTTCAAGCCAAAAGATAGTACTGATTGGACTAGGGGGTTCAATTCAATAGATAGTGGTCATAGAACTAGGAGTTTAAATCACGAGATAGTGGTGATAGATCTATGGAGTTCAAGCCAAGAGATAGTGGTGATAGAACTAGGGAGTTCAAGCCAAGAGATAGTGGTGATAGATCTAGGGAGTTTAACCCAAGACATAGTGGTAATAGAACTATGGAGTTCCAGCCACGAGATAGTTTTGATAGAACTAGGGAGTCCAATCCAAGAGATAGTGGTGTTAGAACTAGGGAGTTCAAGCTAAGAAATAGTGGGGATAGAACTAGAGAGTTCAAGCCAAGAGATAGTGGCGACAGATCCAGGGAATCCAATCCAAGAGATACTGGTGATAGATCTAGGGGCTTGAAGCCAAAAGATAGTATTGAAAGAACTATGGAGTTCCAGCCAAGAGATAGTGATAGAACTAGAGAGTCCAATCCAAGAGAGAGTGGTGATAGAACTATGGAATTAAAGCCACGAGATAGTGAAGATGGAACTGTGGAGTTCCAGCCACGAGATAGTGGTGAAGGAACTAGGGAGTCCAGTCCATGAGATAGTGGTGATAGAACTAGGGAGTTCAAGCCAAGAGATAGTGGTGATAGAACTAGAGAATCCAATCCAAGAGATAGTAGTGTTTTAACAAGGGAGTTCAAGCCAAGAGGTAGTGGTGATAGAACTAGGGAATCAAATCCAAGAGATAGTGGTGATAGATCTAGGGAATGCAATCCAGGATATAGTGGTGATAGATTTAGGGAGTTCAAGCCAAGAGATAGGTGCGATAGAACTAGGGAATCCAATCCAAGAGACAGTGGTGATAGAACTAGGGAATCCAATCCAAGAGATAGTGGTGATAGAACTAGGGAGTTCAAGCCAAGATATAGTGGTGATAGATCTAGGGAATTCAAGCCAAGAGATATTGGTGAATGAACAAGGTGTTTCTAGGCCGTAGATAGTGGTGATAGATCTAGGGAATCCAATCCAAGAGATAGTGGTAATAGAACTTGGGAGTTCAAGCCAAGAGATAGTGGTCATAGAACGAGGGAGGTCAAGCCAAGAGATAGTGGTGATTGATCTAGGGAACTCAAGCCAAG
The DNA here is from genome assembly GCA_031216915.1 of Pictodentalium vernedei. Lineage (NCBI taxonomy): Eukaryota > Metazoa > Mollusca > Scaphopoda > Dentaliida > Dentaliidae > Pictodentalium > Pictodentalium vernedei. The sequence goes on along the minus strand of CM062295.1, from coordinate 118,596,715 downwards.
AGATAGTGGTGATGGAGGTTGACAGTTCAAGCCAAGAGATAGTGGTGATAGAACTATGAATTTCAAGCCAAGAGACAGTGGTGATACATCTAGGGACTTCCAGCCATGAGATAGTGGTGAAAGAACTAGGGAGTCCTATCCAAGATATAGTGCTGATAGAACTATGGAGTTCCTGCCACGAGAGATAGTGGTGATAGAACTAGGGAGTTCAAGCCAAGAGATAGTGGTGATGGAACTAGGTGTTTCAAGCCAAGAGATAGTGGCGATAGATCTAGGGAATCCAATCCAGGAGATAGTTGTGATAGATTTAGGGAATTCTGGCCAAGAGATTGTGGTGATAGAACTAGGAAATCCAAACCAGGAGGTAGTGGTGATAGACCTGGGGAGTCCAAGCCAAGATATAGTGGTGGTAGGACTAGGGAGTTCAAGTCAAGAGATAGTAGCGATAGAGCTAGGGAATCTAATCCAGGAGATAGTGGTGACAGATCTATGGAGTTCCAGGCAAGAGATAATAGTGATAGAGCTAGGGAATGTAATCCAAGAGATAGTGGTGAGTGGTGACAGATCTCGACAGTTCCCGCCAAGAGATATTGGTGATAGATTTAGGGAGTTCAAGCCAAGAGATAGTGGTGATAGAACTAGGCAGTCCAATCCAAGAGCTAGTGGTGATCGATCTAGAGAGTTCCAGCCAATAGTTAGTGGTGTTAGAACAAGGAAATCCAACCCCAGAGATTGTAGTGATAGATCTAGGGAATCCACTCCACGAGATAGTGGTGATAGAACTAGGGAGTCCAAACCAAGAGATAGTTGTGATAGAACTAGGGAGTTCAAGCCAAGAGATAGTGGTGATAGGATCTAACGAGTTCAGGCCAAGAGATAGCGGTGATAGAACTAGGGAGTCCAATCCAAGAGATAGTGGTGATGGAACTAGGGAGTTAAAGCCAAGAGATAGTGGTGACAGATCTCGGGAGTTCAAGCCAAGAGATAGTGGTGACAGATCTCGGGAGTTCAAGCCAAGAGATAGTACTGATTGGACTAGTGGGTTCAATTCAAGAGATAGTGGTCATAGAACTAGGAGTTTAAATCACGAGATAGTGGTGATAGAACTAGGGAGTTCAAGCCAAGAGATAGTGGGAATAGGTCTAGAGTGTTTAAGCCAAGACATAGTGGTAAGAGAACTATAGCGTTCCAGCTACGAGATAGTTTTGATAGAACTAGGGAGTCCAATCCAAGAGATAGTGGTGTTAGAACTAGGGATTTCAAGCAAAGAAATAGTGGTGATAGAACTAGGGAGTTCAAGCCAAGAGATAGTGGTGAAAGAACTATGGAGTTCCAGCCACGAGATAGTGATAGAACTAGAGAGTCCAATCCAAGAGAGAGTGGTGATAGAACTATGGGAGTAAAGCCACGAGATAGTGGAGATAGAACTATGGAGTTCCAGCCACGAGATAGTGGTGATGGAACTAGGGAGACCAGTCCAAGAGATAGTTATGATAGAACTAGGCAATTCAAGCCAAGAGATAGTGGCGATAGAACTAGAGAATCCAATCAAAGAGATAGTAGTGTTATAACTAGGGAGTTTAAGCCAAGAGATAGTGGTGATAGAACTAGCGAATCAAAATAAAGAGATAGTGGTGATAGAACTAGGGAGTTCAAGGAAAGAGATAGTGGTGATAGATCTAGGGAGTTCAGGCCAAGAGATAGTGGTGATAGATCTAGGGAGGTCAAGCCAAGAAATAGTGGAGTTAGAACGAGGGAGGTCAATTCAAGAGATAGTGTTGATAGATCTAGGGAGTTCAAGCCAATCGATAGTGGTGATAGAACTAGGGAGTCAAATGCAAGACATAGTAGTGATAGATCTAGGGAGTTCAAGCCAAGAGATAGTGGTGATAGAACTACACAGTTCAAGCCAAGAGATGGTGATGATACAACTAGGAAGTTCACGCCAAGAGACAGTGGTGATACATCTAGGGAGTTCCTGCCACGAGATAGTGGTGATAGAAGTAGGGAATTTTATCCAAGATATTGTGGTGACAGAACAATGGAGTTCCAGCCACGAGATAGTGCTCATAGAACTAGGGAGTTCAAGCCAAGAGATAGTGGTGATAGAACTAGGTGTTTCAAGCCACGAGATACTGGTGACAGATCTACAGAATATAATCCAGGAGATAGTGGTGATAGATTTAGGGAGTTCAAGCCAAGAGATGTGATAGAACGAGATAATCCAATCCAAAAGACAGTGGTTTGAGAACTAGGGAGTCCAATCCAAGAGATAGTGGTGATAGAACTAGGGAGTTCAAGCCAAGATATAGTGGTGATAGATCCAGGGAATCCAATCCAAGAGATAGTGGTGATAAACCTAGGGGGTTTAAGCCAAGAGATAGTGGTGAAAGAACTATGGAGTTCCAGCCCCGAGATAGTGATAGAAATAGAGAGTCCAATCCAAAAGAGAGTGGTGATAGAACTATGGAATTAAAGCCACGACATAGTGGAGATAGAACTGTGGAGTTCCAGCCACGAGATAGTGGTGATGGAACTAGGGAGACCAGTCCAAGAGATAGTGGTGATAGAACTAGGGAGTACAAGCCAACAGATAGTGGTGATAGAACTAGAGAATCCAATCCAAGAGATAGTAGTGTTATAACTAGGGAGTTCAAGCCAAGAGGTAGTGGTGATAGAACTAGGGAATCAAATCCAAGAGATAGTGGTGATAGATCTAGGGAATCCAATCCAGGAGATAGTGGTGATAGATTTAGGGAGTTCAAGCCAAGAGATAGTTGCGATAGAACAAGGGAATCCAATCCAAGAGACAGTGGTGATAGAACTAGGGAGTCCAATCCAAGAGATAGTGGTGATAGAACTAGGGAGTTCAGGCCAAGATATAGTGGTGATAGATCTAGGGAATTCAAGCCAAGAGATATTGGTGAAAGAACAAGGTGTTTCTAGGCAGGAGATAGTGGCGATAGATCTAGGGAATCCAATCCAAGAGATAGTGGTGATAGAACTTGTGAGTTCAAACCAAGAGATAGTGGTCATAGAACGAGGGAGGTCAAGCCAAGAGATAGTGGTGATTGATCTAGGGAGCTCAAGCCAAGAGATAGTGGTCTTAGAACTAGGGAGTTCAGGCCAAGATAGAGTGGTGATAGAGGTAGAGAGTTCAAGCCACGAGATAGTGGTGATAGAACTATGAATTTCAAGCCAAGAGACAGTGGTGATACATCTAGGGATTTCCAGCCACGAGATACTGGTGAAAGAACTAGGGAGTCATATCCAAGAGATAGTGGTGATAGAACTATGAATTTCAAGCCAAGAGACAGTGGTGATACATCTAGGGAGTTCTCGCCACGAGATACTGGTGAAAGAACTAGGGAGTCATATCCAAGATATAGTGGTGATAGAACTATGGAGTTTCTGCCACGAGAGATAGTGGTGATAGAACTAGGGAGTTCAAGCCAAGAGATAGTGGTGATGGAACTAGAGAATCCCATCCAGGAGATAGTTATGATAGATTTAGGGAATTCACACCACGAGATTGTGGTGATAGAACTAGGGAATCCAACCCAATAGGTAGTGGTGATACACCTGGGGAGTTCAAGCCAAGATATAGTGGTGGTAGGACTAGTGCATTCAAGCCAAGAGATAGTGGCGATAGAGCTAGGGAATCTAATCCAAGAGATAGTGGTGGTAGGACTAGGGAGTTCAAGCCAAGAGATAGTGGCGATACAGCTAGGGAATCCAATCCAGGAGATAGTTGTGATAGATTTAGGGAATTCAGGCCAAGAGATTGTGGTGATAGATCTAGGGAATCCAAACCAAGAGGTAGTGGTGATAGACCTGGGGATTTCAAGCCAAGATTCAGTGGTGTTAGGACTAGGGAGTTCAAGCCAAGAGATAGTTGCGATAGAGCTAGGGAATCTAATCCAGGAGATAGTGGTGACAGATCTAGGGAGTTCCAGGCAAGAGATATTAGTGATAGAGCTAGGGAATGTAATCCAAGAGATAGCGGTGAGAGGTGACAGATCTCGAGAGTTCCCGCCAAGAGATATTGGTGATAGATCTATGGAGTTCTTGCCAAGAGATAGTGGTGATAAAACTAGGCAGTCCAATCCAAGAGATAGTGGTGATGGATCTAGGGAGTTCCAGCCAATAGTTAGTGGTGTTAGAACAAGGAAACCCAACACCAGAGATTGTAGGGATAGATCGAGGGAATCCACTCCAAGAGATAGTGGTGATAGAACTAGGAGTTCAAACCAAGAGATAGTTGTGATAGAACTAGGGAGTCCAATCCAAGATATAGTGGTGATGGAACTAGAGAGTTAAAGCCAAGAGATAGTAGTGATTGGACTAGGGGGTTCAATTCAAGAGATAGTGGTCATAAAACTAGGAGTTTAAATCACGAGATAGTGGTGATAGATCTATGGAGTTCAAGCCAAGAGATGGTGGTGATAGAACTTGGGAGTTCAAGCCAAGAGATAGTGACGATAGATCTAGGGAGTTTAAGCCAAGACATAGTGGTAATAGAACTCTGGCTTTCCAGCCACGAGATAGTTTTGATAGAACTAGGAAGTCCAATCCAAGAGATAGTGGTGTTAGAACTAGGGAGTTCAAGCTAAGAAATAGTGGTGATAGAACTAGGGAGTTCAAACCAAGAGATAGTGGTGATAGATCCAGGGAATCCAATCCAAGAGATACAGGTGATAGATCTAGGGAGATAGATAGTTTATTTCTGCAGTATTATTGTTACAAAGACGATACATGAATTAAGCATATAATAAGTGATTGTACATAAAAGACACCATGTAATTAGTATGGGGAAAACAACTGCAAGGAGGCGATATAGCCAGGCTGGCTGTTTTGTAATCACCCCCTCTAGGATTGTCATTATAATTCTGGTAGATTGCAATAGTATTCAAAATGCACTGAAACCACGCATTCATACACATACATATACGTATATGTCTATACACCTATATAATGCACAGACACACATACATACATGTATATGCATACATGGATCCAATATTATATATACATACTTGATTACTTATTTGTTTTCGGAATTTTCTTCAGGGCAACGGTCTTTCATTGTGATACGTTATTGCATTCAGTTAAGACAAAAAATCTAAAACAGGGAAATTTGACGAGAGTCGGGATGACGGTATAAGTTTGTTGAAATGGGAGTTCATGTTTGTAATATTTCCAATCATACAGAACAATCTGGACAATATGGATTCGTACACGTACTGATGATGAGTAGTCCATGATTGCCTGTGTTACTACGGCTTTCTTGAACTGTTTCCTATTGGGTATGCACCTGATGTTGTTCTCTAGGGAGTTCCATAATTTTGGGAGACTATATGTTGGAAGGCTTTCAAGTAATTTGGATCTAGCGATATCGGTTTTCAGTAATCCTGTTTGTCTGGTGTTTACCCCTGCTTGATTTACATTAACTTTTAAGTAACTTTGAAAGGAGGATGGCAACTTTCCAGTGTGCCAGTCATGCACAAATAACAATGAATGGATTTTGTGAAGATCGGTAATCTTTATAACTCTGTTTTTAAGGAATAGCGGGTCAGTATGCGAATTATATCGTTTGTTATTCACGATTCGTATTGCTCGTTTTTGCAATTTAAGTAGTTTGTTTACCGATCGCGAGTGACCCCATATCTCAATCCCATATAAGAGATGACTATGTACAAGCGTGTAATACAGCGATAGGAGGGCTCTTGGCGGTAAAATATGTTTTACTTTATTTAGTGAGTAAATGGCTCTGCCTACCTTGGAGCATATTGCAGATATGTGTTGGCTGTAGCTTAGTTTTTCGTCAATATATATTCCCAGGAATTTTATTGGGTTAGCTAGCTGTATGGGGTTGTTCTTTATGTGGATTATTTTGGGATTAGGGTTTGATTTATGAGGAGAGTTAATGATAATATAATTCGTCTTCCTAGTGTTCAGTAGCAGGCTATTAGCTGAGCACCATGTTTCCAAATTACTGAGCTCATTATTAGCCGTGTCACATAGGGCGTCAGTGTTATTGTCTGAAGTATATGCAGTAGTGTCGTCAGCAAATGATAACAGATTTAGACTGGTTGAATTTGATATGTCATTCATATATATTAGAAATAATATAGGGCCAAGAATAGATCCCTGTGGCACTCCGCATCGAATATTCGAATAAGACGAAATTTCGCTTCGGTAATTACCATACTGCATTCTTCCCGTGAGATAATTCTGGAACCAGACGTTCGCAATGCCGCGGATGCCGTAAAATTCTAATTTCTTAATCAAAATATCGTGCTGTATGGTATCAAAGGCCTTTGATAGATCTAGGAAAACCGCTAGTGTACTGTCCTTCGATGCTTTGTTATTATTTTCACCTATATGTTGAAGAAACTGGAGGATTGGATGTATAGTACAATGACCCTTTCGAAAACCATATTGGTGAGAATAAAGAATGTCATTTTCATAAAGAAAACTATTTAGTCTAGTCAATATAATTTTTTCAAGGATTTTTGAAAATGACGGTAGCAAACTTATTGGCCTGTAGTTGTTAAGGATCTCAGCGTCACCTGCTTTATATAATGGTATTACTTTTGCGATTTTCATTCTGTCGGGAACGTGTCCACACTCAATGGATAGATTAATGATATGGGATAGTGGAATGGCTACCTCAAAAATAGTTTGTTTTACGAGAGAAGTAGAGATTTCATCACAGTCTTTGCTCGTTTTACTTTTTAATTTTCTAGTTACATCTACGATCTCCATCGGTGTAGTTGGGGAGATAAAAAAGCTGTTCGGATGGTTTCCTGTTAAATACTGTGAATAATGTGTATCAGGCCTTTTAATTTGAGAGCTCGTTACCTCGCCAATGTTTGTGAAAAACTTATTGAATTCGTCTGAATTAAACTTGGATTTGTGATATTTTCGTTATTCACGGTAAAATTCGTTTGTAACTTTGTATTAGCGTTAGATTTGCCAATTACGTCATTTATTATTTGCCAAGTTTTTTTAATATTATGTTTGTTCTCTGTAAGAATCCTGTCGTAGTGTAGAGTTCTACTTTTCCTTTTGATTTTATTAAACATTTTGCAATAAGCTTTGTATTTACTTTTGTTTGCAGGAGTTGGGTTTTTAATTTGTTTTTTGTATAACTTTAATTTGCTTCTCGAAGATGTCAATATACCCTTGGTGATCCAAGGCTGTTTTTGTATATATTTTTTTGACTTTTTTATTTCTATTAGTGGACAACTTTCATTGAATAACCGCAGATATGACGTTATAAAATTATTGTATGCTTCATTGGGGCACGATGAGTTTAATACATCGTTGAAATTATATTGTGAGAGTTTTATTTTAAATGTGTTAATGTTTTCTACATTCGTGTTTCTATAAAATACCTTCTTTTCCGTTTCCACATTTTGTTTGGAGTTGGAATGTTCACAATAGAAAGTTCCGAAATGGTCGGCTAGGTCTGTAATAATAATTCCAGTTTTTATTGGTTCTATGGTATTGCAGTAAATATGGTCGATAAGCGTGGCTGAATGTTCGGTGATCCTAGTCGGCTTAGTAATAACGGGGAGAAAACCACTACTAAACATATTATTAATGAAGTCATCAGTTGGTTTGTGATGAGAGATTTTCAATAGATCTATATTAAAGTCCCCAAGCAGGAGGCACCGTTTGTGTTCTGCATTAATTTTACCGCAGATGTTATTAATGTTTGTAATAAATTGTTCTAGGTCTGCTTTGGGTTGTGTATTTGGGCGATAGATTATTCCCACTATTGTCGAGTGGTTATGTTTGCCACTTATTTCTACAAAAAGCGTTTCGCATACGTCATCTTGTCTTACGTTAGTTAGTATGTCGTGGTATCCCTTAAGTTTCAAACAAGTATTGGACTGGACCTTAAAAATTTCAGTCAGTCCTATGATGTCAAAGGCATTGTCATTCGATTGCATTTCGGATAGAAGTTCGACCAGGTCTTCCGAGTGAGCATTAAGGCTACGACAATTTAAGTTAAAGACAGTGAGGGTTCTATTAAGACCACATATATTTTGCGAGAATTCTTGTGGCATGTAGTATCTACAGTTATTATTAAGGTTTGTGTATGGTGAATCAAACACGTCTCCAGTGTTGGGAGTATTTAGAGTTTGATCCAGGTACTGATTAACAAAGTTGTACTCATCATTATCCTGAACCTCGTCAAGTGTGACGCTACCCGTCGCCATGCTTGCAAATGTATGGTTTAGAGAGCATTGTAAGACCGCTTCTGTTACCTATAACTTGAAAGACAATAATATGCATTGGGATGGCAGCCGTTTTTGGGTCTATGATTACTAATGATAAAGTGAAGCAGCAATCTACCAGAAAAGATATGTTTTGGGCGAGACATTTTTTTATGCAACAGAGGAGCATTAGGGTTGTTGAAATTCCAAAAACTATAAATATAACATATATACATAATAATATAAAATAAACAAAAAGTTTACTATATGTAGACATTTAATTATGGTATACTGTTCTATTGGGGGAAATTTCCCCGGCCACCACAGGAATATCAAGTTTGATTGCTGTAGTAGAGAATATTCTTGTGTTTTTTGAAGGAATATACATGTATGTGTTTATGAATGTGTGTAAGTATTGGACGCTTCAACGCCGAAAAGCATGTCTAGCTTCCATCTCTATCGCGTTGACCAGGATTCATGAATGTCGATTATCACGTAGACAAGGTTTCATGAATGTCGTTTGACCCAGAGAGACTAAAGTTCTTATCAGTCTCAAAGAGAGAGAGAGAGAGAGAGAGAGAGAGAGAGAGAGAGAGGGAGAGAGAGAGAGAGAGAGAGAGAGAGCTTCCATCTCTATCGCGTGGATCAGGATTCATGAATGTCGATTATCACGTGGACAAGGTTTCATGAATGTCGATTATCCCAGAGAGACTAAAGTTCTTATCAGTCTCAAAGGGAGAGAGAGAGGGGACGAGAGAGAGAGAGAGAGAGAGAGAGAGAGAGAGAGAGAGAGAGAGAGAGAGAGAGAGAGAGAGAGGCAGGCTGTCAGACAGACAGACAGACAGACAGACAGACAGACAGACAGACAGACAGACAGACAGACAGACAGACAGACAGACAGACAGACAGACAGACAGACAGACAGACAGACAGACAGACAGACAGACAGACAGACAGACAGACAGACAGACAGACAGACAGACAGACAGACAGACAGACAGACAGACAGACAGACAGACAGACAGACAGACAGACAGACAGACAGACAGACAGACAGACAGACAGACAGACAGACAGACAGACAGACAGACAGACAGACAGACAGACAGACAGACAGACAGACAGACAGACAGACAGACAGACAGACAGACAGACAGACAGACAGACAGACAGACAGACAGACAGACAGACAGACAGACAGACAGACAGACAGACAGACAGACAGACAGACAGACAGACAGACAGACAGACAGACAGACAGACAGACAGACAGACAGACAGACAGACAGACAGACAGACAGACAGACAGACAGACAGACAGACAGACAGACAGACAGACAGACAGACAGACAGACAGACAGACAGATAGTTAGATAGCCACAGTATGGAACCTCTCCCGAACTCTATAAAGTGCAGACACGAATTATAGCTGAATGGATGTGTTGCACCACTGAGTGGACGGTTATATAATGGGCCAATAAGAGAATTACGAGATTGAAAAAGCGCGTGTTATACCGTATTCTAACTGTAAGTACCACCGGGCAGCGTAGAGAACGAAGCATGCAAACAGACAGGCGGATGTGAGGACAGACTGGCAAATAGACGGGCAGACAGACGGGTAGAGCGGCAGAGTAGCAACCGATGTGATCGTATGTACAGTACTCCTTTCTGTCTATCCAGAGTTAACGTGGCCAACCTTAAGAGTTGACGGTCTGAACTAGCCACAGTTTAGTAAATTGATTAACAACTAACAAAATAATCAAAGGCTATCAGACTATTGGACTCCACAAAGTGAAGACACGAATTATAGCTGGATGCATGTATTGCACCACTGAGTGGACTGTTATATAAGGGGGCAATAAGAGAATTACGGGATTTGAAAAGGCGCGTCTTATACCGTATTCTAACTGTAAGTACCACCGGGCAGTGTGGAGAACGAAGCGTGCGAACAGACAGGCGGATGTGAGGACAGACTGGCAAATAGACGGGCAGACAGACGGGCAAATTGATAGAATAGCAATGTATGCGATCGTATGTACGGTAATCCTTTCTATCTATCCACATAGAGAGTTAACGTGGCCAACCTTAAGAGTTGACGGTCTGAACCAGCCACAGTTTAGCAAATTGATTTACAGCAAACAAAATAATCAAAGGCTATCAGACCGGACTTTTGTTCACTAGTGTTGTTACGAGCTGTTTCACCGCAATGCTCGTTTTCACATGAATCAGTGATCGCTGTTGAACCAGATTTCCAGTTGCTGTGGCCTACAGTTTCTGATGGGCAATAATCATTTGATATTTGCAAATATTGGGCTAAAAATGAGCATGCATTAGGAATCAGGAAACATGACGTGTGTTATAAGATGTACCCAACCGGTCCTAAATTATGGATTATGATGTTTAGTTGTAACAGCCTACAATTTCTGATGAGAGATCATTTGATTTTTGCCAGTCTTGAGCGATACTGAACACGTATTGGGATTCAGCAGCTATGACCACATTTTATAGGATATACCCGACCGGTCTTAAATTATGGATTATGCATTCTCCAACTTGTCCAGTTTGTTACAATTTTTCAATTTGTTACTACTCTGAGAAACCCAGCACAGTCGCGAGCGCTATTTTGGATTATGAGGCACGAAATACGATTATTTTACTGGCATTTTTACCTGCATTTTACCGCCACAATGTAGCCCCCTGTGCGACTAATAATGCCTACACAGTATATGTGCTTTTGAATATACATTATTACGTCAATCGCAGCTGCACTGTGTCCCCCAAAGCAGCAACGTCTACCTCAAGGGAGACAAGGCTTTTCATACAAGGCCATACTGGACCACCAACCAACTACTTACTATATGTACATATGATGCATGGTATAGATGTATTTTACTAGTAGATGTGTGCACCACTGTATGTATGTTGTTTGATTTACAATGTCAATACAGCGTATAAACCTATGAGTATACATTATTATATCACCCACACCCGTACTACGCTCCTCAATACAGCAACATGAGTTTCAAAGTTTTTCCGACTACTTACTATATGTACATATGAGGCATGATATAGATGTATTTTACTGGTAGATGTGTGCACCACGGTATGTATGTTTTTTTGATTTACAATGTCAATACAGCGTATAAACATATGAATATACATTATTATATCACCCACACCCGTACTACGCTCATCAATACAGCAACATGAGTTTCAAAGCTTTTCTGTCATAGTAGTACTGGGCCACCAACCAACTACTTACTATATGTACATATGAGGCATGATATAGATGTATTTTACTGGTAGATGTGTGCACCACATAGCAATCTCCACTGTATGTGTGTTTTTTGATTTACAATGTCAATACAGCGTATAAACCTATGAATATACATTATGTTAATACAGCGTATAATTTTGATTACACACCCGTACTACGCTCCCCAATACAGCAACACGAGTTTCAAAGCTTTTCTGTCATAGTAGTACTGGGCCACCAACGAATTACTATATCTACCTTATAAAGCACGAACAACATCTGATACACAAGTAGAAGTGTTCACCACACAGCATGCCACAATGTGTACATCACACAACATGCCACAAAGTGGCCTGTTGGGTGTTGAATATACATTATGTCAATACAGCGTATAATTTTGATTACACACCCGTACTACGCTCCCCAATACAGCAACACGAGTTTCAAAGCTTTTCTGTCATAGTAGTACTGGGCCACCAACGAATTACTATATCTACCTTATAAAGCACGAACAACATCTGATACACAAGTAGAAGTGTTCACCACACAGCATGCCACAATGTGTACACCACACAACATGCCACAAAGTGGCCTGTTGGGTGATTTTCAATGCCTTTAAAGTGGGTGTTCTTCTGAAAATACATTATTATATCGCTCACTGCTGTACTGTGTTCCACAAAATAGCAACACGTACTTAAATGAAGTCCATGTTTCCTAGTCTCAGCCCTACAGGGTCATCAACTGGTTACTTACTAGATGCACCTTATAAAGCATGAAATACAATTACTTTCCTGGTAGGAATGTACACCATACAGCCTGACACAATGCGGCCTGCTGAATGATCTACAATGCCTAAACAGTGTGTTTCCTGTCATTGCTGTACTGCTGTACATTTCGGTAAATATCATTATATCAGTTACAACTGTATTATGTTCATTGAAGTAGCAACATGAGCAATGTTTTCCTATCACTGCTGCACTGGTCCACCATCCAATTAGTACACGCGCCTTATAAAGTATGAAATTGCCGCCCCCCCCCCCCCCCCCCCTGGTTGTACTAGACCATCAAACAGTTACTTGTTATACACATGTTATGCGTAGAACTAAATTATTTTACTGCTCAAGAGTACACCACACAAACTATATTACTAGTAGAAGTGTACTTGCGCCATATAAAGCATAAAATAGCCCCCCCCCCCCCCCACCCCACCCCACTAGCTGCACTAGGCCATCAACCAGTTACTTATCATACACACATTATGCATAGAAACAAGTTATTGTACTGCTGAACTGTACACCACACAAACTATTTTACTACTAGGAGTGTATATCACTCAGCATGCTAGAATGTAGCTTACTGTGTGGGTTATAATATCTTAGAGGTATATGTACTTCTGAATATACACCATTACTTATTACTTATTATGCACCTTATAAAACACCACACAAACTATATTACTAGTAGAGGTATAAGTACTTCTGAGTATACACCATTACTTATTATGCACCTTATAAAACACCACACAAACTATATTACTAGTAGAAGTGTACATGCGCCTTATAAAGCACGTAAACCATCAACCAGTTACTTACTATACACACATTATGCATAGAAACAAGTTATTTTACCACACAAACTATTTTACTACTAGGAGTGTATACCACTCAGCATGCTAGAATGTAGCTTACTGTGTGGGTTATAATATCTTAGAGGTATGTGTACTTCTGAATATACACCATTACTTATTACTTATTATGCACCTTATAAAGCAGCATGTTGTGTTATTTACAATGCCCTTGCAAAATAGCAACATGTACTTCAATAAACTCAATGTTTCTTGTCTCAGCCCTACTGGGCCACCATCTAGTGACTAACTTGACGTACCTTATAAACATGGAATACAACAACTTCACTGATAGTAGTGTGCACCATACCGCATACTACAATGTAGGCTGCTGTGTAGTTTACAGGGCATATACAGTATGTGCACTTCCCAGTTTGCATTTTTATATCAGCTACAGCTATATTTTGTTCATCGAAGTAGCAACATGAATACATCACACAAACTAATTTACTAGTGGAAGTGTACATAAAAGTAACAACATGTGTCCACCACACAAACTAATTTACTACTGGAAGGGTACATCAAAGTAGCAACATGTGTACACCACACAAACTAACTTACTAGTGGAGGTGTACATCAAAGTAGCAACATGTGTACACCACACAAACTAATTTACTAGTGGAAGTGTAAACCACTCAGCATGCTAAAATGTAGTCTACTGTGTGGTTGATAATGTGTTTGAGGAATATGTACTGAGTATACGCCATTATATTACTCACAACTATACTGTGTTACTCAACTGATTGGCATGTCTTCCAATGAGTAGAATTGTTTCATGTCATACCTGTATTGTTATCTGCTCTTTGTACTCTACTTTATGAGCCACGAAATACGATTATTTTATTGGTAGAGATGTACGCCACACAGTATGCTGCAAGTAAGCTTGCCGGTGACTTACCGTGACTATACACTATATGTGCGTCTGGATCTACGTAAATGTATCACTGACAACTGTATTGTGTTCCTCATTGTAGTAAAATACAATTCAGTGAAGACACTACCCCCCCCCCCCCTCCCACCACCATCGCTGCTAGTTACTTATTATACTTACATTATAGATCATAGAACCATTGTTTTAACTGCTGAAGTGTACACCACACAGCATACGACAAAGTAGCCCGCTGCGTGGTTTACAATGCCCTTACAGTACATGTTCTTCGGGAAATACATTACCATGTCACGCGCAACAATACTGTGTTCCCCAACATAGCAACATGTACTTCAATAAGGTCAATGCTTTCCATTCTCTGCCCTACCGGGCCACCAACTAGTTACTATATATACATTATAAGTCGTGAAATACAAGTACTACACTAGTAGAAGTGCATCCCACAAACCATGCCAGAATGTACATTTTAAACATGGAAAACTACTATTTTACTGGTAGATTAGTACACCACACAGTATGCTACAGTCTAGTCTGTAATGTGATTTACAAACATGTACTTCAATAGAGGCAGTATGCTAGTCATATCTGCACTGGTCCATCAACTAGTCACTAACTCTATGTATATCATAAAGCATGGAATACAGCTGTTTTACTAGTAGAACATCAATCACAACTGTATTGTATTCCTCGGAGTGGTGAAAGTAGTGACATTCACCCCAATGGAGACACACCCCCCCCCCCCTCCGTCACAGCAGCACTGGACCGCCAATCAGCTAGTAAGCATCTGATTGGGGGTCCAGCACAGCGATGGTCAGAAAAACATAACCCCCCCCCCCCCACCCGCCCAACCCTTCATCCGAGTACACTGTCACGAATCATCACAGTGCATTACCCTTCTATTCTGTTGGAATCTTTACGTTTCTCTCTCCACAAAAGTCTCATCTGTGTATTCCTTCCACCTGTCAGATGGCCTCTCCTTATATTCAAGTATTACCCGGATACCTAAGACTCGGATTCGAGTGATGAAATGTTTTTCAGTTCTCAGTTTGTATGCAGTTGATGCAAGTCTTCCTCTCTGTCTTTTTAAAGGAGGTGGGAGGTCAGTTCTGACACTTTTGCGTGTCCCCCTTAGGTTGGAAGCTGCTGACAGGACACACTGCTTATCTCTATCGTTGCGCATTTTGACAATAATAGCTTTAGGTTGGGGTGCCCTCTGAGAACTACCAGGTGCTATCACTGAGGCCATGGGCAACCTGTGGGCATTTACTCCCCGTTTGACTATTTCTGAAAATTGGGCCTCACTAAGTTTCAGGTCACTCTGTAAGAATGTCTGTACAGTTTGATAAGGGTCCTCACCCGCAAGCTCATCAACACCATAGAGAAGAAGGTTATATTTCCTCTCGTGAATCTCCGAAAGCAATCTCTTTTCTTCTAACTCAGCGAGTTTGGCATCCAGTTTGAGATTGATACTTGGAATGACTCCGCCCTCAAGCTCTTCCAACTTTTGAGCATTGTACTCAACGTCCCTACTGAGCTCAGTATGATCATTTTTAATTTCGCGAATTGTTTCATTGATAGCCGTGACTTCAGTCCTCAGCGAGCTTATTTCGGTTTTTATGCCTACCATATCTCTGTCGATCTTATCTAGACGCGACGAAATTTTCTTGTCAAAGTCGGCAATCATCTTTTTAAGTTCATTGTTGGAAACTACATCAGCTTTTGTTGGCTTTGAAGACATCACGAGGAGAAATTATAACCAAGATAGATCCAGGATCGACAAATGCATTTACGTACTCTGTGCACGAAGATAGGCGAAGTGATATTGTGTCAACAATCAAATTCCGCAAATACACGGTTTAGTCTACTAGAGCACTGCATTGGTTAGGAACACATTGAGTTTAGTTGGTTTATAGTATATATATAGATTATAACAACATAATGTAAGACTGAATAAGACAGCAACTAGGGAGAAGATGACCGAGGAAATTCTTCACAACAACTCTTCTATCCCGCCATTATTGATAGTATAGAGATAGTGGTGAAAGAACTATGGAGTTCCAGCCACGAGATAGTGATAGAACTAGAGAGTCCAATCCAAGAGAGAGTGGTGATAGAACTATGGAATTGAAGCCACGAGATAGTGGAGATAGAACTATGGAGTTCCAGCCACGAGATAGTGGTGATGGAAATAGGGAGACCAGTCCAAGAGTTAGTGGTGATAGAACTAGGGAGTTCAAACCAAGAGATAGTGGTGATAGAACTAGGGAATCCAATCCAAGAGATACAGGTGATAGATCTAGGGAGTTCAAGGCAAGAGATAGTGGTGAAAGAACTATGGAGTTCCAGCCACGAGATAGTGATAGAACTAGAGAGTCAAATCCAAGAGAGAGTGGTGATAGAACTATGGAATTGAAGCCACGAGATAGTGGAGATAGAACTATGGAGTTCCAGCCACGAGATAGTGGTGATGGAAATAGGGAGACCAGACCAAAAGATAGTGGTGATAGAACCAGGGAGTTCAAGCCAAGAGATACTGGTGATAGAACTAGGGAGTTCAAGCCAAGAGATAGTCATGATAGATCCAGGAAATCCAATCCAAGAGATACAGGTGATAGATCTAGGGAGTTCAAGCCAAGAGATAGTGGTGAAAGAACTATGGAGTTCCAGCCACGAGATAGTGATAGAACTAGAGAGTCCAATCCAAGAGAGAGTGGTGATAGAACTATGGAATTGAAGCCACGAGATAGTGGAGATAGAACTATGGAGTTCCAGCCACGAGATAGTGGTGATGGAAATAGGGAGACCAGTCCAAAAGATAGTGGTGATAGAACCAGGGAGTTCAAGCCAAGAGATACTGGTGATAGAACTAGGGAGTTCAAGCCAAGAGATAGTCGTGATAGATCTAGGGAGTTCAAGCCAAGAGACAGTGGTGATAGAACTAGGGAGGTCAATCCAAGAGATAGTGGTGATAGAACTAGGGAGTTCAGGCCAAGAGATAGTGGTGATAGAACTAGGGAGTTCAAGCCAAGAGATAGTCGTGATAGATCTAGTGAGTTCAGGCCAAGAGAGAGTGGTGATAGAACTAGGGAGTTCAATCCAAGAGATAGTGGTGATAGAACTAGGGAGTTCAGGCCAAGAGACAGTGGTGATAGAACTAGGGAGTTCAAGCAAAGAGAAAATGGTGATAGAATTATGGATTCCAATCCAAGAGATAGTGGTGATAGAACTAGGGAGTTCAAGACAAGAGATAGTGGTGATAGATCTTGGGAGTTCAAGCAAAGAGGTAGAGATATTGGTGATAGAACTATGGAGTTCCAGCCACGAGAAAGAGGTGATAGAACTAGGGTGTCCAATCAAAGAGATAGTGGTGGTAGATTTAGAGAGTTCAAGCCAGGAGATAGTCGTGTTAGAACTAGGGAGTTCAGGCCAAGTGACAGTGGTGATAGAACTAGGGAGTTCAATCCAAGAGATAGTGGTGATAGAACTAGGGAGTTCAAACCACGAGATAGTGGTGATAGAACTAGGGAGTTCAAGCAAAGAGATAATGGTGATAGAACTATGGATTCCAATCCAAGAGATAGTGGTGATAGAACTAGAGAGTTCAAGACAAGAGGTAGTGGTGATAGAACTAGGGAGTTCAATCCAAGAGATAGTGGTGATAGAACTAGGGAGTTCAGGCCAAGAGACAGTGGTGATAGAACTAGGGAGTTCAAGCAAAGAGAAAATGGTGATAGAATTATGGATTCCAATCCAAGAGATAGTGGTGATAGAACTAGGGAGTTCAAGACAAGAGATAGTGGTGATAGATCTTGGCAGTTCAAGCTAAGAGGTGGAGATATTGGTGATAGAACTATGGAGTTCCAGCCACGAGAAAGAGGTGATAGAACTAGGGTGTCCAATCCAAGAGATAGTGGTGGTAGATTTAGAGAGTTCAAGCCAAGAGATAGTCGTGTTAGAACTAGGGATTTCAGGCCAAGTGACAGTGGTGATAGAACTAGGGAGTTCAATCCAAGAGGTAGTGGTGATAGAACTAGGGAGTTCAAGCCACGAGATAGTGGTGATAGAACTAGGGAGTTCAAGCAAAGAGATAATGGTGATAGAACTTGGGAGTTCAAGCAAATAGATAATGGTGATAGAACTATGGAGTCCAAGCCACGAGATAGTGGTGATAGAACTATGGAGTTCCAGCCACGAGATAGTGGTGATAGAACTAGTGAATCCAATCCAAGAGATAGTGGTGATAGAACAGGGGAGTTGAAGCCAAGATATAGTGGTGATAGACTTGTGAATCCAATCCAAGAGATATTGATGATAGAACTAAGCAGTTCAAGACAAGAGATAGTGGTGATAGATCTAGGGAGTTCAAACTAAAAGATAGTGGTGATTGAACTAGGGGGTCCAATCCAAGAGATAGAGGTGATAGAACGAGGGGGTCCAACCAGGAGATAGTGGTGATTGGACTATGGAGTCCAAGCAAAGAGATAGTGGTGATAGACTAGTGAGTTCAAGCCAAGAGATAGTGTTGATAGAGCGAGGGAGTTCAGGCCAAGAGGTAGTGATGACACATCTAGGGAGTTCAATCCAATAGATAGTGGCGATAGAACAAGAGAGTACACGCCAAAAGACAGTGGTGGTAGATCTAGGGAGTTCCAGACACGAGATAATGGTGATGGATCTAGGGAGTTCATCCAAGAGATACTGGTGATAGAAGTACGGAGTTCAAGCCGAGGGAGAGTGGTCGTAGAACTAGGGAGTTCAAGCCAAGAGATACCGGTGAAAGTGGTGAGAGATCTAGGGAGTTCAAGTTAAGAGATAGTGGTGATAGATCTAGGGGGTTCAAGCCAAGCGACAGTGGTGATAGAACTAGGTAGTTCAAGCCAAGATATAGTGGTGATAGAAGTAGGGAGTTCAAGCCACCAGATAGTGGAGACAGAACTAGGGAGTTCAAGCGAAGATATAGTGTTGATAGATCTAAAGAGTTCAAGCCAAGAGATAGTGGTGATAGAACTAGGGGGTACAAGCCAAGATATAGTGGTTATAGGATTAGGGAGTTCAAGCCACCAGATAGTGATGATAGAACTAGGGAGTTCAAGCCAAGAGATAGTGGTGATAGATCTAGAGAGTTCAAGCCAAAGGAAAGTGGTCTTAGAACTAGGGAGTTCAAGCTAAGAGATAGTGGTGATAGATCTAGGGGGTTCAAGCCAAGTGACAGTGGTGATAGAACTGGGGAGTTCAAGCCAAGATATAGTGGTGATAGAATTAGGTAGTTCAAGCCACCAGATAGTGGTGACAGAACTAGAGAGTTCAAGCGAAGATATAGTGGTGATAGATCTAGAGAGTTCACGCCAAGAGATAGTGGTGATAGAACTAGGGGGTACAAGCCAAGAGATAGTCGTGATAGATCTAGGGAGTTCAAGCCAAAAGATAGTGGTGATTGAACTAGGGGGTCCAAACCAAGAGATAGAGGCGACGAGGGGGTCGAACCAGGAGATAGTGGTGATTGGACTATGGAGTCCCAGCAAAGAGATAGTGGTGATAGACTAATGAGTTCAAGCAAAGAGATAGTGTTGATATAACTGATTGGACCAGATAGTGATGATAGAACTAGGGAGCTCAAACCAAGAGATAGTGGTGATAGATCTAGAGTGTTCAAGCTAAAGGGAAGTGGTGTTAGAACTAGGGAGTTCAAGCTAAGAGATAGTGGTGATAGATCTAGGCGGTTCAAGCCAAGCGACAGTGGTGATAGAACTAGGGAGTTCAAACCAAGATATAGGGGTGATAGAATTAGGGAGTTCAAGCCACCAGATAGTGGTGACAGAACTAGAGAGTTCAAGCGAAGATATAGTGGTGATAGATCTAGAGAGTTCACGCCAAGAGATAGTGGTGATAGAACTAGTGGGTACAAGCCAAAAGATAGTCGTGATAGATCTAGGGAGTTCAAGCCAAAATATAGTGGTGATTAAACTAGGGGGTCCAATCCAAGAGATAGAGGTGACGAGGGGGTCCAACCAGGAGATAGTGTTGATTGGACTATGGAGTCCCAGCAAAGAGATAGTGGTGATAGACTAGTGAGTTCAAGCCAAGAGATAGTGTTGATAGAGCGAGGGAGTTCAGGCCAAGAGGTAGTGGTGACACATCTAGGGAGTTCAATCCAAAAGATAGTGGCGATAGAACAAGAGCGTACACGCCAAGAGACAGTGGTGATAGATCTAGGGAGTTCCAGCTACGAGATAGTGGTGATAGAACTAGGGAGTCCAATCCAAGAGATACTGGTGATTGAACTAGAGAGTCCAATCCAAGAGATAGTGGTGATAGAAGTAGGGAGTTCAAGCCGAGGGAGAGTGGTCGTAGAACTAGGGAGTTCAAACCAAGAGATACTGGTGATAGTGGTGATAGATCTAGGGAGTTCAAGCCAATAGATAGTGGTGTTAGAACTAGGAAGTTCAAGCCAAGAGATGGTGGTGATAGATCTAGGGAGTTCATGCCAAGAGATAGTGGTGATAGAACTAGGGAGTTCAAGCCAAGAGATAGTGGTGATAGGCCTAGGGAATTCAAGCCAAGAGATAGGGGTGTTAGAACTAGGGAGTTCATGCCAAGAGATAGTGGTGATAGATCTAGGGAGTTCAAGCCAAGAGATTGTGGTGTGAGAACTTGGGAATCCAATCCAAGAGATAGTGGTGATAGGTCTAGGGAGTTCAAGCCAAGAGATTTTGCTATGAGAACTAGGGAATCCAATCCAAGATAGAGTGGAGATAGAACTATGGAGTTCCAGCCACGAGCCAGTGGTGATAGAACTATGGAATTCCAGCCACAGGAGAGTGGTGATAGAACTAGAGAATCCAATCCAAGAGATAGTGGTGATAGAACAGGGGAGTTGAAGCCAAGAGATAGTGGTGATAGACTTGTGAATCCAATACAAGAGATATTGATGACAGAACTAGGCAGTTCAAGACAAGAGATAGTGGTTATAGATCTAGGAAGTTCAAGCCAAAAGATAGTGGTGATTGAACTAGGGGGACCAATCCAAGAGATAGAGGTGATAGAACGAGGGGGTCCAACCAGGAGATAGTGGTGATTGGACTATGGAGTCCCAGCAAAGAGATAGTGGTGATAGACTAGTGAGTTCAAGCCAAGAGATAGTGTTGATAGAGCGAGGGAGTTCAGGCCAAGAGGTAGTGATGACACATCTAGGGAGTTCATTCCAAGAGATAGTGGTGATAGAACAAGAGAGTACACGCCAAGAGACAGTGGTGATAGATCTAGGGAGTTCCAGCAACGAGATAGTGGTGATAGATCTAGGGAGTCCAATCCAAGAGATACTGGTGATAGAAGTAGGGAGTTCAAGCCGAGGGAGAGTGGTCGTGGAACTAGGGAGTTCAAGCCAAGAGATACTGGTGATAGTGGTGATAGATCTACGGAGTTCAAGCTAAGAGATAGTGGTGATAGATCTAGGTGGGTCAAGCCAAGCGACAGTGGTGATAGAACTAGGGAGGTCAAGCCAAGATATAGTGGTGATAGAATTAGGGAGTTCAAGCCACCAGATAGTGGTGACAGAACTAGGGAGTTCAAGCAAAGATATAGTGTTGATAGATCTAGAGAGTCCAAGCCAATAGATAGTGGTGATAGAACTAGGGGGTACAAGCCAAGATATACTGGTGATAGAATTAGGGAGTTCAAGCCACCAGATAGTGGTGACAGAACTAGGGAGTTCAAGCGAAGATATAGTGTTGATAGATCTAGAGAGTTCAAGCCAAGAGATAGTGGTGATAGAACTAGGGGGTACAAGCCAAGAGATAGTCGTGAGAGATCTAGGGAGTTCAAGCCAAAAGATAGTGGTGATTGAACTAGGGGGTCCAATCCAAGAGATAGAGGTGATAGAACGAGGGGGTCCAACCAGGAGATAGTGGTGATTGGACTATGGAATCCCAGCAAAGAGATAGTGGTGATAGACTAGTGAGTTCAAGCCAGAGATAGTGTTGATAGAGCGAGGGAGTTCAGGCCAAGTGGTAGTGATGACACATCTAGGGAGTTCAATCCAATAGATAGTGGCGATAGAACAAGAGAGCACACGCCAAGAGACAGTGGTGATAGATCTAGGGAGTTCCAGCCACGAGATAGTGGTGATAGATCTAGGGAGTCCATCCAAGAGATACTGGTGATAGAAGTAGGGAGTTCAAGCCGAGGGAGAGTGGTCGTAGAACTAGGGAGTTCAAACCAAGAGATACTGGTGATAGTGGTGATAGATCTAGGGAGTTCAAGCTAAGAGATAGTGGTGATAAATCTAGGGGGTTCCAGCCAAGCGACAGTGGTGATAGAACTAGGGAGTTCAAGCCAAGATATAGTGGTGACAGAATTAGGGAGTTCAAGCCACCAGATAGTGGTGACAGAACTAGGGAGTTCAAGCGAAGATATAGTGCTGATAGATCTAGAGAGTTCAAGCCAAAGGAAAGTGTTGTTAGAACTAGGGAGTTCAAGATAAGAGATAGTGGTGATAGATCTAGGGGGTACAAGCCAAGATATAGTGGTTATAGAATTAGGGAGTTCAAGTTAAGATATAGTGGTGATAGAATTAGGGAGTTCAAGCCACCAGATAGTGGTGACAGAACTAGGGAGTCCAATCCAAGAGATAGTGGTGTTAGAACTAGGGAGTTCAAGCCAAAAGCTAGTGGTGATAAGTCTAGTGAGTCCAATCCAAGAGATAGTGGAGATAGAACTAAGGAGTTCAAGCCAAGATATAGTGGTGTTAGAACTAGGGAGTTCAAGCCAAGAGATAGTGGTGATAGAACTAGGGAGTTCAAGCCAAGAGATAATGGTAATAGAACTATGGATTCCAATCCAAGAGAAAGTGGTGATAGAACTAGGGAGATCATGACAAGAGATAGTGGTGATAGAACTAGGGAGTTCAAACCAAGAGATTCTGGTGATAGTGGTGATAGATCTAGGGAGTTCAAGCTAAGAGATAGTGGTGATAAATCTAGGGGGTTCCAGCCAAGCGACAGTGGTGATAGAACTAGGGAGTTCAAGCCAAGATATAGTGGTGACAGAATTAGGGAGTTCAAGCCACCAGATAGTGGTGACAGAACTAGGGAGTTCAAGCGAAGATATAGTGCTGATAGATCTAGAGAGTTCAAGCCAAAGGAAAGTGTTGTTAGAACTAGGGAGTTCAAGATAAGAGATAGTGGTGATAGATCTAGGGGGTACAAGCCAAGATATAGTGGTTATAGAATTAGGGAGTTCAAGTTAAGATATAGTGGTGATAGAATTAGGGAGTTCAAGCCACCAGATAGTGGTGACAGAACTAGGGAGTCCAATCCAAGAGATAGTGGTGTTAGAACTAGGGAGTTCAAGCCAAAAGGCAGTGGTGATAGGTCTAGTGAGTCCAATCCAAGAGATAGTGGAGATAGAACTAAGGAGTTCAAGCCAAGATATAGTGGTGTTAGAACTAGGGAGTTCAAGCCAAGAGATAGTGGTGATAGAACTAGGGAGTTCAAGCCAAGAGATAATGGTAATAGAACTATGGATTCCAATCCAAGAGAAAGTGGTGATAGAACTAGGGAGATCATGACAAGAGATAGTGGTGATAGAACTAGGGAGTTCAAGCCAAGAGACAGTGATGATAGAACTGGGGAGTTCAAGACAAGAGATAGTGGTGATAGAACTAGGGATCCAATCCAAGAGATAGTGGTGACAGAACTAGGGAGTTCAAGACAAGAGATAATGGTGATAAAACCAGGGTGTTCAAGCCAAGAGATAGTGGTGATAGAACTAGGGAGTTCAAGCCACGAGATAGTGGCGATAGAACTAGGGAGTCCAATCCAAGAGATAGTGGTGATATAAATAGGGAGTTCAAGACAAGAGATAGTGGTGTTAGAACTAGGGAGTTCAAGCCAAAAGATTGTGGTGATAGATCTAGGGAGTTGAAGATAGTGGTGATAGATCTGGGGAGATCAAGCAAAGAGATAGTGATGATAGGTCTAGGGAGTTCAAGCCAAGAGATAGGGGTGAGAGAACTAGGGGGTACAAGCCAAGAGAAAGTCGTGATAGATCTAGGGAGTTCAAGCCAAAAGATAGGGGTGATTGAACTAGGGGGTCCAATCCAAGAGATAGAGGTGATAGAACGAGGGGGTGCAACCAGGAGATAGTGGTGATTGGACTATGGAGTCCCAGCAAAGAGATAGTGGTGATAGACTAGTGAGTTCAAGCCAAGAGATAGTGTTGATAGAGCGAGGGCGTTCAGGCCAAGTGGTAGTGATGACACATCTAGGGAGTTCAATCCAATAGATAGTGGCGAGAGAACAAGAGAGTACACGCCAAGAGACAGTGGTGATAGATCTAAGAGGTCCAGCCACGAGATAGTGGTGATAGATCTAGGGAGTCCATCCAAGAGATACTGGTGATAGAAGTAGGGAGTTCAAACCGAGAGGGAGTGGTCGTAGAACTAGGAAGTTCAAGCCAAGAGATACTGGTGATAATGGTGATAGATCTAGGGAGTTCAAGCTAAGAGATAGAGGTGATAAATCTATGGGGTTCCAGCCAAGTGACAGTGGTGATAGAACTAGGGAGTTCAAGCCCAGATATAGTGGTGATAGAATTAGGGAGTTCAAGCCACCAGATAGTGGTGACAGAACTAGGGAGTTCAAGCGAAGATATAGTGTTGATAGATCTAGAGAGTTCAAGCCAAGAGATAGTGGTGATAGAACTAGGAGGTACAAGCCAAGATATAGTGGTTATAGAATTAGGGAGTTCAAGCCACCAGATAGTGATGATAGAACTAGGGAGTTCAAGCCAAGAGATAGTGGTGATAGATCTAGAGAGTTCAAGCCATAGGAAAGTGGTGTTAGAACTAGGGAGTTCAAGCTAAGAGATAGTGGTGATAGATCTAGGGGGTTCAAGCCAAGCGACAGTGGTGATAGAACTAGGGAGTTCAAGTTAAGATATAGTGGTGATAGAATTAGGGAGTTCAAGCCACCAGATAGTGGTGACAGAACTAGAGAGTTCAAGCGAAAATATAGTAGTGATAGATCTAGAGAGTTCACGCCAAGAGATAGTGGTGATAGAACTGAGGGTACAGTCCAAGAGATAGTCGTGATAGATCTAGGGAGTTCAAGCCAAGAGATAGTGATGATAGAACTATGTAGTTCAAGCCAAGAGATAGTGGTGATAGATCTAGAGAGTTCAAGCCAAAGGATAGTGGTGTTAGAACAGGGAGTTCAAGCCAAGAAATAGTGGTGATAGAACTAGGGAGGTCGAGCCAAGGGATAGTGGTGATAGGTCTAGGGAGTCCAATCCAAGAGATAGTGGTGTTAGAACTAGGGAGTTCAAGCCAAAAGGTAGTGGTGATAGGTCTAGGGAGTCCAATCCAAGAGATAGTGGTGATAGAACAAGGGCATCCAATCCAAGATATAGTGGTGATAGAACTAAGGAGTTCAAGCCAAGATTTAGTGGTGTTAGAACTAGGGAGTTCAAGCCAAGAGATGGTGGTGATAGAACTAGGGAGTTCAAGCCAAGAGATAATGGTAATAGAACTGTGGATTCCAATCCAAGAGAAAGTGGTGATAGAGCTAGGGAGATGAAGACAAGATATAGTGGTGTTAGAACTAGGGAGTTCAAGCCAAGAGATAGTGGTGATAGAACTAGGGAGTTCAAGCCAAGAGATAATGGTAATAGAACTATGGATTCCAATCCAAGAGAAAGTGGTGATAGAACTAGGGAGATCATGACAAGAGATAGTGGTGATAGAACTAGGGAGTTCAAACCAAGAGATACTGGTGATAGTGGTGATAGATCTAGGGAGTTCAAGCTAAGAGATAGTGGTGATAAATCTAGGGGGTTCCAGCCAAGCGACAGTGGTGAAAGAACTAGGGAGTTCAAGCCAAGATATAGTGGTGACAGAATTAGGGAGTTTAAGCCACCAGATAGTGGTGACAGAACTAGGGAGTTCAAGCGAAGATATAGTGCTGATAGATCTAGAGAGTTCAAGCCAAAGGAAAGTGTTGTTAGAACTAGGGAGTTCAAGATAAGAGATAGTGGTGATAGATCTAGGGGGTACAAGCCAAGATATAGTGGTTATAGAATTAGGGAGTTCAAGTTAAGATATAGTGGTGATAGAATTAGGGAGTTCAAGCCACCAGATAGTGGTGACAGAACTAGGGAGTCCAATCCAAGAGATAGTGGTGTTAGAACTAGGGAGTTCAAGCCAAAAGGTAGTGGTGATAGGTCTAGTGAGTCCAATCCAAGAGATAGTGGAGATAGAACTAAGGAGTTCAAGCCAAGATATAGTGGTGTTAGAACTAGGGAGTTCAAGCCAAGAGATAGTGGTGATAGAACTAGGGAGTTCAAGCCAAGAGATAATGGTAATAGAACTATGGATTCCAATCCAAGAGAAAGTGGTGATAGAACTAGGGAGATCATGACAAGAGATAGTGGTGATAGAACTAGGGAGTTCAAGCCAAGAGACAGTGATGATAGAACTAGGGAGTTCAAGACAAGAGATAGTGGTGATAGAACTAGGGATCCAATCCAAGAGATAGTGGTGACAGAACTAGGGAGTTCAAGACAAGAGATAATGGTGATAAAACCAGGGTGTTCAAGCCAAGAGATAGTGGTGATAGAACTAGGGAGTTGAAGCCACGAGATAGTGGCAATAGAACTAGGGAGTCCAATCCAAGAGATAGTGGTGATATAAATAGGGAGTTCAAGACAAGAGATAGTGGTGTTAGAACTAGGGAGTTCAAGCCAAAAGATTGTGGTGATAGATCTAGGGAGTTGAAGATAGTGGTGATAGATCTGGGGAGATCAAGCAAAGAGATAGTGATGATAGGTCTAGGGAGTTCAAGCCAAGAGATAGAGGTGAGAGAACTAGGGGGTACAAGCCAAGAGAAAGTCGTGATAGATCTAGGGAGTTCAAGCCAAAAGATAGGGGTGATTGAACTAGGGGGTCCAATCCAAGAGATAGAGGTGATAGAACGAGGGGGTGCAACCAGGAGATAGTGGTGATTGGACTATGGAGTCCCAGCAAAGAGATAGTGGTGATAGACTAGTGAGTTCAAGCCAAGAGATAGTGTTGATAGAGCGAGGGCGTTCAGGCCAAGTGGTAGTGATGACACATCTAGGGAGTTCAATCCAATAGATAGTGGCGAGAGAACAAGAGAGTACACGCCAAGAGACAGTGGTGATAGATCTAAGAGGTCCAGCCACGAGATAGTGGTGATAGATCTAGGGAGTCCATCCAAGAGATACTGGTGATAGAAGTAGGGAGTTCAAACCGAGAGGGAGTGGTCGTAGAACTAGGAAGTTCAAGCCAAGAGATACTGGTGATAATGGTGATAGATCTAGGGAGTTCAAGCTAAGAGATAGAGGTGATAAATCTATGGGGTTCCAGCCAAGTGACAGTGGTGATAGAACTAGGGAGTTCAAGCCCAGATATAGTGGTGATAGAATTAGGGAGTTCAAGCCACCAGATAGTGGTGACAGAACTAGGGAGTTCAAGCGAAGATATAGTGTTGATAGATCTAGAGAGTTCAAGCCAAGAGATAGTGGTGATAGAACTAGGAGGTACAAGCCAAGATATAGTGGTTATAGAATTAGGGAGTTCAAGCCACCAGATAGTGATGATAGAACTAGGGAGTTCAAGCCAAGAGATAGTGGTGATAGATCTAGAGAGTTCAAGCCATAGGAAAGTGGTGTTAGAACTAGGGAGTTCAAGCTAAGAGATAGTGGTGATAGATCTAGGGGGTTCAAGCCAAGCGACAGTGGTGATAGAACTAGGGAGTTCAAGTTAAGATATAGTGGTGACAGAATTAGGGAGTTCAAGCCACCAGATAGTGGTGACAGAACTAGAGAGTTCAAGCGAAAATATAGTGGTGATAGATCTAGAGAGTTCACGCCAAGAGATAGTGGTGATAGAACTGAGGGTACAGTCCAAGAGATAGTCGTGATAGATCTAGGGAGTTCAAGCCAAGAGATAGTGATGATAGAACTATGTAGTTCAAGCCAAGAGATAGTGGTGATAGATCTAGAGAGTTCAAGCCAAAGGATAGTGGTGTTAGAACAGGGAGTTCAAGCCAAGAGATAGTGGTGATAGAACTAGGGAGGTCGAGCCAAGGGATAGTGGTGATAGGTCTAGGGAGTCCAATCCAAGAGATAGTGGTGTTAGAACTAGGGAGTTCAAGCCAAAAGGTAGTGGTGATAGGTCTAGGGAGTCCAATCCAAGAGATAGTGGTGATAGAACAAAGGCATCCAATCCAAGAGATAGTGGTGATAGAACTAAGGAGTTCAAGCCAAGATTTAGTGGTGTTAGAACTAGGGAGTTCAAGCCAAGAGATGGTGGTGATAGAACTAGGGAGTTCAAGCCAAGAGATAATGGTAATAGAACTGTGGATTCCAATCCAAGAGAAAGTGGTGATAGAGCTAGGGAGATGAAGACAAGAGATAGTGGTGATAGAACTAGGGAGTTCAAGCCAAGGGATAGTGATGATAGAACTAGGGAGTTCAAGACAAGAGATAGCGGTGACAGAACTAGGGATCCAATCCAAGAGATAGTGGTGACAGAACTAGGGAGTTCAAGACAAGAGATAATGGTGATAAAACCAGGGTGTTCAAGCGAAGAGATAGTGGCGATAGAACTAAGAAGTTCAAGCCACGAGATAGTGGCGATAGAACTAGGGAGTCCAATCCAAGAGATAGTGGTGATATAAATAGGGAGTTCAAGACAAGAGATAGTGGTGTTAGAACTAGGGAGTTCAAGCTAAAAGATTGTGGTGACAGATCTAGGGAGTTAAAGATAGTGGTGATAGATCTGGGGAGATCAAGCAAAGAGATAGTGATGATAGATCTAGGGAGTTCATGCCAAGAGATAGTGGTGTTAGAACTAGGGAGTTCAAGCCAAGATATAGTGGTGAGAGATCAAGGGAGTTCAAGCTAAGAGATAGTGGTGTTAGAACTAGGGAGTTCAAGTCAAGAGATAGTGGCGATAGGCCTAGGGAGTTAATACCAATAGATCGAGATAGTGGTGATGGTGGTGATAGTGGATGTTGGAAGTAGGGAGTTTAAGCCACGAGATAGTGGTGATAGAGCTATGGAGTCCAGTCCAAGAGATAGTGGTGATAGAACTAGGGAGTTCAAACCAAAAGATCGAGATAGTGGTGATAGTGCTGATAGTGGATGTTAGAACTGCGGAGTTTAATACAGGAGATAGTGTTGATAGAAGTAGGGAGTTTTATCCAAGATATATTGGTGATAGAACTAGGGATTTCAAGCCAAGAAATAGTGGTGATAGAACTAGGTGTTTCAAGCCAAGAGATAGTGGTGATAGATCTAGGGAATCCCATCCAGGAAATAGTGGTGATACATTTAGGGAGTTCAAACCAGGAGATAGTTGTGATAGAACAAGGGAATCCAATCCAAGAGATAGTGGTGATAGAACTAAGGCGACCAATCCAAGAGATCTTGGTGATAGAACTAGGGAGTTCAAGCCAAGATATAGTGGCGATAGAACTAGGGAGTCCAATCCAAGAGATAGTGGTGATATAAATAGGGAGTTCAAGACAAGAGATAGTGGTGTTAGAACTAGGGAGTTCAAGCCAAAAGATTGTGGTGATAGATCTAGGGAGTTAAAGATAGTGGTGATAGATCTGGGGAGATCAAGCAAAGAGATAGTGATGATAGGTCTAGGGAGTTCAAGCCAAGAGATAGGGGTGAGAGAACTAGGGGGTACAAGCCAAGAGAAAGTCGTGATAAATCTAGGGAGTTCAAGCCAAAAGATAGGGGTGATTGAACTAGGGGGTCCAATCCAAGAGATAGAGGTGATAGAACGAGGGGGTCCAACCAGGAGATAGTGGTGGTTGGACTATGGAGTCCCAGCAAAGAGATAGTTGTGATAGACTAGTGAGTTCAAGCCAAGAGATAGTGTTGATAGAGCGAGGGAGTTCAGGCCAAGTGGTAGTGATGACACATCTAGGGAGTTCAATCCAATAGATAGTGGCGAGAGAACAAGAGAGTACACGCCAAGAGACAGTGGTGATAGATCTAAGGCGGTCCAGCCACGAGATAGTGGTGATAGATCTAGGGAGTCCATCCAAGAGATACTGGTGACAGAAGTAGGGAGTTCAAACCGAGAGAGAGTGGTCGTAGAACTAGGGAGTTCAAGCCAGGAGATACTGGTGATAATGGTGATAGATCTAGGGAGTTCAAGCTAAGAGATAGAGGTGATAAATCTATGGGGTTCCAGCCAAGTGACAGTGGTGATAGAACTAGGAAGTTCAAGCCAAGATATAGTGGTGATAGAATTAGAGAGTTCAAGCCACCAGATAGTGGTGACAGAACTAGGGAGTTCAAGCAAAGATATAGTGTTGATAGATCTAGAGAGTTCAAGCCAAGAGATAGTGGTGA
This sequence comes from Pictodentalium vernedei, assembly GCA_031216915.1. Classification (NCBI taxonomy): domain Eukaryota; kingdom Metazoa; phylum Mollusca; class Scaphopoda; order Dentaliida; family Dentaliidae; genus Pictodentalium; species Pictodentalium vernedei. Next base: position 118,566,329 of record CM062295.1, on the reverse strand, counting down.
TAGAACTAGGGGGTACAAGCCAAGATATAGTGGTTATAGAATTAGGGAGTTCAAGCCACCAGATAGTGATGATAGAACTAGGGAGTTCAAGCCAAGAGATAGTGGTGATAGATCTAGAGAGTTCAAGCCATAGGAAAGTGGTGTTAGAACTAGGGAGTTCAAGCTAAGAGATAGTGGTGATAGATCTAGGGGGTTCAAGCCAAGCGACAGTGGTGATAGAACTAGGGAGTTCAAGTTAAGATATAGTGGTGATAGAATTAGGGAGTTCAAGCCACCAGATAGTGGTGACAGAACTAGAGAGTTCAAGCGAAGATATAGTGGTGATAGATCTAGAGAGTTCACGCCAAGAGATAGTGGTGATAGAACTGAGGGTACAAGCCAAGAGATACTCGTGATAGATCTAGGGAGTTCAAGCCAAGAGATAGTGATGATAGAACTATGTAGTTCAAGCCAAGAGATAGTGGTGATAGATCTAGAGAGTTCAAGCCAAAGGATAGTGGTGTTAGAACAGGGAGTTCAAGCCAAGAGATAGTGGCGATAGAACTAGGGAGGTCGAGCCAAGGGATAGTGGTGATAGGTTTAGGGAGTCCAATCCAAGAGATAGTGGTGTTAGAACTAGGGAGTTCAAACCAAAAGGTAGTGGTGATAGGTCTAGGGAGTCCAATCCAAGAGATAGTGGTGATAGAACAAGGGCATCCAATCCAAGAGATAGTGGTGATAGAACTAAGGAGTTCAAGCCAAGATTTAGTGGTGTTAGAACTAGGGAGTTCAAGCCAAGAGATGGTGGTGATAGAACTAGGGAGTTCAAGCCAAGAGATAATGGTAATAGAACTATGGATTCCAATCCAAGAGAAAGTGGTGATAGAGCTAGGGAGATGAAGACAAGAGATAGTGGTGATTGAACTAGGGAGTTCAAGTCAAGAGATAGTGATGATAGAACTAGGGAGTTCAAGACAAGAGATAGTGGTGATAGAACTAGGGATCCAATCCAAAAGATAGTGGTGACAGAACTAGGGAGTTCAAGACAAGAGATAATGGTGATAAAACCAGGGTGTTCAAGCCAAGAGATAGTGGTGATAGAACTAGGGAGTTCAAGCCACGAGATAGTGGCGATAGAACTAGGGAGTCCAATCCAAGAGATAGTGGTGATATAAATAGGGAGTTCAAGACAAGAGATAGTGGTGTTAGAACTAGGGAGTTCAAGCCAAAAGATTGTGGTGATAGATCTAGGGAGTTAAAGATAGTGGTGATAGATCTGGGGAGATCAAGCAAAGAGATAGTGATGATAGGTCTAGGGAGTTCATGCCAAGAGATAGTGGTGTTAGAACTAGGGAGTTCCAGCCAATATATAGTGGTGAGAGATCCAGGGAGTTCAAGCTAAGAGATAGTGGTGTTAGAACTAGGGAGTTCAAGCCAAGAGATAGTGGCGATAGGCCTAGGGAGTTAATACCAATAGATCGAGATAGTGGCGATAGTGGTGATAGTGGATGTTAGAAGTAGGGAGTTTAAGCCACGAGATAGTGGTGATAGAACTATGGAGTCCAGTCCAAGAGATAGTGGTGATGGAACTAGGGAGTTCAAACCAATAGATCGAGATAGTGGTGATAGTGCTGATAGTGGATGTTAGAACTGCGGAGTTTAAGACAGGCGATAGTGTTGATAGAAGTAGGGAGTTTTATCCAAGATATATTGGTGATAGAACTAGGGATTTCAAGCCAAGAAATAGTGGTGATAGAACTAGGTGTTTCAAGCCAAGAGATAGTGGTGATAGATCTAGGGAATCCCATCCAGGAAATAGTGGTGATACATTTAGGGAGTTCAAGCCAGGAGATAATTGTGATAGAACAAGGGAATCCAATCTAAGAGATAGTGGTGATAGAACTAGGGCGACCAATCCAAGAGATCTTGGTGATAGAACTAGGGAGTTCAAGCCAAGATATAGTGGTGATAGATCTAGGGAATTCAAGAAAAGAGATATTTGTGAAAGAACTAGGTGTTTCAAGCCAAGAGATAGTGGTGATAGATCTAGGGAATCCAATCAAAGAGGTAGTGTTGATAGAACTAGGGAGTTCAAGCCAAGAGATAGTGGAAATTGATCGAGGGAGATCAAGCCAAGAGATAGTGGTGACAGAACAAGGGTGCTCAGGCCAACAGAGAGTGGTGATAGAGGTAGATAGTTCAAACCAAGAGATAGTGGTGATAGACCTAGGACGTTCAAGCCAAGAGACAGTGGTGATACATCTAGGGAGTTCCAGCCACGAGATAGTGGTGATAGAACTAAGGAGTCCTATCCAAGATGTAGTGATGATAGAACTATGGAGTTCCAGCCACGAGATAGTCGTGATCGAACTAGGGAGATCAAGCCAAGAGATAGTGGTGATAGAACGAGGTGTTTCAAGCCAAAAGATAGTGTTGATAGATCTAGGCAATCCAATCCAGGAGATAGTGGTGATAGATTTACGGAGTTCAAGCCAAGAGATAGTGGTGATAGAACTAGGGAATGCAATCCAAGAGATAGTGGAGATAGAACTAGAGAGTTCAAGCCAAGATATAGTAGTGATAGGACTAGGGAGTTCAAACCAAGAGATAGTGGCGTTAGAGCTAGGGAATCTAAGATAGTGGTGACAGATCTAGGGAGTTCCAGCCGAGAGATAATATTGACAGAGCTAGGGAATGTAATCCAAGAGATCGTGGTGACAGATCTAGAGGGTGCCAGCCAAGAGATATTGGAGATAGATCTAGGGAGTTCAAGCCAAGAGATAGTGGTGATAGAACTAGGGAGTCCAATCCAAGAGATAGTGATGATAGATCTAGGAAGTTTAAACCAACAGATAGTGGAGTTAGAACTAGGAAATCCAACCCAAGAGATTGAAGAGATAGATCTAGGGAGTCCATTCCAAGAGATAGTGGCGATAGAACTAGGGAGTTTATGCCAAGAGATAGGCGTGATAGAACTAGGGAGTTCAAGCCAAGAGATAGTTGTGATAGAAGTAGGGAGTTCAAGACAAAAGATAGCGGTGATAAGATCTAGAGAGTGCAGGCCAAGAGATAGAGGTTATAGAACTAGGGAGTCCAATCTAAGAGATAGTGGTGATGGAACTAGGGAGTTCAAGCCTAGAGATAGTCGTGATAGCTCTCGGGAGTTCTAGCCAAAAGATAGTACTGATTGGACTAGGGGATGCAATTCAGGAGATAGTGGTCATAGAACTAGGAGTTTAAGTCACGAGATAGTGTTGATAGATCTGGGGAGTTCAAGCCAAGAGATAGTGGTGATATAACTCTGGTGTTCGAGTCACGAGATAGCGGTGATAGAACTTGGGAATCCAATCGAAGAGATTGTGGTGATAGAAGTAGGGAGTTTAAGCCAAGAGATAGTGCTGACAGATCTAGGGAGTTCAAGCCAAGAGATAGTGGTGATAGAACTTGGGAGTTCAAACCAAGAGATAGTGGTGATAGATCTAGGAAGTTCAATCCAAGAGATAGTGGTGGCAGAACTCTCGAGTTCCAGTCACGAGATAGTGGTGATAGAACTAAGGAGTTCAAGCCAAAAGATAGTCGTGATAGAACTAGGTGTTTCAAGCCACGAGACAGTGGTGATAGATCTAGGGAATCCAAACCAGGAGATAGTGGTGATAGATATAGGGAGTTCAAGCCAAGAGATAGAGGTGAAAGAACCAGGGAATCCAATCCAAGAGATAGTGGTGGTTCATCTAGGGAATACAATCCAAGAGATAGTGGTGGTAGAACTTGGGAGTTCAAGTCAAGAGATAGTGGTGATAAATCTTGTGAATTCAAGCCAAGAGATAGATGTGATAGAACTAGGTGTTTCAAGCCAGGAGATAATGGTGATAGATCTAGGGAATTCAATCCAAGAGAGAGCGGGGATAGAACTAGGGAGTTCAAGCCAAGAGATAGTGGTTATAGATCTAGGGGGTTCAAACCGATAGATAGAGATAGTGGTGATAGTGGATCGTAGAACTAGGGAGTTCAAGCCACTAGATAGTGGTGACTGAAATAGGGAGTTTTATCCAAGATATAGTGGTGATATAACTATGGAGTTCCAGCCACGAGATAGTGATGATAGAACTAGGAATTTCAAGCCAAGAGATAGTGGTGATAGAACTAGGTGTTTCAAGCCAAGAGATAGTGGTTATAGATCTAGGGAATCCAATCCAGGAGATAGTGGTGATAGATTTAGGGAGTTCAAGCCAGGATATATTGGTGACAGATCTAGGGAGTTCAAGCCAAGAGATAGTGGAGATAGATCTAGGGAGTTTAAGCCAAGACATAGTGGTAATAGAACTATGGAGTTCCAGCCACGAGATAGTTTTGATAGAACTAGGGAGTCCCATCCAAGAGATAGTGGTGTTAGAACTAGGGAGTTCAAGCTAAGAAATAGTGGTGATAGAACTAGGGAGTTCAAGATAAGAGATAATGGTGATAGATCTAGGGAATTCAATCCAAGAGAGAGTGGGGATGGAACTAGGGAGTTCAAGCCAAGAGATAGTGGTGATAGATCTAGGGAGTTCAAACCGATAGACAGAGATTGTGTTGATAGTGGATCTCAGAACTAGGGAGCTCAAGCCACGAGATAGTGGTGATAGAAGTAGGGAGTTTTATCCAAGATATAGTGGTGATATAACTATGGAGTTCCACGAGATAGTGGTGATAGAACTAGGAATTTCAAGCCAAGAGATATTTGGTGACAGAACTAGGTGCTTCATGCCCAGAGATAGTGGTGATAAAATTAGGGAGTCCAATCCAAGAGATAGTGGTGATAGATCTAGGGAGTCCAGTCCAAGAGATAGTGGTGATAGAACTAGGGAGTTCAAGCCAAGAGATAGTGGAGATAGATCTAGGGACTTTAAGCCAAGACATAGTGGTAATAGAACTATGGAGATCCAGCCACGAGATAGTTTCGATAGAACTATGGAGTCCAATCAAAGAGATAGTGGTGTTAGAACTAGGGAGTTCAAGCTAAGAAATAGTGGTGATAGAACTAGGGAGTTCAAGCTAAGAGATAGTGACGATAGATCTAGGGAATCCAATCCAAGAGATACTGGTGATAGATCTAGTGAGTTCAATCCAAGAGATAGTGGTGAAAGAACTATGGAGTTCCAGCCATGAGATAGTGATAGAACTAGAGAGTCCAATCCAAGAGAGAGTGGTGATAGAACAATGGAATTAAGCCCGCGAGATAGTGGAGATAGGACTGTGGAGTTCCAGCCACGAGATAGTGGTGATGGAACTAGGGAGATCAGTCCGAGAGATAGTGGTGATAGAACTAGGGAGTTCAAACCAAGAGCTGGTGGTGATAGAACTAGATAATCCAATCCAAGAGATAGTAGTGTTATAACCAGGGAGTTCAAGCCAAGAGATAGTGGTGATAGAACTAGGGAATCCAATCCAAGAGATAGTGGTGATAGAACTAGGGAGTTCGAGGAAAGAGATAGTGGTGATAGATCTAGGGAGTTCAGGCCAAGAGATAGTGGTGATAGAACTAGTGTGGTCAAGCCAAGAGATAGTGGTGTTAGAACGAGGGAGGTCAATTCAAGAGATAGTGGCGATAGATCTAGGGAGTTCAAGCCAATAGATAGTGCTGATAGAACTAGGGCGTCCAATGCAAGACATAATGGTGATAGATCTAGGGAGTTCAAGCCAAGAGATAGTGGTGATATATCTAGGAAGTTCAGGCCAAGACGCAGTGGTGATAGAACTACACAGTTCAAGCCAAGAGATAGTGGTGATACAACTAGGAAGTTCAAGCCAAGAGACAGTGGTGATACATCTAGGGAGTTCCAGCCACGAGATAGTGGTGATAGAAGTAAGGAGTTTTATCCAAGATATTGTGGTGATAGAACTATGGAGTTCCAGCCACGAGATAGTGGTGATAGAACTAGGGAGTTCAAGCCAAGAGATAGTGGTGATAGAACTAGGTGTTTCAAGCCAGGAGATAGAGAGGATAGATCTAGGGAATCCAATCCAGGAGATAGTGGTGATAGATTTAGGGAGTTCAAGCCAAGAGATAGTTGTGATAGAACTAGGGAATCCAATCCAAGATACAGTGGTGATAGAACTAGGGAGTCCAATCCAAGAGATAGTGGTGATAGAACTAGAAAGTTCAAGCCAAGATATAGTGGTGATAGATCTAGGGAATTCAAGCCAGGAGATATTGGTGAAAGAACTAGGTGTTTCTAGACAGGAGATAGTGGTGATAGATCTAGGGAATCCAATCCAAGAGATAGTGGTAATAGAACTAGGGAGTTCAAGCGAAGAGATAATGGTGATAGAACCCTGGAGGTCAAGCCAAGAGATAGTGGTGATTAATCTAGGGAGTTCAAGCCAAGAGATAGTGGTATAGAACTAGGGAGTTCAGGCCAAGAGACATTGGTGATAGAGGTAGAGAGTTCAAGCCAAGAGATAGTGGTGATAGAACTAGGAATTTCAAGCCAAGAGACAGTGGTGATACATCTAGGGAGTTCCCGCCACGAGATAGTGGTGAAAGAACTAGGGAGTCCTATCCAAGATATAGTGGTGATAGAACTATGGAGTCCCCGCCACGAGAGATAGTGGTTATAGAACTAGGGAGTTCAAGCCAAGAGATAGTGGTGATAGAACTAGGTGTTTCATGCCCAGAGATAGTGGTGATAGATCTAGGGATTCCAATCCACGAGATAGTTGTGATAGATTTAGGGAATTCAGGCCAAGAGATAGTGGTGATTAATCTAGGGAGTTCAAGCCAAGAGATAGTGGTATAGAACTAGGGAGTTCAGGCCAAGAGACATTGGTGATAGAGGTAGAGAGTTCAAGCCAAGAGATAGTGGTGATAGAACTAGGAATTTCAAGCCAAGAGACAGTGGTGATACATCTAGGGAGTTCCCGCCACGAGATAGTGGTGAAAGAACTAGGGAGTCCTATCCAAGATGTAGTGATGATAGAACTATGGAGTTCCAGCCACGAGATAGTGGTGATAGAACTAGGGAGATCAAGCCAAGAGATAGTGGTGATAGAACGAGGTGTTTCAAGCCAAAAGATAGTGTTGATAGATCTAGGCAATCCAATCCAGGAGATAGTGGTGATAGATTTACGGAGTTCAAGCCAAGAGATAGTGGTGATAGAACTAGGGAATCCAATCCAAGAGATAGTGGAGATAGAACTAGGGAGTTCAAGCCAAGATATAGTAGTGATAGGACTAGGGAGTTCAAGCCAAGAGATAGTGGCGTTAGAGCTAGGGAATCTAAGATAGTGGTGACAGATCTAGGGAGTTCCAGCCGAGAGATAATATTGACAGAGCTAGGGAATGTAATCCAAGAGATCATGGTGACAGATCTAGAGGGTGCCAGCCAAGAGATATTGGAGATAGATCTAGGGACTTCAAGCCAAGAGATAGTGGTGATAGAACTAGGGAGTCCAATCCAAGAGATAGTGATGATAGATCTAGGAAGTTCAAACCAACAGATAGTGGTGTTAGAACTAGGAAATCCAACCCAAGAGATTGAAGAGATAGATCTAGGGAGTCTATTCCAAGAGATAGTGGCGATAGAACTAGGGAGTTTATGCCAAGAGATAGGCGTGATAGAACTAGGGAGTTCAAGCCAAGAGATAGTTGTGATAGAAGTAGGGAGTACAAAACAAAAGATAGCGGTGATAAGATCTAGAGAGTGCAGGCCAAGAGATAGAGGTTATAGAACTAGGGAGTCCAATCTAAGAGATAGTGGTGATGGAACTAGGGAGTTCAAGCCTAGAGATAGTCGTGATAGCTTTCGGGAGTTCAAGCCAAAAGATAGTACTGATTGGACTAGGGGGTGCAATTCAGGAGATAGTGGTCATAGAACTAGGAGTTTAAGTCACGAGATAGTGGTGATAGATCTAGGGAGTTCAAGCCAAGAGATAGTGGTGATATAACTCTGGTGTTCGAGTCACGAGATAGCGGTGATAGAACTTGGGAATCCAATCGAAGAGATTGTGGTGATAGAACTAGGGAGTTTAAGCCAAGAGATAGTGCTGACAGATCTAGGGAGTTCAAGCCAAGAGATAGTGGTGATAGAACTTGGGAGTTCAAACCAAGAGATAGTGGTGATTGATCTAGGAAGTTCAATCCAACAGATAGTGGTGGCAGAACTCTCGAGTTCCAGCCACGAGATAGTGGTGATAGAACTAAGGAGTTCAAGCCAAAAGATAGTCGTGATAGAACTAGGTGTTTCAAGCCACGAGACAGTGGTGATAGATCTAGGGAATCCAATCCAGGAGATAGTGGTGATAGATATAGGGAGTTCAAGCCAAGAGATAGAGGTGAAAGAACCAGGGAATCCAATCCAAGAGATAGTGGTGGTTCATCTAGGGAATACAATCCAAGAGATAGTGGTGATAGAACTTGGGAGTTCAAGTCAAGAGATAGTGGTGATAAATCTTGTGAATTCAAGCCAAGAGATAGAGGTGATAGAACTAGGTGTTTCAAGCCAGGAGATAATGGTGATAGATCTAGGGAATTCAATCCAAGAGAGAGCGGGGATAGAACTAGGGAGTTCAAGCCAAGAGATAGTGGTTATAGATCTAGGGGGTTCAAACCGATAGATAGAGATAGTGGTGATAGTGGATCGTAGAACTAGGGAGTTCAAGCCACTAGATAGTGGTGACTGAAATAGGGAGTTTTATCCAAGATATAGTGGTGATATAACTATGGAGTTCCAGCCACGAGATAGTGATGATAGAACTAGGAATTTCAAGCCAAGAGATAGTGGTGATAGAACTAGGTGTTTCAAGCCAAGAGATAGTGGTTATAGATCTGGGGAATCCAATCCAGGAGATAGTGGTGATAGATTTAGGGAGTTCAAGCCAGGATATATTGGTGACAGATCTAGGGAGTTCAAGCCAAGAGATAGTGGAGATAGATCTAGGGAGTTTAAGCCAAGACATAGTGGTAATAGAACTATGGAGTTCCAGCCACGAGATAGTTTTGATAGAACTAGGGAGTCCAATCCAAGAGATAGTGGTGTTAGAACTAGGGAGTTCAAGCTAAGAAATAGTGGTGATAGAACTAGGGAGTTCAAGATAAGAGATAATGGTGATAGATCTAGGGAATTCAATCCAAGAGAGAGTGGGGATAGAACTAGGGAGTTCAAGCCAAGAGATAGTGGTGATAGATCTTGGGAGTTCAAACCGATAGACAGAGATTGTGTTGATAGTGGATCTCAGAAATTGGGGAGCTCAAGCCACGAGATAGTGGTGATAGAAGTAGGGAGTTTTATCCAAGATATAGTGGTGATATAACTATGGAGTTCCACGAGATAGTGGTGATAGAACTAGGAATTTCAAGCCAAGAGATATTTGGTGACAGAACTAGGTGCTTCATGCCCAGAGATAGTGGTGATAAAATTAGGGAGTCCAATCCAAGAGATAGTGGTGATAGATCTAGGGAGTCCAGTCCAAGATATAGTGGTGATAGAACTAGGGAGTTCAAGCCAAGAGATAGTGGAGATAGATCTAGGGACTTTAAGCCAAGACATAGTGGTAATAGAACTATGGAGATCCAGCCACGAGATAGTTTCGATAGAACTATGGAGTCCAATCAAAGAGATAGTGGTGTTAGAACTAGGGATTTCAAGCTAAGAAATAGTGGTGACAGAACTAGGGAGTTCAAGCTAAGAGATAGTGACGATAGATCTAGGGAATCCAATCCAAGAGATACTGGTGATAGATCTAGTGAGTTCAATCCAAGAGATAGTGGTGAAAGAACTATGGAGTTCCAGCCATGAGATAGTGATAGAACTAGAGAGTCCAATCCAAGAGAGAGTAGTGATAGAACAATGGAATTAAGCCCGCGAGATAGTGGAGATAGGACTGTGGAGTTCCAGCCACGAGATAGTGGTGATGGAACTAGGGAGATCAGTCCGAGAGATAGTGGTGATAGAACTAGGGAGTTCAAACCAAGAGCTGGTGGTGATAGAACTAGATAATCCAATCCAAGAGATAGTAGTGTTATAACCAGGGAGTTCAAGCCAAGAGATAGTGGTGATAGAACTAGGGAATCCAATCCAAGAGATAGTGGTGATAGAACTAGGGAGTTCGAGGAAAGAGATAGTGGTGATAGATCTAGGGAGTTCAGGCCAAGAGATAGTGGTGATAGAACTAGTGTGGTCAAGCCAAGAGATAGTGGTGTTAGAACGAGGGAGGTCAATTCAAGAGATAGTGGCGATAGATCTAGGGAGTTCAAGCCAATAGATAGTGCTGATAGAACTAGGGCGTCCAATGCAAGACATAATGGTGATAGATCTAGGGAGTTCAAGCCAAGAGATAGTGGTGATATATCTAGGAAGTTCAGGCCAAGACGCAGTGGTGATAGAACTACACAGTTCAAGCCAAGAGATAGTGGTGATACAACTAGGAAGTTCAAGCCAAGAGACAGTGGTGATACATCTAGGGAGTTCCAGCCACGAGATAGTGGTGATAGAAGTAAGGAGTTTTATCCAAGATATTGTGGTGATAGAACTATGGAGTTCCAGCCACGAGATAGTGGTGATAGAACTAGGGAGTTCAAGCCAAGAGATAGTGGTGATAGAACTAGGTGTTTCAAGCCAAGAGATAGTTGTGATAGAACTAGGGAATCCAATCCAAGATACAGTGGTGATAGAACTAGGGAGCCCAATCAAAGAGATAGTGGTGATAGAACTAGGGAGTTCAAGCCAAGATATAGTGGTGATAGATCTAGGGAATTCAAGCCAGGAGATATTGGTGAAAGAACTAGGTGTTTCTAGACAGGAGATAGTGGTGATAGATCTAGGGAATCCAATCCAAGAGATAGTGGTAATAGAACTAGGGAGTTCAAGCGAAGAGATAATGGTGATAGAACCATGGAGGTCAAGCCAAGAGATAGTGGTGATTAATCTAGGGAGTTCAAGCCAAGAGATAGTGGTATAGAACTAGGGAGTTCAGGCCAAGAGACATTGGTGATAGAGGTAGAGAGTTCAAGCCAAGAGATAGTGGTGATAGAACTAGGAATTTCAAGCCAAGAGACAGTGGTGATACATCTAGGGAGTTCCCGCCACGAGATAGTGGTGAAAGAACTAGGGAGTCCTATCCAAGATATAGTGGTGATAGAACTATGGAGTTCCCGCCACGAGAGATAGTGGTTATAGAACTAGGGAGTTCAAGCCAAGAGATAGTGGTGATAGAACTAGGTGTTTCATGCCCAGAGATAGTGGTGATAGATCTAGGGATTCCAATCCAGGAGATAGTTGTGATAGATTTAGGGAATTCAGGCCAAGAGATAGTGGTGATATATCTAGGAAGTTCAGGCCAAGACACAGCGGTGATAGAACTACACAGTTCAAGCCAAGAGCTAGTGGTGATACAACTAGGAAGTTCAAGCCAAGAGACAGCGGTGATACATCTAGGGAGTTCCAGCCACGAGATAGTGGTGATGGAAGTAAGGAGTTTTATCCAAGATATTGTGGTGATAGAACTATGGAGTTCCAGCCACGAGATAGTGGTGATAGAACTAGCGAGTTCAAGCCAAGAGATAGTGGTGATAGAACTAGGTGTTTCAAGCCAACAGATAGTGGTGATAGATCTAGGGAATCCAATCCAGGAGATAGTGGTGATAGATTTAGGGAGTTCAAGCCAAGAGATAGTTGTGATAGAACTAGGGAATCCAATCCAAGAGACAGTGGTGATAGAACTAGGGATGCCAATCCAGGAGATAGTGGTGATAGAACTAGGGAGTTCAAGCCAAGATATAGTGGTGATAGATCTAGGGAATCTAATCCAAGAGATAGTTGTGGTAGGACTAGGGAGTCCAAGCCAAGAGATAGTGGCGATACAGCTAGGGAATCTAATCCAGGAGATAGTGGTGACAGATCTAGGGTGAGACCAGGCAAGAGATAATAGTAATAGAGCTTGGGAATGTAATCCAAGAGATAGTGGTGAGTGGTGAAAGATCTCGAGAGTTCCCGCCAAGAGATATTGGTGATGGATTTAGGGAGTTCAACCCAAGAGATAGTGGTGATAGAACTAGGCAGTCCAATCCAAGAGATAGTGGTGATAGATCTAGAGAATTCCAGCCAATAGTTAGTGGTGTTAGAACAAGGAAATCCAACCCCAGAGATTGTAGTGATAGATCAAGGAAATCCACTCCAAGAGAGAGTGGTGACAGAACTAGGGAGATCAAACCAAGAGATAGTTGTGATAGAACTAGGGAGTTCAAGCCAAGAGATAGAGGTGATAAGTTCTAAGGAGTTCAGGCCAAGAGTTAGCGGTTATAGAACTATGGACTCCAATCCAAGAGATAGTGGTGATGGAACTGGGGAGTTAAAGCCAAGAGATAGTGGTAACAGATCTCGGGAGTTCAAGCCAAGAGATAGTACTAATTGGACTAGGGGGTTCAATTCAAGAGATAGTGGTCATAGAACTAGGAGTTTAAATCACGAGATAGTGGTGATAGATCTAGGGAGTTCAAGCTACGAGATAGTGGTGATAGAACTAGGGAGTTCAAGCCAAGAGATAGTGGTGATAGATATAGGGAGTTTAAGCCAAGACATAGTGGTAATAGAACTATAGCGTTCCAGCCACGAGATAGTTTTGATAGACTAGGGGGTCCAATCCAAGAGATAGTGGTGTTAGAACTAGGGAGTTCAAGCTAAGAAATAGTGGTGATAGAACTAGGGGTGTCCAATCCTAGAGACAGTGGTGACAGAACTAGGGAGTCCAATCCAAGAGATAGTGGTGATAGAACTAGGTAGTTCAGCGAAGAGATAGTGGTGATAAATCTATGGAGTTCAAGCCAAGAGATAGTGGGGATAGAACTAGGGAATCCAATCCAAGTGATAGTGGTGATAGAAGTTGGGAGTTCAATCCAAGAGATTGTGCTGATAGACCAAGGGAGTTCAAGCCAACAGATTGTGTTGATAGAACTAGGAAATCCAATCCAAGACACAGTGGTGATAGGACTAGGGAGTTCAAACCAAGAGATAGTGGTGATAGACCTAGGGAGTTCAAGCCAAGAGATTATGGTGATAGAACTAGGGGGTCCAATCCAAGGGATAGTGGTGGCAGAAGTAGGGAGTTCAATCCAAGAGATAGTGGTGACAGAACTAGGGAGTCTAATAAAAGAGATAGCGGTGATAGAACTAGGGAGTTCAAGCCAGGAGATAGGGGCCACAGAACTAGGGAGTCCAATCCAAGAGATAGTGGTGATAGAACTAGGGAGTTCAAGCCAAGAGATAGTGGTGATAGACCTAGGGAGTTCAAGCCAAGAGATAATTGTGATAGAACTAGGGGGTCCAATCCAAGAGATAGTGGTGGCAGAACTAGGGAGTTCAATCCAAGAGATAGTGGTGATGGAACTAGGGAATCCAATCCTAGAGATAGTGGTGACAGAACTAGGGAGTCCAATCCAAGAGATACTGGTGATAGAACTAGGGAGTTCAAACCCAGAGATATTGGTGATAGAACTAGGGAGTTCAAGCCAAGAGATAGTGGTGATAGACTAGGGAGTTCAAACCAAGAGAGAGTGGTGATAGAACTAGGGTGTCCAATCCAAGAGATAGTGGTGATAGATCTAGGGGGTCCAATCCAGGAGATAGCGGTAATAGAACTATGGTGTTCCAGCCACGAGATAGTGGTGATATAACTAGGGCTTTAACGCCAAGAGAAGTGGTGATAGATCTAGGGAGTTCAAGCCAAGAGATAGTGGTGATAGAACTACGGAGTTCATGCTAAGATATAGTGGTGATAGAACTAGGGAGTTGAATCCAAGAGATAGTGGTGATAGAACTATGGAGTTCCAGTCACGAGATACTGGTGATAAAACAAGGGAGTTCAAGTCAGGAGATAGTGGTGATAGACTGAGGAAGGTCAAGCCAAGACCTAGTGGTGATTGAACTAGGGGGGTCCAGTCAAAGAGATAGTGGTGACAGAACTAGGGAGTCCAATCCAAGAGATAGTGGTGAAAGAACTATGGAGTTCCAGCCATGAGATAGTGATAGAACTAGAGAGTCCAATCCAGGAGAGAGTGGTGATAGAACAATGGAATTAAGCCCGCGAGATAGTGGAGATAGGACTGTGGAGTTCCAGTCACGAGATAGTGGTGATGGAACTAGGGAGACCTGTCCGAGAGATAGTGGTGATAGAACTAGGGAGTTCAAACCAAGAGCTAGTGGTGATAGAACTAGATAATCCAATCCAAGAGATAGTAATGTTATGACCAGGGAGTTCAAGCCAAGAGATAGTGGTGATAGAACTAGGGAATCCAATCCAAGAGATAGTGGTGATAGAACTAGGGAGTTCGAGGAAAGAGATAGTGGTGATAGATCTAGGGAGTTCAGGCCAAGAGATAGTGCTGATAGAACTAGGGCGTCCAATGCAAGACATAGTGGTGATAGATCTAGGGAGTTCAAGCCAAGAGATAGTGGTGATATATCTAGGAAGTTCAGGCCAAGACACAGTGGTGATAGAACTACACAGTTCAAGCCAAGAGATAGTGGTGATACAACTAGGAAGTTCAAGCCAAGAGACAGTGGTGATACATCTAGGGAGTTCCAGCCACGAGATAGTGGTGATAGAAGTAAGGAGTTTTATATATATGGTGATAGAACTATGGAGTTCCAGCCACGAGATAGTGGTGATAGAACTAGGGAGTTCAAGCCAAGAGATAGTGGTGATAGAACTAGGTGTTCAAGCCAAGAGATAGTGGTGATAGATCTAGGGAATCCAATCCAGGAGATAGTGGTGATAGATTTAGGGAGTTCAAGCCAAGAGATAGTTGTGATAGAACTAGGGAATCCGATTCAAGATACAGTGGTGATAGAACTAGGGAGTCCAATCCAAGAGATAGTGGTGATAGAACTAGGGAGTTCAAGCCAAGATATAGTGGTGATAGATCTAGGGAATTCAAGCCAGGAGATATTGGAGAAAGAACTAGGTGTTTCTAGACAGGAGATAGTGGTGATAGATCTAGGGAATCCAATCCAAGAGATACTGGTAATAGAACTAGGGAGTTCAAGCGAATAGATAATGGTGATAGAACCATGGAGGTCAAGCCAAGAGATAGTGGTGATTAATCTAGGGAGTTCAAGCCAAGAGATAGTGGTATAGAACTAGGGAGTTCAGGCCAAGAGACATTGGTGATAGAGGTAGAGAGTTCAAGCCAAGAGATAGTGGTGATAGAACTAGGAATTTCAAGCCAAGAGACAGTGGTGATACATCTAGGGAGTTCCCGACACGAGATAGTGGTGAAAGAACTAGGGAGTCCTATCCAAGATATAGTGGTGATAGAACTATGGAGTTCCCGCCACGAGAGATAGTGGTGATAGAACTAGGGAATTCAAGCCAAGAGATAGTGGTGATAGAACTAGGTGTTTCATGCCCAGAGATAGTGGTGATAGATCTAGGAATTCCAGTCCAGGAGATAGTTGTGATAGATTTAGGGAATTCAGGCCAAGAGATAGTGGTGATATATCTAGGAAGTTCAGGCCAAGACACAGTGGTGATAGAACTACACAGTTCAAGCCAAGAGCTAGTGGTGATACAACTAGGAAGTTCAAGCCAAGAGACAGCGGTGATACATCTAGGGAGTTCCAGCCACGAGATAGTGGTGATGGAAGTAAGGAGTTTTATCCAAGATATTGTGGTGATAGAACTATGGAGTTCCAGCCACGAGATAGTGGTGATAGAACTAGCGAGTTCAAGCTAAGAGATAGTGGTGATAGAACTAGGTGTTTCAAGCCAACAGATAGTGGTGATAGATCTAGGGAATCCAATCCAGGAGATAGTGGTGATAGATTTAGGGAGTTCAAGCCAAGAGATAGTTGTGATAGAACTAGGGAATCGAATCCAAGAGACAGTGGTGATAGAACTAGGGATGCCAATCCAGGAGATAGTGGTGATAGAACTAGGGAGTTCAAGCCAAGATATAGTGGTGATAGATCTAGGGAATTCAGGCCAGGAGATATTGGTGAAAGAACTAGGTGTTTCTAGACAGGAGATAGTGGTGATAGATCTAGGGAATCTAATCCAAGAGATAGTTGTGGTAGGACTAGGGAGTTCAAGCCAAGAGATAGTGGCGATACAGCTAGGGAATCTAATCCAGGAGATAGTGGTGACAGATCTAGGGTGAGACCAGGCAAGAGATAATAGTTATAGAGCTAGGGAATGTAATCCAAGAGATAGTGGTGAGTGGTGACAGATCTCGAGAGTTCCCGCCAAGAGATATTGGTGATGGATTTAGGGAGTTCAACCCAAGAGATAGTGGTGATAGAACTAGGCAGTCCAATCCAAGAGATAGTGGTGATAGATCTAGAGAATTCCAGCCAATAGTTAGTGGTGTTAGAACAAGGAAATCCAACCCCAGAGATTGTAGTGATAGATCAAGGAAATCCACTCCAAGAGAGAGTGGTGACAGAACTAGGGAGCTCCAACCAAGAGATAGTTGTGATAGAACTAGGGAGTTCAAGCCAAGAGATAGAGGTGATAAGTTCTAAGGAGTTCAGGCCAAGAGATAGCGGTTATAGAACTATGGACTCCAATCCAAGAGATAGTGGTGATGGAACTAGGGAGTTAAAGCCAAGAGATAGTGGTAACAGATCTCGGGAGTTCAAGCCAAGAGATAGTACTAATTGGACTAGGGGGTTCAATTCAAGAGATAGTGGTCATAGAACTAGGAGTTTAAATCACGAGATAGTGGTGATAGATCTAGGGAGTTCAAGCTACGAGATAGTGGTGATAGAACAAGGGAGTTCAAGCCAAGAGTAGTGGTGATAGATATAGGGAGTTTAAGCCAAGACATAGTGGTAATAGAACTATAGCGTTCCAGCCACGAGATAGTTTTGATAGACTAGGGAGTCCAATCCAAGAGATAGTGGTGTTAAAACTAGGGAGTTCAAGCTAAGAAATAGTGGTGATAGAACTAGGGGTGTCCAATCCTAGAGATAGTGGTGACAGAACTAGGGAGTCCAATCCAAGAGATAGTGGTGATAGAACTAGGTAGTTCAAGCGAAGAGATAGTGGTGATAGATCTATGGAGTTCAAGCCAAGAGATAGTGGGGATAGAACTAGGGAATCCAATCCAAGTGATAGTGGTGATAGAAGTTGGGAGTTCAATCCAAGAGATTGTGGTGATAGGACTAGGGGGTTCAAGCCAGGAGATAGTGCTGATAGACCAAGGGAGTTCAAGCCAACAGATTGTGTTGATAGAACTAGGAAATCCAATCCAAGACACAGTGGTGATAGGACTAGGGAGTTCAAACCAAGAGATAGTGGTGATAGACCTAGGGAGTTCGAGCCAAGAGATTATGGTGATAGAACTAGGGGGTCCAATCCAAGGGATAGTGGTGGCAGAAGTAGGGAGTTCAATCCAAGAGATAGCGGTGACAGAACTAGGGAGTCTAATACAAGAGATAGCGGTGATAGAACTAGGGAGTTCAAGCCAGGAGATAGTGGCCACAGAACTAGGGAGTCCAATCCAAGAGATAGTGGTGATAGAACTAGGGAGTTCAAGCCAAGAGATAGTGGTGATAGACCTCGGGAGTTCAAGCCAAGAGATAATGGTGATAGAACTAGGGGGTCCAATCCAAGAGATAGTGGTGGCAGAACTAGGGAGTTCAATCCAAGAGATAGTGGTGATGGAACTAGGGAATCCAATCCTAGAGATAGTGGTGACAGAACTAGGGAGTCCAATCCAAGAGATACTGGTGATAGAACTAGGGAGTTCAAACCCAGAGATATTGGTGATAGAACTAGGGAGTTCAAGCCAAGAGATAGTGGTGATAGACTAGGGAGTTCAAACCAAGAGAGAGTGGTGATAGAACTAGGGTGTCCAATCCAAGAGATAGTGGTGATAGATCTAGGGGGTCCAATCCAGGAGATAGCGGTAATAGAACTATGGTGTTCCAGCCACGAGATAGTGGTGATATAACTCGGGCTTTAACGCCAAGAGAAGTAGTGATAGATCTAGGGAGTTCAAGCCAAGAGATAGTGGTGATAGAACTACGGAGTTCATGCTGAGATATAGTGGTGATAGAACAAGGGAGTTGAATCCAAGAGATAGTGGTGATAGAACTATGGAGTTCCAGTCACGGGATACTGGTGATAAAACAAGGGAGTTCAAGTCAAGAGATAGTGGTGATAGACCGAGGAAAGTCAAGCCAAGACCTAGTGGTGATTGAACTAGGGGGGTCCAATCACAGAGATAGTGGTGACAGAACTAGGGAGTCCAATCCAAGAGATAGTGGTGATAGAACAATGGAGTTCAAGCCAAGAGGTAGTGGTGATAGAACTAGGTAGCCCAATCCAAGAGATAGTGGTGATAGATCTAGGGAGTTCAATCCAAGAGATAGTGGTGATAGAACGAGGGAATCGAATCCAAGAGGTGGAGGTGATAGAACAAGGGAGTTCAAGCCAAGCGATAGTGGTGATAGAACTAGGGAGTTCAGTCCAAGAGATAGTGGTGAGAGAACTAGGGATTCCAATTCAAGAGGTAGTGGTGATAGAACTAGGACGTTCAATGCACGAGATAGTGGAGATAGAACTAAGGAGTTCAAGTCAAGCGATAGTGGTGATAGAATTAGGGAATCCAATCCAAGGGGTAGTAGTGATGGAACTAGGGAGTTAAAGCCAAGAGATAGTGGTAACGGATCTCGGGAGTTCAAGCCAAGAGATAGTACTAATTGGACTAGGGGGTTCAATTCAAGAGATAGTGGTCATAGAACTAGGAGTTTAAATCACGAGATAGTGGTGATAGATCTAGGGAGTTCAAGCTACGAGATAGTGGTGATAGAACAAGGGAGTTCAAGCCAAGAGTAGTGGTGATAGATATAGGGAGTTTAAGCCAAGACATAGTGGTAATAGAACTATAGCGTTCCAGCCACGAGATAGTTTTGATAGACTAGGGAGTCCAATCCAAGAGATAGTGGTGTTAAAACTAGGGAGTTCAAGCTAAGAAATAGTGGTGATAGAACTAGGGGTGTCCAATCCTAGAGATAGTGGTGACAGAACTAGGGAGTCCAATCCAAGAGATAGTGGTGATAGAACTAGGTAGTTCAAGCGAAGAGATAGTGGTGATAGATCTATGGAGTTCAAGCCAAGAGATAGTGGGGATAGAACTAGGGAATCCAATCCAAGTGATAGTGGTGATAGAAGTTGGGAGTTCAATCCAAGAGATTGTGGTGATAGGACTAGGGGGTTCAAGCCAGGAGATAGTGCTGATAGACCAAGGGAGTTCAAGCCAACAGATTGTGTTGATAGAACTAGGAAATCCAATCCAAGACACAGTGGTGATAGGACTAGGGAGTTCAAACCAAGAGATAGTGGTGATAGACCTAGGGAGTGCAAGCCAAGAGATTATGGTGATAGAACTAGGGGGTCCAATCCAAGGGATAGTGGTGGCAGAAGTAGAGAGTTCAATCCAAGAGATAGCGGTGACAGAACTAGGGAGTCTAATACAAGAGATAGCGGTGATAGAACTAGGGAGTTCAAGCCAGGAGATAGTGGCCACAGAACTAGGGAGTCCAATCCAAGAGATAGTGGTGATAGAACTAGGGAGTTCAAGCCAAGAGATAGTGGTGATAGACCTAGGGAGTTCAAGCCAAGAGATAATGGTGATAGAACTAGGGGGTCCAATCCAAGAGATAGTGGTGGCAGAACTAGGGAGTTCAATCCAAGAGATAGTGGTGATGGAACTAGGGAATCCAATCCTAGAGATAGTGGTGACAGAACTAGGGAGTCCAATCCAAGAGATACTGGTGATAGAACTAGGGAGTTCAAACCCAGAGATATTGGTGATAGAACTAGGGAGTTCAAGCCAAGAGATAGTGGTGATAGACTAGGGAGTTCAAACCAAGAGAGAGTGGTGATAGAACTAGGGTGTCCAATCCAAGAGATGGTGGTGATAGATCTAGGGGGTCCAATCCAGGAGATAGCGGTAATAGAACTATGGTGTTCCAGCCACGAGATAGTGGTGATATAACTCGGGCTTTAACGCCAAGAGAAGTGGTGATACATCTAGGGAGTTCAAGCCAAGAGATAGTGGTGATAGAACTACGGAGTTCATGCTAAGATATAGTGGTGATAGAACTAGGGAGTTGAATCCAAGAGATAGTGGTGATAGAACTATGGAGTTCCAGTCACGGGATACTGGTGATAAAACAAGGGAGTTCAAGTCAAGAGATAGTGGTGATAGACCGAGGAAGGTCAAGCCAAGACCTAGTGGTGATTGAACTAGGGGGGTCCAATGAAAGAGATAGTGGTGACAGAACTAGGGAGTCCAATCCAAGAGATAGTGGTGATAGAACTATGGAGATCAAGCCAAGAGGTAGTGGTGATAGAACTAGGTAGCCCAATCCAAGAGATAGTGGTGATAGATCCAGGGAGTTCAATCCAAGAGATAGTGGTGATAGAACTAGGGAATCGAATCCAACAGGTGGAGGTGATAGAACAGGGGAGTTCAAGCCAAGCGATAGTGGTGATAGAACTAGGGAGTTCAGTCCAAGAGATAGTGGTGAGAGAACTAGGGATTCCAATTCAAGAGGTAGTGGTGATAGAACTAGGACGTTCAATGCACGAGATAGTGGAGATAGAACTAAGGAGTTCAAGTCGAGCGATAGTGGTGATAGAATTAGGGAATCCAATCCAAGGGGTAGTAGTGAGAGAACTAGGGTGTTCAAGCCAAGCGGTAGTGGTGATAGAACTAGGGAGTCCAATTAAAGAGATAGTGGTGGCAGTACTAGGGAGTCCAATCCAAGAGATAGTGGTGATAGAACTAGGGATTTCAAGCCTCGAGATATTGGTGATAGAACCAAGGAGTTCAAGCCACGCGATAGTGGTGACAGAACTAGGGAGTCCAATCCAAGAGATAGTGGTGATAGAACTAGGGAGTTCAAGCCAAGAGATAGTAGTGATTGAACTAGGTTGTTCAAGCCAAGAGATAGTGGTGATAGATCTAGGAAGTTCAAGCCAAGAGATAGTGGTGATAGAACTAGGGAGTTCAAGCCAGCAGATTGTGTTGATAGAACTAGGAAATCCATTCCAAGACACAGTGGTGATAGGACTAGGGAGTTCAAGCCAAGAGATAGTGGTGATGAACCTAGGGAGTTCAAGCCAA
This sequence comes from Pictodentalium vernedei, assembly GCA_031216915.1. NCBI lineage: Eukaryota > Metazoa > Mollusca > Scaphopoda > Dentaliida > Dentaliidae > Pictodentalium > Pictodentalium vernedei. Next base: position 118,545,238 of record CM062295.1, on the reverse strand, counting down.
GAGATAATGTAGATAGAACTAGGGGGTCCAATCCAAGATATAGTGGTGGCAGAACTAGGGAGTTCAATCCAAGAGATATTGGTGACAGAACTAGGGAGTCCAATCCAAGGGGTGGTGGTGATAGAGCTAGGGAGTTCAAGCCAAGAGATAGTGGTCATAGAACTAGGGGGTCCAATCCAAGAGATAGTGGTGGCAGAACTAGGGAGTTCAATCCAAGACATAGTGGTGACAGAATTAGGAATTCCAATCCAGGAGATAGTGGTGATAGAACTAGGGAGTTCAAGGCAAGAGATAGTGGTGATAGAACTATTGAGTTCCAACCAAGAGATAGTGGTGATAGAACTAGGGAATCCACTCCTAGAGCTAGTGGTGACAGAACTAGGGAGTCCAATCCAAGAGATAGTGGTGATAGAACTAGGGAGTTCAATCCAAGAGATAGTGGTGATAGAACCAGGGAGTGCAAACCAAGAGATAGTGGTGATAGATCTAGGGAGTTCAAGCCAAGAGATAGTGGTGATGGAACTAGGGGGTCCGATCAAAGAGATAGTGGTGATAGATCTTGGGAGTTCCAGCCAAAAGATAGTGGTGATAGAACTAGGGAGTTCGATCCAGGAGAGAGTGGTGATAGAACTAGGGAATCCAATCCTAGAGATAGTGGTGATAGAACTAGGGAGTTCACGCCAACAGATAGCGGTGATAGAACTAGGGAATCCAATCCAAGAGAGAGTGGTGATAGAAGTAGGGAATTCAATCCAAGAGATAGTGGTCATAGAACTAGGGGGTCCAATCCAAGAGATAGTGGTGGCAGAACTAGGTAGTTCATGCCAAGAGACAGTGGTGATAGATCTAGGGGTCCAATCGAAGAGATAGCGGTGATAAAACTGTGGCGTTCAATCCAAGAGATAGTGGTGATAGAACTGTGGAGTTCCTGCCACGAGAGAGTGGTGATATAACTAGAGCTTTCAAGCCAAGAGATAGTGGTGATAGATCTAGGGAGTTCAAGCCGTGAGATAGTGGTGATTGAACTAGGGAGTTCAATCCAAGAGATAGTCTTGACAGAACTATGGAGTTCCAGCTACAAGACAGTGGCGATAGAAGTAGGGAGTTCAAGCCAAGAGATAGTGGTGATAAATCTAGGGAGTTCAAGCCAAGATATAGCGGTGATTGAACTAGGGGGTCCAATCGAAGAGATAGTGCTGATAGATCTAGGGAGTTCCAGCCAAAAGATAGTGGTGATAGAACTAGGGAGTTCAAGCCAAGAGATAGCGGTGATAGAACTAGGGAATCCAATCCAAGAGATAGTGGTGATAGAAGTAGGGAGTTCAATCCAAGAGATAGTGGCGATAGGACTAGGGAGTTCAAGCCAAGAGATAGTGCTGATAGAACTGGAGAGTTCAAGCCAAGAGATAGTTGTGATAGATCTAGGGAGTTCCCGCCAAGAAATAGTGCTGATAGATCTTGGGAGTTCAAGCATAGATAGAACTAGGGAATCCAGTCCAATACATAGTGGTAATATAACTAGAGACTTTGAGCCAGGAGATAGTGCTGATTGGTCTATGTGGTGATAGATCTAGGGAGTTCAAGCTAAGAGATAGTGGTGATAGAACTAGGGAATCCAGTCCAATAGATAGTGGTAATATAACTAGGGAACAAGAGATAGTGCTGATTGGTCTAGGGAGTTCAAGCCAAGAGATAGTAGTGACAGATCTAGGGAGTTCATTTTAGGAAATAGTGGTGATAGAACTAGGGAATCCAATCCAAGAGATCGTGGTGATAGGACTAGGGAATCCAATCCAAGAGATGGTGGTGATAGAACTAGGGAATCCAATCCAAGAGATAGTGGTGATAGAACTAGGGAATCCTATCCAAAAGATAGTGGTGATAGATCTAGGGAGTTCCAGCCAAGAGATAGTGTTGATAGAACTAGGAAGTTCAAGCTAAGAAATAGTGGTGATAGAACTAGGGGTGTCCAATCCTAGAGATAGTGGTGACAGAACTAGAGAATCCAATCCAAGAGATAGTAGTGTTATAACCAGGGAGTTCAAGCCAAGAGATAGTGGTGATAGAACTTGGGAATCCAATTCAAGAGATAGTGGTGATAGATCTAGTGAGTTCAAGCCAAGAGTTGGTGGTGATAGAAGTTGGGAGTTCAAGCCAATGTATTCCTTTGTAGAAGAGTTACTTCCTGATTCGTAGAATTACCACAAACAACCCACCAATCCCTCCAAATGACCTAAGTCCACCTCAAATCACCGAAATTGACTTTATTTGCTATGGATTCCCCATTTTATCGGTGTAGCACGTAGTGCTATAGTACCCAGGGGGCTCCGGGGTGTGTTCGATTGAACAGGAGTATATTCCAGTAGCGTAGAAGAACCTATCAACTGGAACAGCTTTACTTATTGTTACTATATTTTGCTTTTCTGATCTATTAATTGTTAGTTCTAGCCCTATTGCGTGTACTCCTGTTGTTTCCTGTGTCTAGATCCTTTATATAGATTATAACTAACCAATCAGATTGCTTGATTTCCAATAACCTATATTTAATCGTACAGAGTTATCTCCCGTTATTTCAACGAAGTTGTATCCGATTCTCATCACCTCTATATCCAACGGCAATATCCCCGGGCACCCCAATTTCGGCACCCCCTTTTTGAAAAGCATATAACCTTCAGCACCCCTTTTTTGTCATATATGCTTATGTGAAAAGGCACAATGTGTCACAGTGTGCCCTAGCACATAGGCACATGCTTTATGTGCCGATATGTGCTTATGTGAAAAGGCACAATGTGACACAATGTGCCCTTGCACAGAGGCACATGCTTTATGTGCCGATATGTGCTTATGTGAAAAGTCACAATGTGCCAACATTGGAGTATACTGGAGTATACTCCTATTCAATCGAACACACCCCTGGTACCCCCTTGGTACTATAGCACTACGTGCTACACCGATAAAATGGGGAATCCATAGTAAATAAAGTCAATTTCGGTGATTTGGGGTGGATTTTGGTGATTTGGAGGGATTGTCGGGTTGTTTGTGGTAATTCTACGAATCGGGAAGTTACTCTTCTACAAAGGAACACACCCCTGGTACCCCCTTGGTACTATAGCACTACGTGCTTCACCGATAAACTGGGGAAATAAAGTCGTTTTCGGTGATTTGGAGAGATTTTCGTGTTGTTTGTGGTAATTTTTCAAATCGGGAATTTACTCTTCTACAAAGGAACACATCCTCCGAACATACCCCTGTCTTGTTGTAAGACTTTAGGTCACATAGCAACCACGTGCTTCCATAGAAACCAAGATGGCGTCCTCCAGTATACAAAATGAACAACGGAAACACGTGTCACCTTAACAACACGCGCTGCGCATGCGCACTCACACCACGTATCACTATGGAGATAACGTCACAAGATGGCCGCTTACGCGGGTTACCATGACAACCAAACATGGCACTACCAGGTCACGTGACTATGACGTCACATGAGATCCAGCATGAGATCCATCTGAATTGGCACGATCGGGTACATGCTATACTACTTGTGTGGATTACGACCAGTCCACGTCAACTGCACTGTATGACAGCCTGTGCACCGTTGTATTGTCTTTTCCGGGTTTATTGTTTCTATCATCTCATCAATATGATTATCTCATGTGACGTTATTGTGAAAACATAGACCTAAGTAGACACCCGCACACAGCTTCGTTATTTAAGTAAAGATATGGGTGGAGGGCCTTGTATTGTTTTAGTGTAATGTTCATCGTTAAAGTTTTAGAGTTGAAATCTACATGCCAGAGCTTAGCCTGCTCGTCGGTTCCTTTTGCCTTGTTCTGGGTTCCACTTGCAATTTGATTCTATAATTATATATGTAGAGATATCGTCAGCAAATAGGCGTATATTAGAGACGATTTGTTCTGCTAGGTCATTTATATAGATGACAAACACGGGTCCAAGTACTGATCCTTTAGTAACACCTACATTACTACTTTATTTATAACAATTAATACACACACTCCGAATCTTATTATAATCTAATATACTGTTTTATCTAACAATCATATAGATTTTGGCCTGAAAACCACGAGAAACGGTACGTATCACATGATGCGTTCCGATTCCGTATCATATAAACGACTTTTTCTGATTCCGTATCATATGGATTCATCTTCCGGAAACACCGCGGTATGACAAATAATATCATTATATGAATTGTTATTGCGTACTAAAATACTGAAAAACGGGGGAAACGGGCCTAATGTATCGGGATTGTTCGATAAATGTAATATGAAAATACGTGACACGTAATGGTGCACACCCAATATTGTTAATTTCGGTAAATATTGCAGGCCCCAAGCAAGATTTCTTAGGAAAGATATGGTATATATCGCAGACATAGCAGCGGTTATGTGAAATATAACAATTTGCCAAAACGTGTTGTACGACATCCAAAAACACAGAACCACACATGTATGGTCATATGTTAATGTGGCGACAAATATGGCAATCGAGAAATTTTGAAAGATTGCGGAAGGATCAAACTTGAGACAAACTATAGTAAAACAAACATTCATTTTTTAAACTGACAAAAGATCATAATTCAATGGCAAATTGGTTCATTAGGGGTTTAACAAAACTTCCAAAAACCAAGGCTATATTATAAACGGGGTTGTATATCAATTTAAATAACTAAGGCTATTATATCATAATCGAATATTTAGTGGGAAATCCGCACTAGTAAAAGAACTGTTGGTTTTATTTGGGTAATTTTACAAAGTTTTCGAACAAATACAATTACTTATACCAGGAAACGCACCGTAAAGCACTGCATGCTACTCTTTTAAGCCCAAAATTGAGGAATCCGTGCCAAATAAAGTTGTTTTGATGGTTCAGAGGGATTGTCTGGATGTTTGTGGTAATTTGATGTATTCTAGTTCACCTGAATTTATCCACATGAGACCTCTCATCATTCTTTTAGCACTACGTGCTACTATTATAAGCCCTAGATTGGGGTTTGTTAAGTCCGTCTCGGTAGTTTTGGATTATTTAGAGGGACTATCGGGTTGTTAGCTGTAAAACAAATTGCTCCTATTCAATCGAACACACCCCTTTTCTATTATAAGGTTTGGGGTCACATAGCAACCATGTGCTACCATAGAAACCAAGATGGCGGTCTCAGATATACAAAATGGACGACGTACACTCATCTCACCTGAACAAAGCGCGCTGCGCATGCACACTAGGACCACGTATCACTATGGGAATGTTGGCACAAGATGACGCTCACGCGGGCTACCATGACAACCAAAAAATGAAGTAACTTGGCCATGTGTCTATGACGTCACATGAGATCCGGCCAATGTGGGTCGATCGGGTACATGATCTACTACTAACACCAAGCCGAGAGATCCACGGTTAGATCCCCAGCAGGGGTAACTGCGTTGTGTCATTGAGCAAGGCACTTAATCACGATTGCCCAAGTGGGGGCACGGTGGCGCAGCCATGGGGACGTTCTGGGGGCACATCCGCCCCCCCCCCCTCCAAAAAAAAAATTCCGATAGGATCACCGAACCAATGTCGAGTTGTGACAGCACAAAAGTGGGTTTAATCATTATCAACTTATCGTCCGGAAACCAATTGTTTACAATTTACTACGTGAAGGGTCACTGTGACCTTGACCTTGGACCTACTGATTCCAAATAAATAGGACTCTTTCTTGCAATAATGCCAACCTACCTATGGAGTTTCATGAACGTCGGTGGAACCCTTGTCAAATTATCATCTGGAAACCAATTGTTTACGATGTATTATGTTCAAGGTCACTGTGATCTTGACCTTTGACCCTGCGAGTCCAAGATAAATAGGGGTCTTCCACTCACCTAGGCTAACCTACCTATGAAGTTTCATGAATGTGGGTTCAACCGTAGTCATGTTAGCATCCGGAAACCAATTGTTTATGATTTACTATGTTAATGGTCACTGTGACCTTGACCTTTCGTCTAACGACTCCAAAATAAATAGTGTTCTTTCTCTCATTGATGCCAACATACCCATGCAGTTTCATGAACGTGGGTCAAACCATTATCAAGTTATCATCCGGAAACCAATTGTTTTGATTTACTATGTTCAGGGTCACTGTGACCTTGACCTTTGACCTAGTGCGTCCAAAATAAATAGACTTCTTCCTTTCATGAAAGCCAACCTACGTATGAAGTTTCATGAATGTGAGTTCAACCATAGACAAGTTATCACCCGGAAACCAACTGTTTACAATTTACAAGGTTCATGGTCACTGTGACCTTGACCTTTGACCAAGCAAGTCCAAATTAAAAAGGGTTCTTCCACTCACCGATGCCAACCTACCTATGGAGTTTCATGAACGTGGGTGGAACCATTATCAAGTTATCGTCCGGAAACCAATTGTTTACGCCCGCCCGCCATTCACCAAGCTAATAGTAGAGCTTGACTTCGTCACAACTTGACAAAACAAGAGGCCCGGCTTTAATCGCTCACCTGCCAAAGTGGTTCAAAGAAGTATTTGGGGTCCCATTCAGTTATACATGGTTCATCAACACTACAAAGAAATGAAATCATGAAAAGCAAATTTTATGGAAAAACACCTAGGAATCGATTTGAACAAACCTGAACCTAACATGCTCCCCATGCCACCCCACCCCTGCCCATAGAGAGCCCACATAAACCAGGGGCTCAAATTGAACAAACTTGAACCTGATTCCCCTTGAAATGTTATATACCAAATATGAAAGAATTCTGACCGGTGGATCTGAAGAAGGAGGTTTTTAAAGAAATTTCCTCACATTGCATTAAGTTAAACTTTGGGTTCAAACAGGGAGCCAAAATATTTACCCAGGTAACCAATTTGAACAAACCTGAAACTGACCCACCTCAAGATGTTGCATACCAAATATGAAAGGATTCTGACTGGTGAATCTGAAGAAAGAGATTTTTAGAGAAATTCCCTCATATTGCACTAAGTTAAAATTCAGGCTCCCATAGGCAGCCCAAATATGAACCCAGGAACTCGATCTGAACAAACTTGAATCAGACCCCCTCTCTCCCTCCCCCCTCCCCCCCCCCCCCCCCTATAGATGTTGTATACCAAACATGAAAGGATTCTGACTGGTGGATCTGAAAAAGAAGATTTTTAAAGAAATTTCCTCAAATTGCACAAAGTTATACTTTGGGCTCCAATAGAGAGCCCAAATACTAATTGAGGGACCCGATTTGTACAAACTTGTATATGACCCCCCCCCCCCCCCCCCCCCCAAGTTAAAATTCGGGTTCCTACAGGGAGCCCAATTATTAACCCATGGACTAGATTTGAACAAACTTGAACCTGACTGACCCCCCCCCCAAGATGTTATATACCAAATATACCAAATATCAAAAGATTCTAAATGAATCTTGAATATGACCCCCCATCCCCCCCCCCCCCCCCCCCCCCTAGAGATGTTGTATACCAAATATGAAAGCAGTCATACCAAATTTGAAAGATTTTTAAAGAAATTTCCTCATATTTCACTAAGTTAAAATTCGGGCTCCTACAGGGAGCCCAATTATTAACCCATGGATTTGATTTGAACCAACTTGAACCTGACTGCCCCCCCCCCCCCCCACCCCCTAGAGATGTTATATACCAAATATCAAAAGATTATAATGGTTCTGGGTAAGATTTTCTTTAATTTTTAAAAAAAAATGTATGGATGCTATCAGAGTAATGCTCCTTGTGGTGCCCCTTGTCAGTGCGGCAAGGTTATTTGTACAAACGTGAATTGACATATGATAAGGAACATGCACACCAAATTTGGTTCAATTTGGTCCAGGAGTTTGGGAGGAGAAGTCGATAATGGATGGTTCTCTACGGACGACGACGGACGGCAAGTTAAGCTCCCTTCAGTGAGCTAAAAATCAGTCACACGCCCCTCCCCCCTCCCCTCCAAGTTAACCCATATAGGGAACATCAGCATCAGGCAAGAAATAAGGGGGGGGGGGGGGAAGCAAATGTATGTGTGATATTCGATCTATCTCAATTTCATGACACCAATGTTGTCAATTATTTGAGAGACTCGAGAGAAAAAATACGTCGCCGGTGTTCCGTCGCTGGATTTAAGAAATAACGTCGCCGTTATTTGGTAATTTATCCGTTACTTCTGGTCCGGGTTCGCTATTTAAAAGTGATGAATCTCTTGGGGCGAAAGGAAAATGAAGGAATCGTTAACAAAAGTAAGACGGTAATATAACAGTAACATGATTTTGGAGGGCATTATGGTTCATTAGCGGCCCTGCAGCAATGATGAACAGCCCGAGGGTTTATTAAACGTCCGAGACGAAGTCGAGGGCCGTTAATAAGCCCAATGGCTGTTCATCATTGCTGCAGGGCCGCCAATGAATCATGATGCCTGACAACAACCATGTTATTACTATTATTACCACTCCCTGTTACAGCTTACCGCACGAGGGAATTGCTGGAAGAAATAATCACTGAAGTCGGTTCGATATTTCTGTTTCGATCGTGCGTTTGACTTCAGTTCAGAAATACAAAGGGACGTCATCCGAACGGGAGTAATTCATTTGACCCTGGAATCTAAAAACAGCCGGGCCGCGGGCCGCTGATGGCTATTTATACCATTGTCGCCCGCGGCGCGGCTCCGTCGAATGACATCACTGAAATTATGGAGTTTCAACAGGCCTCCAAACTTATGTTAATCGACTAGTAACTTATAGAGTGAGTGAGTGGTAATAATATTATTTGATAAGCATTTTTTTTTTATTTTAATAAAAGTTTATTAAAACCAAAACAACGTCTGCACCGGCATAAAAACAAGGTATCACAGCAAGGGCTGGTACAGAGCGGTGTAGCAAACATGATAATGTACAGAAAGCACCTTTGAAAAGCATTTAAAGGACAAGGGAAAATTAATTAATTAATTTGATAAGCAATTTTTAAAAAGCAAAGACCGGCTATTTGTCTTTATTTTGTGTGATATCATTAGGCATACTTATTTAATTCTATTCATTTAGTTTCCTCTTTTTAATCGAATTTTTAAAAAAAAAAAACCTGGACTATTGGTATGGTGAGGGCCGGTCGCCGAGCAGGCGGCCCTTTTTGCTAAGAAACTAAGCTATTCCTGGACGCATTTTGATATTTGGTATGTGGATTGATATGCACGTGCAACACGCGACGACGCAAAATAGGGTGTGTCCATGCTTTTTTCGCAAGAGTTATGGCCCTTTGTTAAAATCCACTAATTTTGTGCTTGAAAGCGCGATACTTCAACAAACGTCAACCGATTTGACGGATATTTGGCACATGGCTTTCAAGGAACAATGTCTTGGTCGAGTTCGAAAACGGGCTCGGTCCGATGTACGGCTGAAGAATTATTGGGCTGACTTTGTCATTTTTTGCAAATTTTGTGCTCGATACCAACGATAGCGTCATAACTTGAACAAGTGTTAACTGATTTGATTCTTTTTTATTGTATGGGTTTCCAACTTCCAGGATAATTATCTCGACCAAGTTCTAAAATGTTCGGTCGGATATATGACAGCAGAATTATTGAGTTGACGTGGTCATTTTGTTCAAATTAGTTATTTAGAAAAAGGTCCTCTGAAAGCTTTTTGGTTCACAGTTATCCACCGTTGTGTTAGCCACGAAAACACGACCCCGCATAGGCGATGTGGACCATTTCTATAAATAGAGTTGTTGAGTTGACGTTTGTTTCGTGATTGATCATAATTCAATGATTCACATAGAATATTATTGTTCTCATACAAGGTGAAGGGGAAATAAATTTGAAAAAAGAGTTTCAATGTGGCCTAATTATTGGTGCCTTTCACACGTCCTTCAATAAACTGGTTTTGCGTCCATTGCTCCAATAGATTAGAGAAATTGTGTTCCACTCCCTCTCCCCTCCCCACCCCACGAAACAAACGTGAACGTCAATTTTGTTTCCAAAATTGGGGTTGCAGCTATATCATTCACCAGTACAGACATTGCCATTTTAAGTACCATTTATCCTAACAACTGATGTCAAATTTTCTTCCACATACTGATGTGGTAAAACAAATAGCCCTAAATGAATGTGACCACCCCCATCCCCCACCCCTATACCCTTTTTCATCAAAAACTATGATATAATTCATAAATTAGTTGATGTAGACACAAAACAAACATCTTGCGACAAAACCGTCACAAATGGGAAATTTATACTGATGTGGTAAAATTTAAAAAAAATAGCCCTCAATGAATGTGCCCCCCCCCCCCCACCCACAGTATACCCCTCTTCTTAAAAAACATGTTATAATTCATAAATTAATGAATGTTGACACAAAACAAACAACTTGTGACATTAAATATCCTACTTGTGATCGTTTTTGAATCACATTCAGGCTTCTGAAGACATTTCTCATCATGTGTTTGGTGAATCATTCGCAATTTTTGTTAAAAAAAGCCAGTTTCTTCAGTTAAGGCACCTAGAGTCATTGGTATGGTACTGAAAAAACATAAAACACTGCTTTTTTCAACAGTATGACCAGTACTGCTCATGTGGCATCTCATAGCACTGTTAAAATGCCAAAAAAAGCATTGATTATGTGGTGCTGTGCTTGAGCAGCAAGTATCCATTAGGGCACTTCCACAACCTTGGATTTAATCCCCACAAACACCCATTTTGATGAAAAGAGTGAAATTGTGGAAAATATGTCTCCAAGGAGGATGAATGAGATATTAGCTTAAAAAATTTGGGTTTTTTTAGTGCTTAATATATTTGTGTGTGAATGGGGGGGGGGGGGGGGTAGAGTGTGAAAAATAGTCAGCTACCAGTTATTGAAAATGTACAACCAGGCAACTGAAAAGCAAAGAAACACTTTATCTGATGGACAGACAGACAAACATGCAGTCACACAAATTGAAAGTCTACACAGAAATAAAAACTGACATACAATGGAAAATTTTGTTAGAAGAGCCAGGAGAAGATTGCCAAACAGAAAAAACCCTCAATGGACCCTGAGTGCTGCAGTACCAAAGCAAATCATAGGATACTGAGAGTGTATGAGATTTACTTTAGTTTCAAAAAACATACTGAGGCTTCAGTATGGGCGGGTGGGTGGCGACTTGATTCATGGAGAGAACAATATTTCACAGTTGTTACTGTAGTTTTGTGCTGTAACATGGGAACCATGACAACAACACTCGAGCTAAAGAAAATTTGATCGCATCACTTTAATTTTGGGATTCAAATATCTTTGTCAAGAATAACCCTTCAGGGAACTTTTTCCAACCCCAAAACAGGGGGTTGTGTATCAAATAAGAGGGAAAATTTAGTACTAGACTACTTTATTACTACTAATCTACTATACTACTTTATTGGTGGCTGTGCACAAATGCCATTCACTCACATTTAAATGCCATTCACTCACATTTGCAACTTTATTGTGTTATTTTTTCCACTGTTCCCCATCCCCAAATTTGTGTTCCAAAATACTCTTTCAATGAAGAAATTATTTTCTAACAATTTTTAACCCTTACCAAATATAACGGTCAAAAGCTGCTGGTGCTACTCACAAGTATTGCCATTCCATGAGGTCATTCCAATGGTGTAAAAAGTCTTGTCTTTGACACAAAAAATTAGTAAGTCAATAAGTTTGTGGGCAAGGATAATCAGCTTTTCCTGTCAAGTAAAGGGTTAACAGCATAATTCAGACAAACATCTAAATATCAGTAAATAAAAGTACAATATGGGTTTTCTGGCTGTGGGTTTGAATGGTGATTGAAAGGGGGTTGGAAGATTGGAATCCTTCTCTGCCCCTAGTACTATTATGGGGAACCATGGTTTAATTACATTTGTTAATACATGTGTACATGTAGGGTAAAATAGGTTGTTATTTGGCATTTGCTGAAGGCTGTAGTGTGCCCCTTGAGGCTACACTTGCTCAAGATGTGAATTTGCTTGCAATATATAGCCCTTATTGCTGACGATGACAAAAACATACTTTTCAAAACAATAAAAAAGTATTGTAAGGTGTGTGGTACCCAAATGAATTTTTAAATGTGAAATAATCTCTCAAAATAATAATTAAATCAGGTTCGCAAGCCAAATTACAGTGTATGTATTTCCTTAATCAACCCCAATCCTAACAAAGATACATTTTACCTCTTTCATGTGACAAAAGAGTCATTTATGCATGCGAATTCAACTTTTGGCTTCCACTGAATTAAAAACATGGGAAATATGTTCTTTTAAAGAAAACTGTGTCAAATGGCTTAAAAACTGCTGTTGCCTCCAATACATTTTTCGACTCTGTCACCTAATGAGTAAGCTGAGAGGTAAGGAATTCATGTAGCTTTTTTTTTAAACCTAAACTAATCCCAAAATAAAACTAAAATCTGCATCAGCATGCAATACTTTGAGGAAAAAATTGTCTCATTTAACCGTACAGCAACATAGAGAGTGGTCTTCCAACCCCACAAAACAATATGAATGTCAATTTTTATTCAAAAATTGGTGTTGCAGCTATATAATTCACCAATATCAATAGACAGTACCATTTTATCCTAACAACTGATGTCAAATTTTCTTCTACATACTGATGTGGCAAAATATAGCCCTGAAGGTGTCCCTCTAGTATGCCCCTTTTTATCACAAACTATGATAAAATTCATAAATTAATTGATGTTGACACAAAACAAACCTCTTGTGATATTAAATTTCCCATTTGTGATAGTTTTCAAATCACATTCTGGCTTCCGAAGATATTTCACATTGCGTTTGATGAATATTTTGCCATTCTTATAAAAAAGTCTCACTTTCCCAGTGAAGGCACCTGGAGTCATTGGTATGGCACTGACAAAACATTAAACACGGATTTTTTCTAACAGTATGACCAGCTGAGCACTGCTCCTATGGTATCTCATAGCACTGTTAAAATGCCTAAAACCATCAAATATTGATTCTGTAGTGATGTGTATGTCAAGCAAGTACATGTACCCACAAAGGCTCATTCACAACCTTGGATTTAATCCCTACAGGAATCCATTTTGTTAAAAAGAGTGAAATTAGGGAAAATACATGCATGCATAATATCCAGTGAGGATCACTCAGATATTTGCTTCAGGAATGTTGTGCTCTTTAATGTTTAATGTATTTGTGTATGTGTGTGTATGGGGGGGGGGGGGGGGGGGGGGGTGTTAACTGCCAGTTACTGAACATGTAGAACTGTGCAAATGAAAAGCAAACCAACACTTTGTATGATGGACAGACAGACATGCAATCACATATCTGGAAAGTGACAGTCTATGTGTACATAGGAATGGTATGATGGACAGACAGACATGCAATCACATATTTTGAAAGTGACAGTCTACATGTACATAGGAATACTGACTGACATATAATGAAAAATATAGTGAGAAGAGCCAGGACAGGGTTGTCAAACAGAAAACAAAACTCAGTGGACCCTGAGTGCTGCAGTACTAAAGCAAATCATAGGAAACTGAGAGTGTATGCTGTTAACTTTCCCATCATCTGAGGGGTTCAGTATGGGTGGTAGAGGAACAATTGTTATTGTAGTTTTGTGCTATAACATGGGAAACCTGACAACACTAGTGTCAGATTACTATATTGGTAGCTGTGCACAAAAGCCATGCATTCACATCTGCAGCTTTGTTATTTTTCCCACTGTACCCACCCCCCAACCCCCTTTCCCAAAATTTATGTTCCAAAATACTCTGTGAATGAAGAAATTGTTTTTTTTAACATTTTTACTCACTCACTCATTGTAATGGCCAAAACAGGCTAACACCATTCACCAAAATTGCCATTCAATGTTAATTATTTTTGCATTTTTTTTTTTGCGTCATAAACATATCTTATGACCCCTCATTGGAATGAGCTTATTCAGCTCTATCCAGTGGGGGAGAGGGAGTTCATAGCTATGTGTTTGACCCAAAAAATGAAAATAAATTAGTTATTCAAAAGTCTATCTTCTTTTCATGTAAGCTAAAGGGTTATCATAATATGGAGAAAACTTCTATTATACCAGTGAATACAAGTGAAATATGGGTTTTCTGGCTAAGTGTTTGGATGGTGATTTGGGAGAGGATTGGAATATAACTGGAATCCCCTCTATCACAAGTACTATGAGGGGAAACCATGGTTTAATTAAATGTGTTAATAGGGTAAAATAGGTGGTTACATGTGTATTTGGCATTTGCCAGAGGTTATAGTGTGCTTCTCAGTTCTGGATGCCACACTTGCTCAAGATGCATTTAACTGCATTATTTTTGGCAATATATGGCCTTTATTGCTTACTGTGACAAAAATATAACTTTTCAAAAAATAAAACAGTATTATTCGGTCTGTGGTTCTCGAATGAACATTTAAATGTGAAATATGTGTAATATCCAAAAAAATATAATTAAATCAGTGTTGGAAGCCAAAATACATATACATTTACATGTACGTATTTCCTATAATCAACCCCAAACCTTCTAAAGGGTAACCTACAAACTTTTCCCTGAGGAAACCCCCCCCCCCCACCCCCAATCATTTTCACACAATGCGCAAAAATCCCCCCGCCCCATGGTTTTTTTCAGGTGAACAGAAATTCCTCTCTCCATAATTTCTGGTGAACAAAAATCCCCCCCCCCCCCTAATTGTTAGTATATTTAAAGCTATACAAAAATGCCCAAAGCTTTTTACCACTCGAGGCCGAGCACTTTTCGCTTCAATCAATGCTAACCTTGCATGTGTGGAGTTAGCACTGTTGCCCAGTGGTTCTCTCAGTGCACTTTAGCTTCCTCCACCCATAAAACTGCCCAACATGAGGTGACACTGGCTGTTGAAAGTGTCCTTAAACTCCAATAAATAAATAAATAAATAACTGTCTTGATAAATAGTTACCGAGGCATGTTTTCTTGTAAATAGTGATGAGTGTTTATGTAATTTACAAATTAAATACATAAGTTTTTAAATCCTCTTGGACTGCCTTTTAACCTTTTGGTGAAAAAGGCCGGGAGGGGGATTTTTGTACTGCTCTTAAAATAGTGTGGGAGATTGTGGTACTACGTTCAAAAATTGAGGGGGAGGGGGGATTTTTTCTAAGTCTGTAAAAATGATTGGGGGGGGGGGGGGGTAACCTACATTCTAATCCTTCCAAAGATACATTTTACCTCTTTTATTTGATAAAAGAGTCATTTCTGCATGAGAATTCCCTGCTTTCTTTGAAAACTATCCCAATCCCAAAATAAAACTAAAATCTATATCAGCAGACAATAGTTTGGGGAAAAATCTGTCTCATTTAACCATACTGCAAGAGAAAGAGTGGTGCTCAACAACACCCCCCCCCCCCCCCACCCCCTCCACACAAAACAAAATGAATGTCAATGTTGTTTTAAAAACTGGGGTTGCAGCTATATAAATCACCAATATAAATAGCCTGTGCCATTTTATCCTAACAAATGATGTCAAATTTTCTTCTACACATTGATGTGGTAAAATATAGCCCTGAATGTGTCCCCTAGACCCCCAGCATACCCACTTTCATGATGATATAATTCATAAATTAATTGATGTTGACACAAAACAAATCTCTTATGATATTAAATTGCCCATTTGTTATAGTTTTTAAATCACATTCTGGCTTCTTAAGATATTTCACTTTGTCTTTGACAAATATTTTGCAACTTTTGTAAATTTTTTTTTTTTTTTTTTAAATCCCTCAGATTTCTTAATTAAGGCACCAAGAGTCATTGGTATGTCTCTGACAAAACATTACACATTGATTTTTTCCAACAGCATGACAGTGCAGCTCATGTGGTATCTCATAGCACCATTAAAATGCCTAAAACTATCAAATATTGATTCTGTAGTGAGGTGCTTATGCTGCAAGTACCCATAAAGGCACTTTTACCACCTTGGATTTAATCCCTACAGACACTCGTGACCCATTTCAAAAGGAGTAAAATTAAGGAAAATACAATGTACATGTATGTTTTCCAGAGAGGACGAATCAGATATTTGCTTCAAAAAGATAGTGCTCTTTAATGTTTAATATATTTGTGTATGTGTGTAAGGTGGAGGGGGTTACAGTGTGAAAAATAGTCAGAAGCCAGTTACTGAAAATGTACATGTACAACCGGGCAAATGAAAAGCAAAGAATCACTGTCTGTGATGGACGGTTCTTGGACAACTTGCACCCTGGGCGATTCATACCACAATTAAGGGGTACAAATTGTCTTGACAATAAGGAACAAATTGTCTAGACAAAATGTACGAATTGTCCCAGTAAAAGGTATGAATTGTCTCATTTATGGTACAAGTTGTCTCAAGTAAGTAAACATATGCATGAAACAACCAATCAAAACAAGAGTTATGCATAGAAGAAATGAAAATTCAATGGGCGAACCATCGCTTAACAGCATTGAAAATGTGATCTCTAGTATTATCAACTTCGGGTCTGAACGTGGTAAAAGAAAATTTATAGTAGATAGTAATGGATGTAGTTTTACAGTTAAAACACTATTTTTTTTAATGAAGCCACAATACCGGTAATTCTTTAAATTGAAGATCTAACAATAAATAATTTCATGACGCCCCAAATAATAAGTTGAAGAGTGTGCTGCCTTAATAATTTAATTCATTTAATTCTGAGCTCCCTCAATAGAGCATTTTCTTTTTACTGTTGTGACGCTGAATCTTTTAAGTGTCTACTTGCTTTTTACTTTAACTTTAAGTCATGAAATTTGATATTCTGTGTCTTTTTAAAATAAAAGAAATGACATCACCTTTTTTTTATCCTTTCTTCAAGTTTATAATCCTCTCCCAACCCCATCCCCATGTATATTTTTTCCAGAGAGGGTTAATTAACCAGGGTATGAATTTGCAGAAGAGGATACAAATTGTCCAGAGGGGGTACGAACTGTCGGATACCGCCCAAAGGAGGGGTACAAATCATCCAGAAGAAGGTACAAATTGTCCTGGGAAAAGGTACGAATTGTCCAGCAAAAGGTACCAATTGCCAGAGGTACGAATCGTCAAGGCTATGAGTTATCCAACTCACTGATGGATGGATCATTGGATGGATGGATGGATGGATGGATGGGATGGATGGATGGATGGACAGACAGAATTTATGCAATCATACATATTGTATTTATGTGTAATAAATTCAATTTCAGTTTCCTTTTGAATGCTAAAACAAACCAGAATTAGTAGAAATGAAATATTTTCTCTGGAATCAGTATGCAAATATTATTTTGAGGTCGGTTCTAAGGAGGTTGGTAATTTAGGCTTTTTGTCATTTTTGAAGAAACCTAGGCTACCAAATATCAGAATCCCCACCTCCAGATGTTGGTCCGACGGGGTGGGCGACATTGACTAGTTTGAAGATGAATTCAGTTCTATTCTGGCTGCAGAGCCTAAAACATCCAGGAATTAAAACATTGTTTACCAAAACACCGAGGAAGTGTAATTTAAATGGGAGTTCTGAGTGGTTCTGGTATTTAGCCTTTAGGAGAACACGTCGGATCACAAAATTGGCTGGCCGCTCTACTGTAATTCTGACAGTCTTAAACTGGCATTGTATTGTGTCACTGGTAAAAATAGTTCATACACTGGAGCCAGTGAACTTGTGAAGAAAAATCTGGGAAATGAATGAATATCGCAGTTCGCGTGCATGTCTGTTTCTGTAAAATTTTACTACAAGACTGCATGCCCGTGTTTTGAGAACAAAGATTTCCCCAGACCGTACGTCAACATAACTTGGATTCATCCGAACACCGGCTGTTTCTAAGGAAATCGCGCTAAGTTCCCCACAAATGAAAAAGGCCCACTAAAAGTGTCAAAAAATCACTTGTTTTATTTTTTTATTCGTTGTCAACAATTTGTGAAGTGTACGTTCTCAATTGAAACTGAAACTGGGCTTTGTATCTGACGAAACCGGCAGCGGACGGCATTGACACTTCGAACTTTCAAACAATATTTAACTCGCAAACAACTACCTTACTTCGAAAGTCACTTTATTACTTAATTATTTCTCATAGTTTCCAGCATCCTGCGACAATATATATTTACATAATGCCCTTTTCAAAACCAAAAACAATTAAATATCCGTTGCAATGATTCTTAATTTTTTGCCAGTGGGAGAGCCACGCCGCCAGGTGGCACCCCAAACTCTGTTGCATGGTATATAGAAAAAATATAAAATCATGGATACGTACCTGGATTACCTATGTGCGCCCACGCCACTGCGTGGGTGTGCACTATTATCATGACCAAATGCATGTCCTGTAATTTGTATCAGATTCGAGGTCGTGTTTGCAATCAGATCGCAACGAGCCCGTGACGGAGAGTTACGAACTGATTGTAAATACGACCTCGAATCTGATACAAACTACAGGACATGCATTTGGTCATGATAATGTATGTATATATCCGAGTACGACACCGGACAGGAGTATATTGAGTATTTCGTAATCCTTGAGGAAGTCAAAGACGTTACTAACATTAAATATTAGCGCCATTGATCTATAATTTTCTTTGAGTTTCGAATCTTTTTGTATACTGGCGTAACATTTGTACATTTCCATAATGCTGGCAAGTGACCAAGACGAAAAGACTTGGATAAATATCTTGGATCCGGGAAGCGCCAATGGCTCATCAAATGTCTTCGTTTTTTTTTTAATCAAGTCAATCTGGTCCATAAGCGTTTTGACAGATCGTCCCACGAGTTCCAGTGTGTTCTATCCGCCTTCTGGCACATATAACATATTGGAACTCAGGGGGAGATATCTGTTGGTAGAAGGAGTGTTTGGTAATAGGCAGTTGTCATTAAGTAAGATTGATTTCTCTATGAAAGATAACTGTTGAAGAGTTTAGCATTGTTCGTAACATATTGTAATGTTGTGTTTCGAAGAAGTTTCACTGATTTCTAAGGATCCATTTTGTTTTTTTTTGTATTGGGCATTTACCAGTTTCCACCCAGTGATCAATACCTAAAGGTCTAGCTTAGTTTCATAATTTCGTTTAGCATTACTTCATTACGTTTTTTGTTTCTAAAAGGGCCCAAAATGTTGTTGGATGTTCACTCTATTTGGCTGTGTTAACGATTCTGCTTACTTGTCGAATTAATACGCGAAGATGTAAATCAAGGTTCATCATTCTTCCTTATCATATATAAACTGGGATCTGATAGGCTTCAGTCAGGCCGAATACGTTGAATACATTCTTGTTGTTGGCTAGTTTAGAATAGAATAGAATAGAATAGAATATTTATTTAACGGTATAGATAAATAGTACAACAATAGGTACATGATATAACATGATCATGAAAACAATGGAACATTACAATAGTATGAGAACGTACATATATATAAATGTAGAAACCCTTTAACTAACTATACCGTAGGGAGCCGACATAGCCAGATTGGCTGTCTACCTGTCAACTCCCATTAGTATTTCTTATAAAGAGCATTGTACACAGACTGCGTATATGTACTACAAGTATATTTTCGAGTTACATTCCAGCACAACTTTTGGCATTGAAAGTGTCTGACTCGGCAGTTAAATCATGTTTTGTTGGACGAGATGAACAGACCAAATTTATAGTTTAATGTTATTACATGCACAGAATGTATACTTCGGAGAATTACGATATATAGTCGAGCAGTTAAATCATGTTTTGTTGGACGAGATAAACTGACCAAATTTGTAGCTTAATGTTATTACATGCAAAGAATGTATACTTCAGGGAATTACGATGAATAGTTGAGCAACACATTGGTGTTTGCGTAGATATCTGGATAGATTGAAACATATTCATGGTATAGATTCTCACTATCTATCGACGTTTGGATTACAATCCCTACAATAAGGGTTGTCACATTCCACACTACTTAGGTACTGAGAAATAAATTTTTGTGTAAGTAATTTTTTGAACTGATTTCTGCTAGTCATAGACCTTAAAGCTGGGTCCAATTCGTTCCATATCCTTGGAAATGCTTAAATTTGTAACCTATCGAGGGCTTTAGTACGCGTTCTACTAATTTGTATTAAATCTGATTGTCTTGTAACTCTTTGTGGGGTATTTTGAGTTGAGTTGAGAAAGTTATTGAATGAGGATGGAAGCTGTCCCCTTTTCCAATCAAATATGAAGAGACAAGCTTGGAGTTTGAATAAATCATTAAATTTAAGTAGTTTCTCTTTTGCAAATAGGGGGTCGGTATGCGCATTGTAACCTGAATTATTGATAATACGAAGCGAGCGTTTCTGCATGATGAGATTTTTTTTAGTTGCTCGGGCATTACCCCAGACATGTATACCATATAATAGGTGGCTATAAATAAGGGCAAAATATAGTGTTTTTAATGCCTTATGTGGCAATACCTTTTTTACTTTATTTAATGCATAATTTACCTTTCCAATCTTAGAGCAGACTTGTGATATATGAGTATTGTATGATAGATTATCCTCAATGCTTATACCAAGAAATTTTAATGATTTTTCTTGTTCATGGCTTCCTATTCTCTGAATGGTTCGGTTTTGTATTTTTATGGATAAATTATCTGGGATAAGTGAATTTCGAGTTGGATTTATAAGGATGTACTTGGTTTTACTTGTATTCAAAACAAGCTGGTTGGCTGAGCACCATTCGTTCAATTTATCTAATTCATGATTTACATAACCAACCAATATAGGTGTATTCGAACCTGCAGCGTACACTGTGGTGTCATCCGCAAACGATAGAAGATTTAACAAAGTCGAGTGGTGAATGTCATTGATATATAATAGGAACAATATTGGCCCAAGTATGGAACCCTGTGGTACTCCACAGGTTATTTGAGCTTTGCTAGAACTACTTTCCCCATATTTTACATACTGGATCCTGTCAGATAAATAACTTTTGAACCAGTCAAGGCTTATACCTCTGAATCCGTAACTTTCTAATTTGTTGATCAAAATGCTATGATTTATGGTATCAAAAGCTTTAGAGAAGTCTATGAACACAGCAAGAGTTAAATCTTTTATTCGTTTGTTGTTCTCTGTAGCAATATGTTTCAGGAGTTGCATCACAGGATGTGTGGTGCTATGATTTTTTCTGAAGCCATATTGGTGTTGATAAAGAATATCAAATCTATCCAAATAATTAATCATTCTATTTGCTATTAACTTTTCTAGTATTTTAGAGAAGGCTGGGAGAATACTTATAGGTCGGTAGTTATTAAATTTATTTTCATCCCCGGTTTTATAAACTGGGATAACTTTAGAAACTTTCATTCGATTTGGTACAACACCATTGATGAAAGATTGATTGACAATGTGGGCGAAAGGGAAAGCTAGTATATCTATAGACTTTTTGAGAAGATATGTTGTAATACCATCACAGTCCTCTGACAGTTTCGCTTTCATTTGTCTGGTCACCTTCAGAATTTCATTTGGGGTAGTGGGGATTATGTAAAAATTATTTATTGAGGGCGTACCCATGAATTGTCGGAAGGATTTATTCGTTTGCGGTAATTCCGCACTGGCGCGTAATCCTGTGTTTACAAAGAAGTTATTAAAAGAACATGCAATTTCATGTGGGTCATTAATTTCACAATTATTATCTTTAATAAAAGTAGATGGCAAGCTAGTTTTACGTTTTGATTTGTTTATTGTTTCATTTAGTATTTTCCAAGTTTCCCTTAAATTGTTTTTGCATTCATTCAATATCTTATTATAATACATTGCTTTACTTTGTTTTTTAATTTTATTAAAAAATTCTACAATAGTTTTTGTAATTTTTTACATTTTGTTCAGTTGGAGATTTTATCTTTTTGTTATAGAACTTAGACTTATTGAGAGATGAGGTCAAAAGTCCTTTTGACATCCACGGCTGTTTTCTAATAAACTTATCTTGCAGTTGTACATTTACTATAGGAAACGCCTGTTCGAAAGCAGCCGAATAGATGTCCATAAAAATCTCGTATGCTGCATTTGGACAGTTTGATTCAAGAATCGATGAGAAATCGTTTTGACTGAGAAGTGACCTAAACGTAGCCATATTGGCTTCAGTGAATCTACGTTTACGTATAATTTTTGGACCTTTGTTTCTTGTGATAGTATTTTCTATGTAATATATTCCGAAATGATCGGATACATCTGTAACTATTATTCCAGATGAGCAGGCTGCGGTTATATTGTTTGAGAAAATGTGATCTATTAGGGTTGCCGAGTGGGTGGTTATCCGGGTGGGACGAGTAATGCACGGTAGAAAACCCTGACTGACCATAAGATCCAGAAAAAAATTGGGTTTTGGGATGGCAATTCGTTTTCAGTAAGTCGATATTAAAGTCTCCCATGATATGTGCCTCTGTGCGTTCATGATTGATTCGGTCAGTTATTTCATTTATTTTTGTAATGAAAAGATCTATATCTGCTTTCGGCTGTGTATTTGGTCTATATATGACCCCAATTATTTTTTTAGTGTTATTTACCTTGATTTCAACAAATAAAGATTCTATTACATGGGGAATGAATACAGATAAATCATTTCGAATAATAGGCGCTAAACCCTCTATGACATAGAGTCCCACCCCACCCCTTCCATCATCCTCATCGGATCGTGTTTTGCTGATGAGTGGACAATAACCATTTAATTCGTACGACATATTTGAAGGTAGTCGAAATATTTCTGTTAACCCTATTATACTAAAAGCATTACTCGAGCCATGCAAATTGTTCAATAATTCATTTAAAGAGTCCCAGTGAGCACTTAAGCTTTGACAGTTCAAATGGAACACCGAGAAGTGGTCATTTTGTTTATTTTTAAATTGAAATTCTTCGGGGGAATAATAATTACAGCCATCCATAGCACCCTTAAATGGGGAATCTTCGTCATTGGAAAGTTCACATGTTTTTTCATTATAGACTTTGATAAAGTCAAATTCTGGATTCGTCTGTATCTCGTCGAGACTAATATTACCCGCCATTATGTGCAAAAATACTGCCGAGTCGTACAATTTCAAGCCAAACCGCAATCATATAAACATAACCTGATGGTAGCTTTTTACTCTTTATGGGAAGTTTCACATCCAGATAATTATTACATACTTGATGTGCATTATTTATGTTAAGGAAGGTCGTCGTGTACAATGCAAAAGCCTTTTTGCGCGCAATGCACTGACAAATAATTATAAACAAAAGAAAGAACATATATACAGATTTGATAGTTTGATTGGAATATGTTTTCAGGAAGGAGCGGCGGGATGGAGAGGTTTTGAGATAAATTTCATACCTGGTTCATGCAAAATTTCAGGGCAATTTTAGGGAGGATATTCAAGGTTAGGGGCTTAAAAATAATTTATGTGGTGACTGTAGATTCAGCGGAATTGAGAAACTACTTCTGCATAACACAGGTTCCAAAGATTTCACGCAGTTGGGAAGATCATCTTATCGATAGAAGGATCAAGCCGAGAGAGAGAGAAAGGGAGAAAATGTATATATATATATACACACACGCACATATATACACATGCATACAGATACATACATATGTATACATACATACATACACACATATGCACATATACACACATATACATACATATATATACATATATTATTGGTCATTATTTAGACCCACAAGGGCAGGCCTTCGTTATCAAATTACAAGCTGTTGTTCAATGGAGAACAGACGCTAGTCGTGGTCTATAAATTATTTCTGGGGGAGAAATTTCTGGGGAAAAACTGTCATTCTATTCAATGGGACATATACATATATATACACATACCTACACATATATACATATATATACATACACATAAACATATATATATATTGCTTCAGGTTAGCCCCACAAGGGCAGGCCTTCGTTATCAAATTACAAGCTGTTGTTCAATGGAAAACAGACGCTAGTCGTGGCCTATAAATTATTTCTGGGGGAGAAATTTCTGGGGAAAAACTGTCATTCTATTCAATGGGACATATACATATATATACGGGCTGTTGTTCAATGGGAAACAGACGCTATATACACATATATACACATATATATATATATATATATATATATATATATATATACATACATATATACACATATAAATATATATATATATTGCTTCAGGTTAGCCACACAATAGGTCTTCAAAGGTATTACTGTTTTAACAACTAACTATATATATATATATATATACATACACGCACAGATATTTCCAAGGGAAATGTCTTTGTAAGTGCGATCTTTGTTCACAATATATATATATCAGTCTTGGCCAATCGTTTATACCCATGATGCACACATATTTTGCAAGGGCCACATTAGAGACCATCAATAGATAACATCGTAAGTGGTCAGCAGTTTTACTAATTCTTGAATCCATGTTAGATACTTAGATTGGAGCTAGTACTAAGAGTGTGTGCATCTACTATGCTACTATGTTTCAAACCCAACAGGGACCATCGCATTGTTAAAGCCAATCTTTTATACCCATGGTGCACGCACGTATACTTTCTTGGACCTTGTACATAAACATATACATATACATACACACATATATATATTTTATCTAATCGTTTATACCCATGGTGCACACGTACCTAGCTGCTGCATCAAGCCTATATGCCACTAAACCTATAACCTTTTACCTTACTAGTCGAGCATTAATGATGGTGATCTAATAGAGTTGATTGTGATAAACACCAATGTACATCTTGGGGGGAGGGGCGGGTGCAGCCCTGCTGTTGCCACTGCTGCTGCTACTGTCCCCCGTCATAAGGTCCCACATTACCAATAAACATTGGCAATATGGGACCCCACGACGAAAGACAGCAGCAGCAGCAGTGGTATTTAGCTACAATCTCACTGCACATACACTTATATACCAATGTACATCTTAGCTTTTATACTGTATAAGTTGATATGCTTTGATGATTAAGTTATTGGTCACTATTTAGACCCACAAGGGCAGGCCTTCGTTATCAAATTGCAAGCTGTTGTTCAATAGAAAACAGACGCTAGTCGTGGCCTATAAATTATTTCTGGGGGAGAAATTTCTGGGGAAAAACTGTCATTCTATTCAATGGGACAGACATTCAATTCTCAACATTTCGATTGACACAATTTGTATGACAACCTAGAGTTCCTCGTGGAACTCACACAACGGAGCTGACATTCAACTCAAATAATATGACACACATATGAGACGCTATTTTACCTGGTACAATCACGAACTGTCATGACCTTCAGGTTGCTCCAGGAAAACAAACTACAGATAATGATCTGCACTCAACCGAGACGAACATTTTAGCCTCAATCAATCAGGCGGCATATTTAGTTTGATAAGCTGTTTATTAGTCGGGGGCAGTGGCTTATCTTGACCCATATTTTTACTGAAGAACAATGACATGATTGTTTTGGGTATTTTATTTAATTTTATTTAGTTATTTGTGTTTAACATCACATATTTATGTGTGTGTGTGGGGGGGGGGGGGGTAGATGATCATTGACAACAGTGTATTTGGTGGTGATACCATGCATGCTCTCACATGATTGTTTTGGGTATTTTATTTAGTTTTATTTAGTTATTTGTGTTTAACATCACATATTTATGCTCAGTGGATAAACGGGACACAACTTTGAAATCGAGTCAAATTATTTAATAGTCCACGCCCAATGTAACTTCCACCCAAGCTTCCACCCAAGCATGAGTGACATGGTACATGGTAATATGGTACTATTTTACTAGTGAAATAAAACAGAACTTGAACACAAGTTGCAGGCGTTGCCTCACTTTACTTTACTCGAGATTATTTTACTTTATTTAAGTACCCTTGACAACTATTCCACAACTTGACAACTATAGTGCCTGTCAACGGGGAGGGGGGGGGGGGGGGGGTGTCATAGCAGAAGTTCATAATAGGGAATTTTGGCTTACATTATTGCCATTTACCATTATTTACATATAATTAGAATCTATTTAGTATTCCTCTGTATTTAGTACCTGCCCAGGGCAACCTAAATGTAAACTGCCTGTCAACGGGGGCGGGGGCGGGGGGGGGTGGGGGTGGGGGGGGGTGGATAAACGGGACACAACTTTGAAATCAAGTCAAATTATTTAATAGTCCACGCCCAATGTAACCCATTTTGGCAGACTTCCACCCAAGCATGAGTGACATGGTACATGGTGATATGGTACTATTTTACTCGTGAAATAAAACAGAACTTGAACACAAATTGCAGGCGTTGCCTCACTTTACTTTACACGAGATTATTCTTCTTTATTTATTTAAATACCCTTGACAACTATTCCACAACTTGACAACTATAGTGCCTGGCAACGAAGGGGGGGGGGGGGGAGGGTCATAGCAGAAGTTCATAATAGGGAATTTTGGCTTACATTATTGCCATTTACCATTATTTACATATAATTAGAATCTATTTGGTATTCCTCTGTATTTAGTACCTGCCCAGAGCAACCTAAATGTAAACTTTAATTTGTGTGTGTGTGTGGAAGGGGTGGGGGGGGGGGTGTAGATGATCATTGACAACATTGACAACATTTATTTTATTTTATACCTACGACTTATATATCTGCTAGGTCTGATCTTGACTTTATGGATACTGTCTGCCCGCTTAACAATTTTAAGAAAATATTTCCATCTGTTGTCCAACAGTTGCTCACCTTTCGGGCCTTTCTCAACAGTAACGCATCTTTAAAAAGACCTAACCTATATTTTGTCAGGTCCTCATTAATAAAGCATTTCTGGAGTCCTGGAATTTTGTTTTTCAATTTACTTTTGTCCTTGAATAATCTCCTCCTTGCCCTGTAACTTGTGAAACGTACAATTATTTGTCTATTACTACCTTCACGCTTGGGACCCACTCGATGCGACCGATCTATATCGTTCAAACTGAGTTCTGTTTCCAATTTATTTGCTAAGTCCAGTACAATGTGGTCAGTATTTTCATCCTCAGACTCTTTAATACCACTGATACGTAAACTATATCGGCGAGTGTATTGCTCTAAATGATCCACTTTACGTTCAAGTTCATCATTCCGACTGGTTATTTTCCTGTTTTCGGCCTTTAGAGTGTCAATTTCCTCCCTCAATTCCTTGGTGGCATCCCTCACTGCCGCACTAATAAGAGATTTTACATCATTATAGAGGATTTTTTTTAATTGATCGGCTAAAGCCACAACGTCAACGGAACTGGTCATTGCTGGTGAAACATGCGGATTTACATTAGTCGTCATACTGCTGTCAACCGAATCCACTTCACTGTCAGTAGCCCAGCCAGGTTCTTCGATCACATCCGACAACTTGCGAACCACTTTTGACCGAATGTATTTTTGTGGGCTCGTTCTTTTCCTTTTACCCTTAACAATGTGTTTAGGCATAGAGAATAAAGTATAATTCCAGTAGAACAATCTATGACAGAATGAAAACACAGGCTGAGTTGATGACAGCTGGACAGTTTGTTTACTTGTTGTCAGGACAACGATACAGCGATATCAGGAGAGTTTTTAGATCACACATCCCAAACTGCTAAAAAGTGGATTTTTTACAAGAAATCATAACCATTCCGTATAGAACTGTAGATTCCACCACTTCATAAGTGATATATGCATTTCAATCATACATTTTTAATATCCGCTCCTTCCCAAAAACTGACTTTTCAGATGAGGGATCTGAAACGCGTCATCCTCGGCAGAGCGCCAGAGCAAGTGGTTCAAGGAGTCCCACAGCATTAACACTTTGGCAGGAGGCACGAGGAGGTGTGGAAGATCTACAGGCAACCTTAAGCTCTGAACGCAAATGACTTTGAAGAACATATTTATACCCCCCACTATGTCTTTCAACAGGGAGGAACAGCTTTTACGGCAGTGAAACACGACACCGCATACTCCCATAAAGTAGGAATGCCACTAAGTGAATGTGTTGAGTAGACTAATGAATATTTTTAACGTGCAGCCTTTTGGTTACAAGTTGAAAATATTAATTGGTCTATCGCCAAATAATAAATATGGACTCTTCCAACTGCTGCCATTTAACTAACACGGAAAATGCCACCCGAGTTCAAATGATCAATCCTGTATGCAGACGGGGAGTTATTATATGTTGTAACCATGTCCGTTTATGACATTCATTAGGTAACTAAAATCATAAATAGGATCTGGATCTCATCTACATCAATACTACCCGCCATGATGTTCAAATATCAAACAATGTTCCAATAAGAGTAAAACCTGATTGGATGAGAGCTGGTGTAGTTGCTTTTATGTTTACGCCTCCAGTAGCAAATGTTACCGTCTGACGTCACAACGCGAAATATTTGAAATGACAACGTGGGTTTCGTAATTGCTTCATCCACGGAGTGACTAGAAAGCCGCTTCATTTGTCTGGATTTTGCATAGGTGCAGCAGATGGTGTTCTGGATGAAGTGTTGTTTAAATTACAAACCGATTCACGATTTTAACTGAAAAAGAATGAGTTGTGATGGCTTATTGATTATTTATCCAATGGTGGGGTATACGAAATAGTTATTTACTAAATCTGTGGTTGTTAAAAGTTGCCCTGAACAAGTTTAGTAAATATGCCTATCGTGTTTCACGATGTAGACCTGGGGGAATAATGGGCAGTAAAATGCATTATGTTCCGGCTGCTGGTGCAACCTTGCATAGCTCAAAGAGAAAAGAATGCAATTTATGTGAGTAGATGAGTTTTGAATTTCGGGCGTTCAAAGGTGGCGTTTTGGGGCTTTGCAATATTTTCTAAATATGGGAATTGTACTCTTATTGTATTGTCATTATGATTTGTGTCAGAATCATTACCTATATATATCGCTCGTGGAGACTGTATTCTCATTAAGTCACCCACAGAGTGGAAATTCCACCCAAGCAATAATTGCAAATTTGTTGGAAAGCATAAAGTAAATAAATAGAACTTTATGAGTCCTCACCACATCCCCAAAACGCACCCTCACCCCCTCACCCCTCGTAAAGGTTATTGAGTTGTCACTACACGTTAACCTGATACGGACGCAAGAACTGTTAATCATTTGCTGGAAATTGTATTGGTGTCGATAACGGTGTCTACACTAGTGATAAAAAGCAAATAAACTTATCAACGCAATATTCAGATAACCAAAGCAAACAGTGTCGATTACTCCCCTGCAATAAATATCCTTCTCGAATGCTCTGAACAAGTGACAGATAACTCAACAAACATAATAAAGTGTTTATCTACGCTAAAGTTATAAAGATTATATCGGTTGGTATGTGCACTCAACATATATCTAGCGCGCAGTAAGAGTTTTACAACATGGGAAACAAAGATCATATTGATTCAAGCTGTAACTGGAGGGATATCGTCGGTAATATGAATGTGATAAGAACATTTATGATCAGAATATAAAGTACAGTTACGATCACTCGAATTACTCCGTGCGAGTAAACATTATAAGAAGAGATATTCTTTCACTCCATAACTGATCTTCCTTCCACTTACATATACATTTAGTTACGTGGAGAAGCTGAATAATAACTTATCAAGTTCTATATCATTTGCAAAATAAAAACATTCAAAAATATGAAAGTCTGTATGTTGCTAACTTGACATGTTTAAAAATAAGACACAAAGGTAATTTTAAGTCATGGGGACACCTAATATAAATAAACTGACCAAAACCAAATTTCTTATAACTTGAAACAACGAAGATTTACCCCCCCCCCCCCCAAAAAAAAACAAAAAAAAAAAACAATACACTGAAATGTACACAACATGAGGGTTTATTAATGCTGTGATATTCTTAAGCAAGACACAATTTCAATATAAATGTCACCGGACACATACAGGCCATGGGCTCATGTACTTCAAACACAATGCTACACCTTAAATCTTACAAAATGAAAAAGAAGTTCAGCAAAACATAAAATTCTTACAACTTGAAAAAATTAGACCACTTTGAAAAATAATAAAACAAAGAAAAGAAATGAAATCTCACCCATATTTATGGTATAGAATTAATAGAAGTGATTACGGTGCACTACACTATCAGAACACACAAACTGCCCCGCAATATGAGAGCCTGAAGAATCAATGTTCACCAAAACTCCGAATTTCTCACAGCTAGAAACCAAATCTTTATTGGCAAACAATTCTGAAAAAATCTATACCATGACCATGAAGATTCTGACATTAACCCACTTGCAATGGGAGGCCTGAAAGCATCTGCACAGACCCAAATCGGTATTCTTACAAAAATACTAAGATTTGCACTAAACAAATCCACAAAAGTATACGCAGCATAATGGATAACTACAGTTTTGGTAATCACAAACGCGATACAAGTGAAATATAAAGGTCATGGGGTCATGTGATTCAAAGAGACTGAGCTAAATCTAAACTCTTACAAAATGTACAAAAGCAGAGGTATTCTGACAACTCTAGACTTCGTCATGCTTGATAAAACCTAAAAATAAAATAGAAATGACCATAGACCAAAATACAACACACAGAAACGTCAACAGGCATCCAAAAGGAGCGCTTGAAGTATTAATGCTGACATAAACCGATCTTCCTACAACAGAGAATGGCTAAGATTCACAGGCCAAAGATATTAGAAACAAACTACTGTTAGTAAGGGTTACAAATGTTGGGAATGGTAGATTTTGGCCATGGGATTCAGGGTAACTCAGCTAAATTTAAACTCGTACTAATTAGCGACACACGTTCATGCATCCGGGTTCAGGACATTAGATCACCCTGCTTCGTAGCAGGTGCGCAAAAAAACAAAAAAAAAAACAACGGGGAAATGGTCGTATAATCATCTCTTTCACGCCAGGTATCTGCGCAAATGGAAGACGATCAAGTATACGGCTAATTTCGTACATCTGACCATATCATCTATAATTTCACATTGGTTATCTACGCAAACGGAAGTCAATCAAGGGTACTGTGATTAGTGTACATATGGGCATATTATCGACCTTTTCACATTAGTTACCCACCCTAACGGAAGCCGATCAAGGGTACTGTGATCAGTGTACATATGGCCATATCATCAACCCTTTCACATTAGTTACCCACCCTAACGGAAGCCGATCAAGGGTACTGTGATTAGTGTACATATCATCGACCCTTTCACATTAGTTACCCACCCTAACGGAAGTCAATCAAGTGTACTGGAATCTTCATCCAGGTGGACATATCATCAACCCTTTCACATTAGTTACCCACCCTAACGGAAGCCGATCAAAGGTACTGGAATCTTTATCCAGGTGGACATATCATCGACCCTTTCACATTAGTTACTCAACCTAACGGAAGTCAATCAAGTGTACTGGAATCTTCATCCAGGTAGACATATCATCAATCCTTTCACATTAGTTACCCACCCTAACGGAAGCCGATCAAGGGTACTGTGATTAGTGTACATATGGCCATATCATCGACCCTTTCACATTAGATACCCACCCTAACGGAAGCCGATCAAGGGTACTGCGATTAGTGTACATGTGGCCATATCATCGACCCTTTCACATTAGTTACCCACCCTAACGGAAGCCGATCAAGGGTACTGTGATTAGTGTACATGTGGCCATATCATCGACCCTTTCACATTAGTAACCCACCCTAACGGAAGCCGATCAAGGGTACTGTGATTAGTGTACATATCATCGACCCTTTCACATTAGTAACCCACCATAACGGAAGTCAATCAAGAGGACTGTGATTAGTGTACATATCATCAACCCTTTCACATTAGTTACCCACCCAAATGGAAGTCAATCAAGGGTACTGTGATTAGTGTACATATTGCCATATCATCAACCCTTTCATATTAGTTACCCACCCTAACGGAAGCCGATCAAGGGTACTGTGATTAGTTGACATACGGCCATATCATCGACCCTTTCACATTAGTTACCCACCCTAACGGAAGCCGATCAACGGTACTGTAATTAGTGTACATGTGGCCATATCATCGACCCTTTCACATTAGTTATCCACCCAAACAGAAGTCAATCAAGGGTACTGTGATTAGTGTACATATGGCCATATCATCAATCCTTTCACATTAGTTACCCACCCTAACGGAAGCCGATCAAGGGTACTGTGATTAGTGTACATATCATCGACCCTTTCACATTAGTTACCCACCCTAACGTAAGCCGATCAAGTGTACTGGAATCTTCATCCAGGTGGACATATCATCAACTCTTTCACATTGGTTATCTACGCGCACGGAAGTCAATCAAGTGTACTGCGATTAGCGTGCAGATGGTCATATCATTACCCCGTTCAAATCACTTAATCACGCTGATGGAAGTTGATCAAGTGTACTGTGATTATTGTACATATGGTCATGTAATCACCCCTCTCACAAAAGTTATCTACGCTGAAAGATGTCGATGGCTTGTACTGCGATTGCCATAAAAACACGCCATTCACTTCAGTTATCCACGCTGATGTACTGCGATTATCACACAGATGGCCGAGTCATCACCGCTTTCAGGTCGGTTGTCCACGTTAAACGCTGTCGATGGGGTGGACTGTGAGTATCATAAAGATGGTCACAGAAACACCCTTTTCAAATTAGTAATCCACGCTCATGGGAGACGATGAAGTGTACGGTGATTAACATACATATGGCCATATCACCAGCCCTTCCACATCAGTTATCCACGATGAAGAGAGGCGATGAAGTGTACAGTGGTTATCATACATATGGCCATACACCGGCCCTTTCACATCAGTTATCCACGATGAGGAGATGCGATGAAGTGTACGGTGGTTATCATACATATGGCCATACCACCGGCCCTTTCACATCAGTTATCCACAATGAAGAGAGGCGATGAAGTGTACGGTGGTTATCATACATATGGCCATATCACCAGCCCTTTCACATCAGTTATCCACAATGAAGGGAGGTGATGGAGTATACTGTTATTAACAAGAGATGATCATATCATCAACCCGTTCAAATCAGTTATCCGTAATAATAGAAGTCGATGGATATACCGAGAAGATTATCATCACTCTTCGCATCAGTTATCCACGGTGAAGAAAGTCGATCAAGTGTACTGCGATTAGCATACATACGGTCATATAATCATCCCGTTTCACATCAGTTATCCCAGTGGACAGAAGTCAACCAAATGTACAAAGATTATTACACACATGGCCATATCATCAACCCTTTCACAAATTTATCCACGCTAATGTAAGTCGATGGAGTATTGTCGTTCAGATGGGCATATAATCCCCCTTTCCAAATCAGTTATCCACCCGATTGGAAGTCAATCATGTCTTACATATGGTAATATAATCACTCCTTTCCAATCAGTTATCCACGCAAATGGAAGTAGATGGAGGGTACTACGATTGGGAACATATGGCCATATAATCACCCCTTTTAAATTAGTTATCCACGCAAATAAAGGTCAATGAAGTGTACTGTGAGTATCACACAGAAGGTCTTATTACCACCCATTTCACATCAGTTATTCACGCAAATGGAAGTCGAACAAGCGTACTGCGATTATCCTACAGATGGCCATATCATCACCCATTTCACATCTGTTATCCAGGCGAATAGAAGTCGATCAAGTGTACTGCAATCACCCTGCAGACCGTCGTATTACCACCCATTTCACATCAGTTATCCACGCGAATGGAAGTCGAACATGTGCAATGCGATCATTCTATAGATCGCCTTATTACAACCCATTTCACATCAGTTATCCACGCGAATGAAAGTCGAACAAGTCTAATGCGATTATCATCCGGATGAAGGATGCCGATTGTGTGCAATGCGACTATCGTACATATGGCCATATCATTCCAATTTTCACATCAGTTGCCCATGCTATTGGAAGTCGATCGAAAGTCTGGTGATTATCATATAGTTGGCCATATCACCACTCCTTCTCGCCAGTTACACACCATAACGGAAGTCGATCAAGAGTTTGGTGACTAGCATACAGGCGGCCATATCATCACTCCTTCTCGTCAGTTACCCACGATAACGGAAGTCGATCAAGAGTCTGGTGATGATCATACAGTTAGTCGTATCATCACCCCTTCACATCAGTTGCCCACTCTAACGGAAGATGATCGAGATTCCAGTGATTATCATACAGACAGTCATATCATCACCCCCTTCACATCAGTTACTTACCCTGACGGAAGCAGATCGAGATTCCAGTGATTATCATGCAGAGTCGCATCATCACCCCTTCACATCAGTTACCCACCCTAACGAAAGATGATCGAGATTCCAGTGATTATCATACAGACAGTCATATCATCACCCCTTCACATCAGTTACCCACCCTAACGGAAGATAATCGAGATTCCAGTGATTATCATACAGACAGTCGTATCATCACCCATTCACATCAGCTACCCACCCTAACGGAAGCTGATCGAGATTCCAGTGATTATCATACAGACAGCCATACCATCACCTCTTCACATCAGGTAGCCACCCTAACGGAAGTTGATCCAGATTCCAGTGATTATCATACAGACAATCATATCACCACCCCTTCACATCAGTTACCCACCCTAACGGAAGTTGATCGAGATTCCAGTGATTATCATACAGACAGTCATATCATCACCCCGTCACATCAGTTACCCACCCTAACGGAAGTTGATCGAGATTCCAGTGATTATCACACAGACAGTCATATCATCACCCCTTCACATCAGTTACCCACCCTAACGGAAGTTGATCGAGATTCCAGGGATCATCATACAGACAGTCGTATCATCACCCCTTTACATCAGTTACCCACCCTAACGGAAGTTGATCGAGATTCCAGTGATTATCATACAGACAGTCGTATAATCATCCCATCACATCAGTTACCCACCTGAACGGAAGCTGATCGAGAGCCCAGTGATTATCATACAGACAGTCGTATCATCACCCCTTCACATCAGTTACCCACCCTAAGGAAAGCTGATCGAGATTCCAGTGATTATCATACAGACAGTCATATCATCCCCCCTTCACATCAGTTACACACCCTAACGGAAGCTGATCGAGATTCCAGTGATTATCACACAGACAGTCGTATCATAACCCCATCACATGAGTTACCCACCCTAACGGAAGTTGATCGAGAATCCAGTGATTATCATACAGTCATATCATCCCCCTTCACATCAGTTACCCACCCTAACGGAAGCTGATCGAGATTCCAGTGATTATCATACAGGCAATCATATCATCACCCCTTCACATCAGTTACCCACCCTAACAAAAGTTGATCGAGATTCCAGTGCTTATCATACAGGCAGTCATATCATCACCCCTTCACATCAGTTACCCACCCTAACAAAAGTTGATCGAGATTCCAGTGATTATCATACAGACAATCATATCAACACTCCATCACATCAGTTACCCACCCTAACGGAACCTGATCGAGATTCCAGTGATTATCATACAGAGAGTCATATCATCACCCCAACACATCAGTTACCCGCCCTAACGGAAGCTGATCGAGAGTCCAGTGATTATCATACAGACAGTCGTATCATCACCCCTTCACATCAGTTATCCGCCCTAACGGAAGTTGATCGAGATTCCAGTGATTATCATACAGACAGTCGTATAATCATCCCATCACATCAGTTACCCACCTGAACGGAAGCTGATCGAGAGCCCAGTGATTATCATACAGACAGTCGTATCATCACCCCATCACATTAGTTACCCACCCTAACGGAAGTTGATCGAGATTCCAGTGATTATCGTACAGACAGTCGATTCATCACCCCATCACATCGGTAACCCGCCCTAACGGAAGTTGATCGAGATTCCAGTGATTATCATACAGACAGTCATATCATCACCCCTTCACATCAGCTACCCACCCTAACGGAAGTTGATCGAGATTCCAGTGATTATCATACAGACAGTCATATCAGCCCCCCTTCACATCAGTTACCCACCCTAACAGAAGCTGATCGAGAGTCCAGTGATTATCATACAGACAGCCATACCATCACCCCTTCACATCAGTTAACCACCCTAACGGAAGTTGATCGAGATTCCAGTGATTATCATACAGTCATGTCATCCCCCCTTCACATGAGTTACCCACTCTAACAAAAGTTAATCGAGATTCCAGTGATTATCATACAGACAGTCGTATCATCACCCCATCACATCAGTTACCCACCTGGACGGAAGCTGATCGAGAGTCCAGTGATTATCATACAGACAGTCATATCATCACCCCTTCACATCAGTTAACCACCCTAACGGAAGTTGATCGAGATTCCAGTGATTATCATACACACCGTCATATCACCACCCCTTCACACCAGTTAACCACCCTAACAGAAGCTGATCGAGATTCCAGTGATTATCATACAGACAGTCATATCATCACCCCTTCACATCAGTTACCCACTCTAACGGAAGCTGATCGAGATCCCATTGATTATAATACGGACAGTCATATCATCACCCCTTTGCATCAGCTACCAACCCTAACGGAAGCTGATCGAGATTCCAGTGATTATCATACAGACAGTCGTATCATCACCCCATCACATCAGTTACCCACCCTAACGGAAGTTGATCAAGAGTCCAGTGATTATCATACAGACAGTCGATTCATCACCACATCACATCAGGTACCCACCCTAAAGGAAGTTGGTCGAGAGTCCAGTGATTATCATACAGACAGTCGTATCATCACCCCTTCACATCAGTTACCCACTCGAACGGAAGTTGATCGAGATTCCAGTGATTATCATACACACAATCCATTCATCACCCCATCACATCAGTTACCCACCCGAACGGAAGTTGATCGAGATTCCAGTGATTATCATACAGAGAGTCATTTCCTCACCCCTTCACATCAGTTACCCACCCTAACGGAATCTGATCGAGAGTCCAGTGATTATCATACACACAATCCATTCATCACCCCATCACATCAGTTACTCACCCTAACGGAGGTTGATCGAGAGTCCAGTGATTAAAATACAGACAGTCGTATCATCACCCCATCACATCAGTTACCCACCCTAACGGAAGTTTATCGAGATTCCAGTGATTATCATACAGAGAGTCATTTCCTCACCCCTTCACATCAGTTACCCACCCTAACAGAAACTGATCGATATTCCAGTTATCATCATAATACAGTCGTATCATCACCCCTTCACATCAGTTACCCACCCTAACGGAAGTTGATCGAGATTCCAGTGATTATCATACAGACAGTCATATAATCATCCCATCACATCAATTACCCACCCATACGGAGATTCCAGTGATTATCATACAGACAGTCGTATCATCACCCCTTCATATCAGATAGATACCCACCCTAACGGAATCTGATCGAGAGTCCAGTGATTATCTTACAGCCAGTCATACCATCACCGCCTTCACATCAGCTACCCACCCTAACGGAATCCGAACGAGATTCCAGTTATTATCATGCAGACAGTCGTATCATCACCCCTTCTTATCAGTTACCCACCCGAACGGAAGCTTATCGAAAGACCAGTGATTATCATACAGACAGACGTATCATCACCCCATCACATCAGTTACCCACCCTAACGGAAGCTGATCGAGATTCCAGTGATTATCATACAGACAGTCATATCATCACCCCTTCACATCAGTTACCCACCCCAACGGAAGCTGATCGAGATCCCATTGATTATAATACGGACAGTCATATCATCACCCCTTCGCATCAGCTACCCACCCTAACGGAAGCTGATCGAGATTCCAGTGATTATCATACAGACAGTCGTATCATCACCCCATCACATCAGTTACCCACCCTAACGGAAGTTGATCAAGAGTCCAGTGATTATCATACAGACAGTCGATTCATCACCACATCACATCAGGTACCCACCCTAAAGGAAGTTGGTCGAGAGTCCTGTGATTATCATACAGACAGTCGTATCATCACCCCTTCACATCAGTTACCCACCCGAACGGAAGTTGATCGAGATTCCAGTGATTATCATGCACACAATCCATTCATCACCCCATCACATCAGTTACCCACCCGAACGGAAGTTGATCGGGATTCCAGTGATTATCATACGGAGAGTCATTTCCTCACCCTTTCACATCAGTTACCCACCCTAACGGAATCTGATCGAGAGTCCAGTGATTATCATACACACAATCCATTCATCACCCCATCACATCAGTTACCCACCCTAACGGAAGTTGATCGAGAGTCCAGTGATTAAAATAGAGACAGTCGTATCATCACCCCATCACATCAGTTACCCACCCTAACGGAAGTTTATCGAGATTCCGGTGATTATCATGCAGAGAGTCATTTCCACACCCCTTCACATCAGTTACCCACCCTAACAGAAACTGATCGATATTCCAGTTATCATCATAATACAGTCGTATCATCACCCCTTCACATCAGTTACCCACCCTAACGGAAGTTGATCGAGATTCCAGTGATTATCATACATACAGTCGTATAATCATCCCATCACATCAGTTACCCACCCTAACGGAGATTCCAGTGATTATCATACAGACAGTCGTATCATCACCCCTTCATATCAGATAGATACCCATCCTAACGGAATCAGATCGAGAGTCCAGTGATTATCATACAGCCAGTCATACCATCACCGCCTTCACATCAGTTACCCACCCTAACGGAATCCGAACGAGATTCCAGTGATTATCATGCAGACAGTCGTATCATCACCCCTTCTTATCAGTTACCCACCCGAACGGAAGCTTATCGAAAGTCCAGTGATTATCATACAGACAGACGTATCATCACCCCATCACATCAGTTACCCACCCTAACGGAAGCTGATCGAGATTCCAGTGATTATCAAACAGACAGTCGTATCATCACCCCTTCATATCAATTACTCACCATAACGGAAGCTTATTGAGATTCCAGTGATTAGCATACAGACAGTCCTATCATCACCCCATCATATCAGTTACCCATCCTAACGGAAGCTGATCGAGATTCCAGTGATTAACATACAGACAGTCGCATCATCACCCCTTCATATCAGTTACCCACATTAACGGAAGTTGATCGCGATTCCAGTGATTAGCATACAGACAGTCCTATCATCACCCCATTATATCAGTTACCCATCCTAACGGAAGTTTATCAAGATTCTAGTGATTATCATACAGACAGTCGTATCATCACCCATTCATATCAGTTACCCACCCTAACGGAAGCTTATTGAGATTCCAGTGATTAGCATACAGACAGTCATATCATCACCCCATCATATCAGTTATCCACCCTAACGGAAGCTTATCGAGAGTCCAGTGATTATCATACAGACATTTGTATCATCACCCCTTCACATCAGTTACCCACCCTAACGGAAGTTTATCGAGATTCTAGTGATTAGCATACAGACAGTCATATCATCACCCATTCTTATCAGTTAACCACCTTAACGGAAGCTTATCGAGAGTCCAGTCATTATCATACAGACAGTCACATCATCAACCCTTCACATCAGTCACCCACCCCAACGGAAGTTGATCGAGAGTCCAGTGATTATCATACAGACAGTCATACCATCAGCCCCTTCACATCAGTTACCCACCCTAACGGAATCTGATCGAGATTCCAGTGATAATTATACAGACAGTCGTATAATCATCCCATCACATCAGTTACCCACCTGAACGGAAGCTGATCGAGAGCCCAGTGATTATCATACAGACAGTCGTATCATCACCCCATCACATCAGTTACCCACCCTAACGGAAGTTGATCGAGATTCCAGTGATTATCGTACAGACAGTCGATTCATCACCCCCTCACATCTGTAACCCGCCCTAACGGAAGCTGATCGAGAGTCCTGTAAGTATCATACAGACAGTCATATCATCACCCATTCACATCAGCTACCCACCCTAACGGAAACTGATCGAGATTCCAGTAATTATCATACAGACAGTCATATCATCACCCCTTCACATCAGCTACCCACCCTAACGGAAGTTGATCGAGATTCCAGTGATTATCATACAGACAGTCATATCATCACCCCTTCACATCAGCTACCCACCCTAACGGAAGTTGATCGAGATTCCAGTGATTATCATACAGACAGTCATATCATCCCCCCTTCACATCAGTTACCCACCCTAACGGAAGCTGATCGAGATTCCAGTGATTATCATACAGACAGTCGTATCATAACCCCATCACATGAGTTACCCACCCTAACAGAAGTTGATCGAGAATCCAGTGATTATCATACAGACAGTCATATCATCACCCCTTCACATCAGTTACCTACTCTAACAGAAGCTGACCGAGAGTCCAGTGATTATCATACAGACAGCCATACCATCACCCCTTCACATCAGTTACCCACCCTAACGGAAGTTGATCGAGATTCCAGTGATTATCATACAGACAGTCGTATCATCACCGCATCACATCAGTTACCCACCTGGACGGAACCTGATCGAGAGTCCAGTGATTATCATACAGACAGTCATATCATCACCCCTTCACATCAGTTAACCACCCTAACGGAAGTTGATCGAGATTCCAGTGATTATCATACAGACAGTCATATCATCACCCCTTCACATCAGTTACCCACCCTAACGGAAGCTGATACAGATTCCAGTGATTATCATACAGACAGTCGCATCATCACCCCCTTCATATCAGTTACCCACCCTAACGGAAGTTTATCACGATTCCAGTGATTATCATACAGACAGTCGTATCATCACGCCATCACATCAGTTACCCACCCTAACAGAAGCTTATCGAGAGTCCAGTGATTATCATGCAGACAGTCGTATCATCACCCCATCACATCAGTCACCCACCTAAACGGATGCTGATCGAGAGTCCAGTGATTGTCATACAGACAGTCATATCATCACCCCATCACGTCAGTTACCCACCCTAACAGAAGCTTATCGAGATTCCAGTGATTATCATACAGACAGTCGCAATATCACCCCCTTCATATCAGTTACCACCCTAACGGAAGTTTACCACGATTCCGGTGATAATCATACAGACAGGCGTATCATCACCCCTTCACATCAGTTACTCACCCCAACGGAAGCTTATCGAGATTCCAGTGATTAGCATACAGACAGTCATATCATCACCCCATCACGTCAGTTACCCACCCTAACGGAAGCTGATCGAGATTCCAGTGATTATCATACAGACAGTCGCATCATCACCCCCTTCATATCAGTTACCACCCTAACGAAAGTTTATCAAGATTCTGGTGATTATCATACAGACAGGCGTAACATCACCCTTCACATCAGTTGCCCACCCTAACGGAAGCTTATCGAGAGTCCAGTGATTATCATACAGACAGTCGTACATCATCACCCCTTCACATCAGTTACCCACCCTAACGGAAGTTGATCGAGATTCCAGTGATTATCATACAGACAGTCGTATCATCACCCCATCACATCAGCTACCCACCTGGACGGAAGCTGATCGAGAGCCCAGTGATTATCATACAGACAGTCATATCATCACCCCTTCACATCAGTTACCCACCCTAACGGAACCTGATCGAGATTCCAGTGATCATAATACAGACAGTCATATCATCACCCCTTCAACAGCTACCCACCCTAACGGAAGTTGTTCGAGATTCCAGTGGTTATCATACAGACAGTCATATCATCACCCCTTCACATCAGTTACCCACCCTAACGGAAGCTTATCGAGATTCCAGTGATTATCATACAGACAGTCGTATCATCACCCCTTCACATCAGTTACCCACCCTAACGGAGCTTATCGAGATTCCAGTGATTATCATACAGACAGGCGTATCATCACCCCTTCACATCAGTTACCCACCCTAACGGAAGCTTATCGAGAGTCCAGTGATTATCATACAGACAGTCGTAAATCATCACCCCTTCACATCAGTTTCCCACCCTAACGGAAGCAGATCGAGAGCCCAGTGATTATCATACAGACGGTCGTATCATCACCCCTTCACATCAGTTAACCACCCTAACGGAAGTTGATCGAGATTCCAGTGAGTATCATACAGACAGTCGTATAATCTTCCCATCACATCAGTTACCCACCTGAACGGAAGCTGATCGAGAGCCCAGTGATTATCATACAGACAGTCGTATCATCACCCCATCACATCGGCTACCCACCCTAACGGAAGTTGTTCGAGATTCCAGTGGTTATCATACAGACAGTCGTATAATCGTCCCATCACATCAGTTACCCACCCTAACGGAGATTCCAGTGATTATCATACAGACAGTCGTATCATCACCCCTTCATATCAGATAGATACCCACCCTAATGGAATCTGATCGAGAGTCCAGTGATTATCATACAGCCAGTCATACCATCACCGCCTTCACATCAGTTACCCACCCTAACGGAATCCGAACGAGATTCCAGTGATTATCATGCAGACAGTCTTATCATCACCCCTTCTTATCAGTTACCCACCCGAACGGAAGCTTATCGAAAGTCCAGTGATTATCATACAGACAGACGTATCATCACCCCATCACATCAGTTACCCACCCTAACGGAAGCTGATCGAGATTGCAGTGATTATCATACAGACAGTCGTATCATCACCCCTTCATATCAATTACTCACCCTAACGGAAGCTTATTGAGATTCCAATGATTAGCATACAGACAGTCCTATCATCACCCCATCATATCAGTTACCCATCCTAACGGAAGCTGATCGAGATTCCAGTGATTAACATACAGAGAGTCGCATCATCACCCCTTCATATCAGTTATCCACCCTAACGGAAGTTGATCTCGATTCCAGTGATTAGCATTCAGACAGTCCTAATATCACCCCATCATATCAGTTACCCATCCTAACGGAAGTTTATCAAGATTCTAGTGATTATCATACAGACAGTCGTATCATCACCCATTCATATCAGTTACCCACCCTAACGGAAGCTTATTGAGATTCCAGTGATTAGCATACAGACAGTCATATCATCACCCCATCATATCAGTTATCCACCCTAACGGAAGCTTATCGAGAGTCCAGTGATTATCATACAGACATTTGTATCATCACCCCTTCATATCAGTTACCCACCCTAACGGAAGTTTATCGAGATTCTAGTGATTAGCATACAGACAGTCATATCATCACCCCTTCTTATCAGTTACCCACCCTAACGGATGCTTATCGAGAGTCCAGTCATTATCATACAGACAGTCACATCATCAACCCTTCACATCAGTCACCCACCCCAACGGAAGTTGATCGAGAGTCCCGTGATTATCATACAGACAGTCATACCATCACCCCCTTCACATCAGTTACCCACCCTAACGGAATCTGATCGAGATTCCAGTGACTATCATACAGACAGTCGTATAATCATCCCATCACATCAGTTACCCACCTGAACGGAATCTGATCGAGATTCCAGTGATTACCATACAGACAGTCGTATCATCACCCCATCACATCAGTTACCCACTTTAACGGAAGTTGATCGAGATTCCAGTGATTATCGTACAGACAGTCGATTCATCACCCCATCACATCAGTAACCCGCCCTAACGGAAGCTGATCGAGAGTCCTGTAAGTATCC
The DNA here is from genome assembly GCA_031216915.1 of Pictodentalium vernedei. NCBI lineage: Eukaryota > Metazoa > Mollusca > Scaphopoda > Dentaliida > Dentaliidae > Pictodentalium > Pictodentalium vernedei. The sequence continues at coordinate 118,501,603 of CM062295.1, read as the reverse complement.
TACAGACTGCCATATCATGACCCATTCACATCAGCTACCCACCCTAACGGAAGCTGATCGAGATTCCAGTAATTATCATACAGACAGTCATGTCATCACCCCTTAACATCAGCTACCCACCCTAACGGAAGTTGATCGAGATTCCAGTGATTATCATACAGACAGTCATATCATCACCCCTTCACATCAGCTAACCACCCTAACGGAAGTTGATCCAGATTCCAGTGATTATCATACAGACAGTCATATCATCCCCCTTCACATCAGTTACCCACCCTAACGGAAGGTGATCGAGATTCCAGTGATTATCATACAGACAGTCGTATCATCACCCCATCACATCAGTTACCCACCTGGACGGAAGCTGATCGAGAGTCCAGTGATTATCATACAGACAGTCATATCATCACCCCTTCACATCAGTTAACCACCCTAACGGAAGTTGATCGAGATTCCAGTGATTATCATACAGACAGTCATATCATCACCCCTTCACATCAGTTACCCACCCAAACGGAAGCTGATCGAGATTCCATTGATTATAATACAGACAGTCATATCATCACCCCTTCGCATCAGTTACCCACCCTAACGGAAGCTGATCGAGATTCCAGTGATTATCATACAGACAGTCGTATCATCACGCCATCACATCAGTTACCCACCCTAACGGAAGTTGATCGCGATTCTAGTGATTATCATACACACAGTCGTATCATCACCCCATCTCATCAGTCACCCACCTGAACGGAAGCTGATCGAGAGTCCAGTGATTGTCATACAGACCGTCATATCATCACCCCATCACATCAGTTACCCGCCCTAACGGAAGTTGATCGAGATTCCAGTGATAATCATACAGACAGTGGTATCATTACCCCATCACATCAGTTACCCACCCTAACGGAAGTTGATCAAGAGTCCAGTGATTATCATACAGACAGTCGATTCATCACCACATCACATCAGGTACCCACCCTAAAGGAAGTTGATCGAGAGTCCAGTGATTATCATACAGACAGTCGTATCGTCACCCCTTCACATCAGTTACCCACCCGAACGGAAGTTGATCGAGATTCCAGTGATTATCATACAGAGAGTCATTTCCTCACCCCTTCACATCGGTTACCCACCCTAACAGAAACTGATCGATATTCCAGTTATCATCATAATACAGTCGTATCATCACCCCTTCACATCAGTTACCCACCCTAACGGAAGTTGATCGAGATTCCAGTGATTATCATACGGACAGTCGTATCATCACCCCTTCATATCAGATACCCACCCTAACAGAAGTTGATCGATAGTCCAGTGATTATCATACAGCCAGTCATACCATCAACGCCTTCACACCAGTTACCCACCCTAACGGAATCCGTACGAGATTTCAGTGATTATCATGTAGACAGTCGTATCATCACCCCTTCTTATCAGTTACCCACCCGAACGGAAGCTTATCGAAAGTCCAGTGATTATCATACAGACAGACGTATCATCACCCCATCACATCAGTTGCCCACCCAAACGGAAGCTGATCGAGATTCCAGTGATTATCATACAGACAGTCGTATCATCACCCATTCATATCAGTTACCCACCCTAACGGAAGCTTATTGAGATTCCAGTGATTAGCATACAGACAGTCATATCATCACCCCATCATATCAGTTATCCACCCTAACGGAAGCTTATCGAGAGTCCAGTGATTATCATACAGACATTTGTATCATCACCCCTTCACATCAGTTACCCACCATAACGGAAGTCTATGGAGATTCTAGTGATTAGCATACAGACAGTCATATCATCACCCCTTCTTATCAGTTACCCACCCTAACGGAAGTTTATCGAGAGTCCAGTCATTATCATACAGACAGTCACATCATCAACCCTTCACATCAGTCACCCACCCCAACGGAAGTTGATCGAGAGTCCAGTGATTATCATACAGACAGTCATACCATCATCCCCTTCACATCAGTTACCCACCCTAACGGAATCTGATCGAGATTCCAGTGATTATTATGCAGAGAGTCGTATCATCACCCCTTCTCATAGGTTACCCACCCTAACGGAAGCTCATCGAGAGTCCAGTGATTATCATACAGACAGTCGCATCATCACCCCTTCAAATCTGTTACCCACAATAACGGAAGTCGATCAAAAGTCTGGTGATTAGCATACAGACCGTCATACCATCACCCCTTCATATCAGTTACCCACCCGAACGGAAGCTGGTCGAGATTCAAGTGATTATCATGCAGACAGTCGTATCATCACCAATTCACATCAGTTACCCTCCCTAACGGAAGCTTATCGAGAGTCCAGTTGTTAGCAAACAGACGGCCATATCACCACTCCTTCTTATCAGTTGCCCACCATAACGAAAGTCGATCAAGAGTCTGGTGATTAGCATACAGACCGCCATATCACCACTCCTTCTCATCAGTTGCACACCATAACGGAGGTCGATGAAGAGTCTGGTGATTAGCATACAGACGGCCATATCATCACTCCTTCTCATCAGTTGCCCACCATAACGGAAGTCGATCAAGAGTCTGGTGATTAGCATGCAGACAATCATATCAACACCCCTTCATATCAGTTACCCTCTCGAACGGAAGTTCATCGAGATTCCAGTGATTATCATACAGACAGTCGTATCATCACCCCATCACATCAGTTACCCACCCTAACGGAAGATGATCGAGATTCCAGCGATTACCATACAGAGAGTCGTATCATCACCCCTTCACATCAGTAACCCACCCTAATGGAAGCTGATCGAGAGTCCAATGATTATCATACAGACAGTCGTATCATCACACCTTCACATCAGTAACCCACCCTAACGGAAGTTGATCGAGATTCCTGTGATTATCATACAGACAGTCATATCCTGACCCCTTCACGTTAGTTACCCACCCTAACAGAAGTTGATCGAGATTCCAGTGATTATCATACAGACAGTCATATCCTCACCCCTACTCATCAGTTGCCCACCATAACGGATGTCGATCAAGAGTCTGGTGATTAGCATACAGACGGCCATATCATCACTCCTTCTAATCAGTTGCCCAGCATAACGGAAGTCTATCAAGAGTCTGGTGATTAGAATACGGACGGCCATATCACCACTCCTTCACATTAGTTGCCCTCCATAACGGAAGTCGATCAAGAGTTTGGTGATTAGCATACAGACGGCCATATCATCACTCCTTCTCATCAGTTGCCCACCATAACGGAAGTCGATGAAGAGTCTGGTGATTAGCATACAGACCGTCATATCAACACCCCCTCATATCAGTTACCCACCCGAACGGAAGGTGATCGAGAGTCCAGTGATTAGCATACAGACAGTTGTATCATCACCCCTTCTCATCAGTTACCCACCCAAACGGAAGCTGATCGAGAGTCCAGCGATTATCATACAGAGAGTCATATCATCACCCCATCACATCAGTTCCCCACCCTAATGGAAGCTGATCGAGATTCCAGTGATTATCATACAGCCAGTCGTACCATCACCCCTTCATATCAGTTAGCCACCCTAACGGAAACTGATCGAGATTCCAGTGGTTATCATACAGACAGTCGTTTCATCACCCCATCACATCAGTTACCCACCCTAACGAAAGCTGATCGAGATTCCAGTGATTATCATACAGGCAGTCGTATCATCACCCCTTCATATCAGTTACCCACCCCAACGGAAGCTTATCGAGATTCCAGTGATTAGCATACAGACAGTCATATCATCACCCCATCACGTCAGTTACCCACCGTAACGGAAGCTGATCGAGATTCCAGTGATTATCACACAGACAGTCGCATCATCACCCCCTTCATATCAGTTACCACCCTAACGGAAGTTTATCAAGATTCCGGTGATTATCATACAGACAGGCGTATCATCACCCCTTCACATCAGTTACCCACCCTAACGGAAGCTTATCGAGAGTCCAGTGATTATCATACAGACAGTCGTATAATCATCCCATCACGTCCGTTACCCACCCTAACGGAAGCTGACCGAGATTCCAGTGATTATCATACAGACAGTCATATCATCACCCCATCACGTCAGTTACCCACCCTAACGGAAGCTTATCGAGATTCCAGTGATTATCATACAGACAGTCGCATCATCACCCCCTTCATATCAGTTACCACCCTAACGGAAGTTTATCAAGATTCCGGTGATTATCATACAGACAGGCGTATCATCACCCCTTCACATCAGTTACCCACCCCAACGGAAGCTTATCGAGATTCCAGTGATTAGCATACAGACAGTCATATCATCACCCCATCACGTCAGTTACCCACCCTAACGGAAGCTGATCGAGATTCCAGTGATTATCATACCGACAGTCGCATCATCACCCCCTTCATATCAATTACCCACCCTAACGGAAGTTTATCACGATTCCGGTGATTATCATACAGACAGGCGTATCATCACCCCTTCACATCAGTTACCCACCCTAACGGAAGCTTATCGAGAGTCCAGTGATTATCATGCAGACAGTCGTATAATCATCCCATCACGTCAGTTACCCACCCTAACGGAAGCTGATCGAGATTCCAGTGATTATCATACAGACAGTCATATCATCACCCCATCACGTCAGTTACCCACCCTAACGGAAGCTTATCGAGATTCCAGTGATTATCATACAGACAGTCGCATCATCACCCCCTTCATATCAGTTACCACCCTAACGGAAGTTTATCAAGATTCCGGTGATTTTCATACAGACAGGCGTATCATCACCCCTTCACATCAGTTACCCACCCCAACGGAAGCTTATCGAGATTCCAGTAATTAGCATACAGACAGTCATATCATCACCCCATCACGTCAGTTGCCCACCCTAACGGAAGCTGATCGAGATTCCAGTGATTATCATACAGACAGTCGCATCATCACCCCCTTCATATCAGTTACCAACCTAACGGAAGTTTATCAAGATTCCGGTGATTATCATACAGACAGGCGTATCATCACTCCTTCACATCAGTTGCCCACCCTAACGGAAGCTTATCGAGAGTCCAGTGATTATCATACAGACAGTCGTATATCATCACCCCTTCACATCAGTTACCCACCCTAACGGAAGTTGATCGAGATTCCAGTGATTATCATACAGACAGTCGTATCATCACCCCATCACATCAGCTACCCACCTGGACGGAAGCTGATCGAGAGCCCAGTGATTATCATACAGACAGTCATATCATCACCCCTTCACATCAGTTACCCACCCTAACGGAACCTGATCGAGATTCCAGTGATCATAATACAGACAGTCATATCATCACCCCTTCACATCAGCTACCCACCCTAACGGAAGTTGTTCGAGATTCCAGAGGTTATCATACAGACAGTCATATCATCACCCCTTCACTTCAGTTACCCACCCTAACCGAAGCTTATCGAGATTCCAGTGATTATCATGCAGACAGTCGTATCATCACCCCTTCACATCAGTTACCCTCCCACCCTAACAGAAGCTTATCGAGATTCCAGTGATTATCAGACAGACAGGCGTATCATCACCCCTTCACATCAGTTACCCACCCTAACAGAAGCTTATCGAGAGTCCAGTGATTATCATACAGACAGTCGTATATCATCACCCCTTCACATCAGTTACCCACCCTAACGGAAGCTGATCGAGAGCCCAGTGATTATCATACAGACGGTCGTATCATCACCCCTTCACATCAGTTACCCACCCTAACGGAAGTTGATCGAGATTCCAGTGATTATCATACAGACAGTCGTATAATCATCCCATCACATCAGTTACCCACCTGAACGGAAGCTGATCGAGAGCCCAGTGATTATCATACAGACAGTCGTATCATCACCCCATCACATGAGCTACCCACCCTAACGGAAGTTGTTCGAGATTCCAGTGGTTATCATACAGACAGTCATATCATCACCCCTTCACATCAGTTACCCACCCTAACGGAAGTTGATCGAGGTTCCAGTGATTATCATACAGACAGTCGTATAATCATCCCATCACATCAGTTACGCACCCTAACGGAAGTTGATCGAGATTCCAGTGATTATCATACAGACAGTCGCATCATCACCCCCTTCATATCAGTTACCCACCCTAACGGAAGTTTATCAAGATTCCGGTGATTATCATACAGACAGGCGTATCATCACCCCTTTACATCAGTTACCCACCCTAACGGAAGCTTATCGAGAGTCCAGTGATTATCATACAGACAGTCGTATAATCATCCCATCACGTCAGTTACCCACCCTAACGGAAGCTGATCGAGATTCCAGTGATTATCATACAGACAGTCATATCATCACCCCATCACGTCAGTTTCCCACCCTAATGGAAGCTTATCGAGATTCCAGTGATTATCATACAGACAGTCGCATCATCACCCCCTTCATATTAGTTTCCACCCTAACGGAAGTTTATCAAGATTCCGGTGATTATCATACAGACAGGCGTATCATCACCCCTTCACATCAGTTACCCACCCCAACGGAAGCTTATCGAGATTCCAGTGATTAGCATACAGACAGTCATATCATCACCCCATCACATCAGTTACCCACCCTAACGGAAGCTGATCGAGATTCCAGTGATTATCATACAGACAGTCGCATCATCACCCCCTTCATATCAGTTACCACCCTAACGGAAGTTTATCAAGATTCCGGTGATTATCATACAGACAGGCGTATCATCACCCCTTCACATCAGTTGCCCACCCTAACGGAAGCTTATCGAGAGTCCAGTGATTATCATGCAGACAGTCGTATATCATCACCCCTTCACATCAGGTACCCACCCTAATGGAAGTTGATCGAGATTCCAGTGATTATCATACAGACAGTCGTATCATCACCCCATCACATCAGCTACCCACCTGGACGGAAGCTGATCGAGAGCCCAGTGATTATCATACAGACAGTCATATCATCACCCCTTCACATCAGTTACCCACCCTAACGGACCCTGATCGAGTTTCCAGTGATCATAATACAGACAGTCATATCATCACCCCTTCACATCAGCTACCCACCCTAACGGAAGTTGTTCGAGATTCCAGTGGTTATCATACAGACAGTCATATCATCACCCCTTCACATCAGTTACCCACCCTAACGGAAGCTTATCGAGATTCCAGTGATTATCATACAGACAGTCGTATCATCACCCCTTCACATCAGTTACCCACCCTAACGGAAGTTTATCGAGATTCCAGTGATTATCATACAGACAGGCGTATCATCACCCCTTCACATCAGTTACCCACCTAACGGAAGCTTATCGAGAGTCCAGTGATTATCATACAGACAGTCGTATATCATCACCCCTTCACATCAGTTACCCACCCTAACGGAAGCTGATCGAGAGCCCAGTGATTATCATACAGACAGTCATATCATCACCCCTTCACATCAGTTACCCACCCTAACGGAAGTTGATCGAGATTCCAGTGATTATCATACAGACAGTCGTATAATCATCCCATCACATCAGTTACCCACCCTAACGGAAGTTGATCGAGATTCCAGTGATTATCATACAGGCAGTCGTATCATCACCCCATCGCATCAGTTACCCACCCTAACGGAAGGTGATCGAGATTCCAGTGATTATCATACAGACAGTCGTATAATCATCCCATCACATCAGTTACCCACCTGAACGGAAGCTGATCGAGAGCCCAGTGATTATCATACAGACAGTCGTATCATCACCCCATCACATCAGTTACCCACCCTAACGGAAGTTGATCGAGATTCCAGTGATTATCATACAGACAGTCGTATAATCATCCCATCACATCAGTTATCCACCTGAAGGGAAGCTGATCGAGAGCCCAGTGATTGTCATACAGACAGTCGTATCATCACCCCATCACATTAGTTACCCACCCTAACGGAAGTTGATCGAGATTCCAGTGATTATCATACAGACAGTCGTATAATCATCCCATCACATCAGTTACCCACCTGGACGGAAGCTGATCGAGATTCCAGTGATTATCATACAGACAGTCGTATCATCACCCCTTTACATCAGTTGCCCACCCTAACGGAAGCTTATCGAGAGTCCAGTGATTATGATACAGACAGTCGTATCATCACCCCTTCACATCAGTTACTTACCCTAACGGAAGTTAACCGAGAGTCCAGTGATTATCATACATAGAGTCACACCATCACCCCCTTCAGATCAGTTACTTACCCTAACGGATGTTGATCGAGAGTCCGGTGATTATCATGCATACAGTCGTATCATCCCCCCTCCCCCTCCCTCACATCAGTTAGTTACCTTAACGGAAGTTGGTCGAGAGTCCAGTGATTATCATACATAGAGTCGTATCATCCTCCCCCCCCCCCCCCCCCCACCTCAGTTAGTTACCTTAACGGAAGTTCGTCGAATGTCTGGTGATTATCATACAGTTAGTCATGCCATCATCCCTTCACATCAGTTACCTACCCTAACAGAAGCTGATCGAGAGTCCAGTGATTATCATACAGACAGTCATATCATCACTCCTTCACATCAGTTACTTACCCTAACGGAAGCTGATCGAGAGTCCAGTGATTACCATACAGACAGTCATGTCATCACTCCTTCACATCAGTTACTTACCCTAACAGAAGTTGGTCGAGAGTCCAGTGATTATCATGCATACAGTCGTATAACCCCCCCCCCCCCCCCTCCCCCTCACTTCATATCAGTTACTTACCCTGGCAGAAGTTGGTCGAGAGTGCAGTGATTATCATACATAGAGTCGTATCATCCTCCCCCCCCCCCCCCTCACATCAGTTAGTTACCTTAATGGAAGTTGGTCGAGGGTCTGGTGATTATCATACGGTTAGTCATACCATCACCCCTTCACATCAGTTTCCCACCCTAACGGAAGCTGATCGAGAGTCCAGTAATTATCATACAGACAGCCATACCATCACCCCTTCACATCAGTTACCCACCCTAACGGAAGTTGATCGAGATTCCAGTGATTATCATACAGACAGTCGTATCATCACCCTTCACATCAGTTACCCACCCTAACGGAAGCTGATCGAGAGTCCAGTGATTATCATACAGACAGTCATATCATCACTCCTTCACATCAGTTACCCACCCTAACGGAATCTGATCGAGATTTCAATGTTTATCATACAGACAGTCATATCATCACTCCTTCACATCAGTTTCCCACCCTAACGGAATCTGATCGAGAGTCCAGTGATTATCATACAGAGAGTCATATCATCACTCCTGCACATCAGTTACCCACCCTAACGGAAGCTGATCGAGTTTCCAGTGATTATCATACAGACAGTCATATCATCACTCCTTCACATCAGTTACCCACCCTAACAGAGGCTGATCGAGAGTCCAATGATTATCATACAGGCAGTCATACCATCACACCCTTCACATCAGTTACCCACCATAACGGAAGTTCATCGATACTCCAGTGATTATCATACAGACAGTCGTATCATCACCTCTTGACATCAGTTACCCACCCTAACGGAAGCTGATCGAGTTTCCAGTGATTATCATACAGACAGTCATATCATCACTCCTTCACATCAGTTACCCACCCTAACAGAGGCTGATCGAGAGTCCAATGATTATCATACATAGAGTCGTATCATCCTCCCTCCCCCCCCCCCACCTCAGTTAGTTACCTTAACGGAAGTTCGTCGAATGTCTGGTGATTATCATACAGTTAGTCATGCCATCATCCCTTCACATCAGTTACCTACCCTAACAGAAGCTGATCGAGAGTCCAGTGATTATCATACAGACAGTCATATCATCACTCCTTCACATCAGTTACTTACCCTAACGGAAGCTGATCGAGAGTCCAGTGATTACCATACAGACAGTCATGTCATCACTCCTTCACATCAGTTACTTACCCTAACAGAAGTTGGTCGAGAGTCCAGTGATTATCATGCATACAGTCGTATAACCCCCCCCTCCCCCTCACTTCATATCAGTTACTTACCCTGGCAGAAGTTGGTCGAGAGTGCAGTGATTATCATACATAGAGTCGTATCATCCTCCCCCCCCCCCCCTCACATCAGTTAGTTACCTTAATGGAAGTTGGTCGAGGGTCTGGTGATTATCATACGGTTAGTCATACCATCACCCCTTCACATCAGTTTCCCACCCTAACGGAAGCTGATCGAGAGTCCAGTAATTATCATACAGACAGCCATACCATCACCCCTTCACATCAGTTACCCACCCTAACGGAAGTTGATCGAGATTCCAGTGATTATCATACAGACAGTCGTATCATCACCCTTCACATCAGTTACCCACCCTAACGGAAGCTGATCGAGAGTCCAGTGATTATCATACAGACAGTCATATCATCACTCCTTCACATCAGTTACCCACCCTAACGGAATCTGATCGAGATTTCAATGTTTATCATACAGACAGTCATATCATCACTCCTTCACATCAGTTTCCCACCCTAACGGAATCTGATCGAGAGTCCAGTGATTATCATACAGAGAGTCATATCATCACTCCTGCACATCAGTTACCCACCCTAACGGAAGCTGATCGAGTTTCCAGTGATTATCATACAGACAGTCATATCATCACTCCTTCACATCAGTTACCCACCCTAACAGAGGCTGATCGAGAGTCCAATGATTATCATACAGGCAGTCATACCATCACACCCTTCACATCAGTTACCCACCATAACGGAAGTTCATCGATACTCCAGTGATTATCATACAGACAGTCGTATCATCACCTCTTGACATCAGTTACCCACCCTAACGGAAGCTGATCGAGTTTCCAGTGATTATCATACAGACAGTCATATCATCACTCCTTCACATCAGTTACCCACCCTAACAGAGGCTGATCGAGAGTCCAATGATTATCATACAGGCATACCATCACACCCTTCACATCAGTTACCCACCATAACGGAAATTCATCGAGAGTCCAGTGATTATCATACAGACAGTCATATCATCACCCCCTTCACATCAGTTACTTACCCTGAAGGAAGTTGATCGAGAATCTGGTGATTATCATACAGATGACCATACCAAGATCCCTTTCTCATCAGCTACCTAAACAATAGGAAGTCGGTGGATTGTACTGCTACTATCATACGAGAGGACATATCGTCACCCATTTCAGTTGTCCAACCTGAAGGATGTTGATTGTGGGCGTTTCGCATCATCAAAATTGATGGTCATATCATTACCTCTTTCACATCTGTTTTGCCTGCTGACGGAAGTCGATATAGGGTCGGTGGTTGACATACAAATGGCCATTTCAACTTTCCCTTCACATCCGTTATATAAACTATCGGAAGTTGATAGAGTGTACTGCCATTAACATACAGAGGGCATATCATCAACCCTTTTACATCAGTTATCCATGCTGAAGGATGTTGAAGAAGTGTTCTGCAGATGGCATACATATGGCCATATCAACATCTCTTTCAGATCAGTTATCTAAGCTATCGGCATACAGATGGTTATATAGTCACCTCTTCACACCAGTGATCAACGCTAATAGGAGCCGATTAAATGTACTGCGATTGCGATTATCATACAGATGATCATCACCCATTTCACATCAATTATCCTTGCAGACGGAAGGCGATGTAGGGTACTGTAGTCGGTCAACAGATGAAAAGTTTACCCCCCCCCCCCCCCCTTCAAATTAGTTATCCATGTGGACGGAAATTGATAGTGCGTACTGAGATTAGCCTTATCATCATCACTGTATCATAACTTGTTTATGCTAGCAGGTGTCGACGGAGGGTTCAGCAATTAGCAGACATCCCTCTCCTATTAGTTATTCATGCTTGCAGAAGTCAGTCACTTGCGATCAGTGAACAGAAAGCCATATCATAATTCCTTCATCCCTCTCACATCAATCATCTGCCAAGATTGAAGTCGATGGATGTTTCTATGATTCGTGAACAGATGACCATACAATCCATTCCAATGGGCGTCAATCGCTAGGCTGGCGAAGTTAAGCAATACCATTATCGTTTGCAAATCAATTATTTACACTTCGAAATGCGTTTAAGGTACTACTATTAGTGACGAGCTAGACTATATCATCGCACCGTTCACTCCAGTAATCCACGTTGTTGGAATTCCGATGGAGGGACATCAATTAATGACGAGATAGACCATACACTGCAAAAAATATAGGTTCTCTTTAGAACCCAAACTGGTTCTAATCTTGTCCCTGAGATGGAACCAGCTCTGTTTAAACAGTATTTATTTCAGATCAAATAAATTTACCAGGATTAGCATTCAATTTTAACAGAATATTACATGAACTGAAGTAGATTCAGCACTAAACTTGGAGCTTATTCAACGCAGTCGCCAAACATTTTGAAACAAAGGAGATATAAACAGTTGGCATATCGAACCAGTTTTGGTTCTGAAAAGAACCAAAACTGGTTCGATATGCCAACTGTTCATATATCCTTTGCTTATAATGATCTGTGATAACCCCGTATACGCCATAACTTAAGGCTGAAACCCCCTCAATTTATGTTTAATTCTTTTAATATTTTATGTTAATCTTTATAAATGTATTTGATTTGAAATAAATACTGTTTAAACAGAACTGGTTCCATCTCAGGGACAAGATTAGAACCAGTTTTGGTTCTAAAGAGAACCTATATTTTTTGCAGTGTATCATCACACCTTTCACGCCAATTATCCACGTTGTTGGAATTTCTATAGCAATACATCTATTAGTAAAGCGACAGACCCTATCTTCATCCCTTTTATATCAGTTATTCACTCTAATGGAATTCGATGGCGGTATTTCTCTTAGTAAAGAGCATATATTCATTCCTTTTACATCAGTTACCCACTCTGATGGAATTCGATAGAGGTATTTATATCAGTAAGGCGACAGTCCCTTTCCTCATGCCTTTTACATCAGTTATCCACTCTGATGGAATTCGATGGATGTATTTCTATCAGTAAAGCGACAGACCATATCTTCAGTCTTTTTACATCAGTTACCCACTCTGATGGAATTCGACAGAGGTTATTTTTATTAGTAAAGCGACGGACCATATCTTCATTGCTTTTACATCAGTTATCCTTGGTTATTGAATCTGATGGAGAGATAGACCATATGATCATAATTTTCACATTAATTATGTATTATGACAGAATTCGACGGAGGTACTTCGTTTAATAAAGATAAAGTCTGCATCGTCTCCCATTTAAACCAGTTATCCATGCTGTCTGTATTCGGTGGAGTTACTTGTATTACTGAAGATACAGACAACGCCATCATTCCTTTTACACCAGTTATCCATGCTATTGGAATTCGATGGAGATACTTGTATTAGTGAAGAGATAGACAACGCCATCATCCCTTTTACACCAGTTATCCATGCTGTCGGAATTCAATGGAGATACTTGTATTAGTGAAGAGATAGACAACGCCATCATCCCTTTTACACCAGTTATCCATGCTGTCTGAATTCGATGGAGATACTTGTATTAGTGAAGAGATAGACAACGACATCATCCCCTTTACACCAGTTATCCATTCTGTCGGAATTGAATGGAGTTACTTGTATTAGTGAAGAGATAGACAACGCCATCATCCCCTTTACATCAGTTATCCATTCTGTCGGAATTCGATGGAGATACTCGTGTTACTGAAGAGATAGACAACGCCATCATCCACTTTACACCAGTTATCCATTCTGTTGGAATTCGATGGAGTTACTTGTATTAGTGAAGAGATAGACAACGCCATCATCCCCTTTGCACCATTTATCCATGCTGTCGTAATTCGATGGAGATACTTGTATTAGTGAAGAGATAGACAACGCCATCATCCCCTTTACACCAGTTATCCATGCTGTCGGAATTCAATGGAGTTACTTGTATTAGTGAAGAGATAGACAACGCCATCATCCCCTTTACACCAGTTATCCATTCTGTCGGAATTCAATGGAGTTACTTGTATTAGTGAAGAAATAGACAACGCCATCATCCCCTTTACACCAGTTATCCATTCTGTCGGAATTCAATGGAGATACTTGTATTAGTGAAGGGATAGACAACGCCATCATCCCCTTTACACCAGTTATCCATGCTGTCAGAATTCGATGGAGATACTTGTATTACTGAAGAGATAGACAACGCCTTCATCCCTTCCCCGTCAGTTTTTCATGATGTCTCAATAAATAAAATAATCTAATCTAATCTAATCTCAATTTGATGGGGGTACTTTCATTACTGAAGAGATATCACCATCCCTTTCTCATCAGTTATCCGTGCTGCCGGATTTTGATGGTGGTACGTCTATTACTAAAGCGACACACCATATCTTCATTCCTTTTACATCAGTTGTTCACTCTGATAGAATTCGATGGAGATATTTCTATTAGTAAAGACCATATATTCATTCCTTTTACATCAGTTGTTCACTCTGATAGAATTCGATGGAGATATTTCTATTAGTAAAGACCATATATTCATTCCTTTTACATCAGTTGTTCACTCTGATAGAATTCGATGGAGATATTTCTATTAGTAAAGACCATATATTCATTCCTTTTACATCAGTTGTTCACTCTGATAGAATTCGATGGAGATATTTCTATTAGTAAAGACCATATATTCATTCCTTTTACATCAGTTGTTCACTCTGATAGAATTCGATGGAGATATTTCTATTAGTAAAGACCATATATTCATTCCTTTTACATCAGTTGTTCACCCTGATAGAATTCGATGGAGATATTTCTATTAGTAAAGACCATATATTCATTCCTTTTACATCAGTTGTTCACTCTGATAGAATTCGATGGAGATATTTCTATTAGTAAAGACCATATATTCATTCCTTTTACATCAGTTGTTCACTCTGATAGAATTCGATGGAGATATTTCTATTAGTAAAGACCATATATTCATTCCTTTTACATCAGTTGTTCACTCTAATGGAATTCGATGGCGGTTTTTCTATTAGTAAAGACCATATCTTCATCCCTTTTACATCAGTCATTCACTCTGAAGGAATTCGATGGAGGTATTTCTATTAGTAAAGCGACAGACCATATCTTCATCCCTTTTACATCAGTTATTCACTCTGAAGGAATTTGATGGAGATATTCCATTTGTAAAGACCATATCTTCATCCCTTTTATATCAGTTATCCACTCTGAAGGAATTCGATGGATGCATTTATATTTCAGAAGTGATAGAAAATAGCCATCATCCCTTTCACTTCAGTTGTCCACCATCTTGGAAATCTATGGAGGTTCATTTATTTGTGAAGAAATAGACCATCATCATCACTTTCCACGTTGTCAGATTTCAATAGCAGTTACCCACGTTGTCAGAATGCAATATCAGTTATCCACGTTGTCAAAATTCAAGGGCAGTACTTCTATTAGTGAATAGATAGACCATATCATCATCACTTTCATATCTGTTATCCACGTTTTCAGAATTCAGTATCAGTTATCCATTTTGTCATAATTCAATGTCTGTTATCCACGCTGTCAGAATTCAATATCAGTTATCCACGTTGTCTGAATTCAAGGGATGTACTTCTATTAGTGAATAGATAGACCATATCATCATCACTTTCATATCTGTTATCCACGTTTTCAGAATTCAGTATCAGTTATCCATGTTGTCATAATTCAATGTCTGTTATCCACGCTGTCAGAATTCAATATCAGTTATCCACGTTGTCTGAATTCAAGGGATGTACTTCTATTAGTGAATAGATAGACCATATCATCATCACTTTCATATCTGTTATCCACGTTTTCAGAATTCAGTATCAGTTATCCATGTTGTCAGAATTCAATGTCAGTTATCCACGTTGTCATAATTCAATGTCAGTTATCCACGTTGTCATAATTCAATGTCAGTTATCCATGTTGTCAGAATTCAATGTCAGTTATCCACGTCGTCAGAATTCAATGTCAGTTATCCACGTTGTCATAATTCAATGTCAGTTATCCATGTTGTCAGAATTCAATGTCAGTTATCCACGTCGTCAGAATTCAATGTCAGCTATCCACGTTTTCAGAATTCAGTATCAGTTATCCACGTTTTCAGAATTCAATATCAGTTATCCATGTTGTCAGAATTCAATGTCAGTTATCCACGTCGTCAGAATTCAATGTCAGTTATCCACGTTGTCATAATTCAATATCAGTTATCCACGTTGTCATAATTCAATGTCAGTTATCCACGTTGTCAGAATTCAATATCAGTTATCCACGTTGTCTGAATTCAAGGGATGTACTTCTTTTAGTGAACAGATAGACCATATCATCATCACTTTCATATCTGTTATCCACGTTTTCAGAATTCAGTATCAGTTATCCACGTTGTCATAATTCAATATCAGTTATCCACGTTGTCATAATTCAATATCAGTTATCCACGTTGTCATAATTCAATATAAGTTATCCACGTTGTCAGAATTCAATATCAGTTATCCACGCTGTCAGAATTCAATATCAGTTATCCATGCTGTCAGAATTCAATATCAGTTATCCACGAGGTTAGAATGCAATATCAGTTATCCACGTTGTCATAACTCAATATCAGTTATCCACGTTGTCAGAATTCAATATCAGTTATCCACGTTGTCAGAATTCAATATCAGTTATCCACGCTGTCAGAATTCAATATCAGTTATCCACGAGGTTAGAATGCAATATCAGTTATCCACGTTGTCATAACTCAATATCAGTTATCCACGTTGTCAGAATTCAATATCAGTTATCCACGTTGTCAGAATTCAATATCAGTTATCCACGTTTTCAGAATTCCATGTCAGTTATCCACGTTGTCATAATTCAATATCAGTTATCCACGTTGTCAGAATTCAATATCAGTTATTCACGTTGTCATAATTCAATATCAGTTATCCACGTTGTCATAATTCAATGTCAGTTATCCACGTTGTCATAATTCAATATCAGTTATCCACGTTGTCAGAATTCAATATCAGTTATTCACGTTGTCATAATTCAATATCAGTTATCCACGTTGTCATAATTCAATATCAGTTATTCACGTTGTCAGAATTCAATATCCGTTATCCACGTCGTCAGAATTCAATATCAGTTTCGACCTTGTCAGAATTCAATACCAGTTATGCACATTGTGTGACGTCGATATCAGTTATCCACGTTGTCAGAATGCAATGGACGTACTTCTATTCGTGAAGAGATAGACTATATCATTATTACTTTCACATCAGTTATCCTAGGCGATGGAATTCAGTGATGGTACATCTGTTAGTGAAGAGGTAGACAATATCTAATCACTTTCACATTGGTTATCCATGCTCTCAGGACTCGACAGAGATACCTCTATAAAGGAAGAAATAGACCACATAATCATCCATTTCACATCCGTTATGCACGCAGTCGTAATTCGATGAAGGTACTACCATTGGTGACAAGATAGACCATGTTCTCATCCCTTTCACATAAGTTGCCCACTTTGATGGAATTCGATGGAGGTACTACAATCAATGATGGGCTAGACCATTTATCCTTAGTGTCAAAATTCAATGGCGATCCTTCTATTTGTGAAGATATAGACCATATTATCATTCCTTTCACATCAGTTATCCGTGCTGTCAGAATTCGATGGAGGTACTAACGTAAGTGAAAAGATAGACAATATCCTCAGTCCTTTCAATAGTTTTCCTCTTTGGTGGAACTAGCTGGAGGAATCTCTAATTTGGAAGGTATAGAACATATACTCAACCCTTTCATATCAGTAATCCACATTATCAGAATCGACTGAGGTACTTCTATTAGTGGAAAGATGGACCGCATCATCATCCCTTTCATATCAGTTATCCACAGTGATGGAATTCAATGGAGATACATCTATTACTGTAGAGATAGACAGTATCTACTCATTGGTGAAAAGATAGACCATATCGTAATATCTTTCACATCAGTTATCCTAGCTGCTGGAACTCGACAGATGTATAACCTTAGTGAAGTGACAGACCATATCATCACCCCTTTCACATTTGTTATCCACGCTGTTGGACTTCGACAAAGGTGTAACCTTTAGTGAAGTGATAGACCATATCATCACCATTTTCACATTAGTTATCCGCGCTGTTGGACTTCGAAAGAGGTATAACATTTAGTGAAGTGACAGACCATACCATCACCCCTTTCACATTAGTTATCCACGTTGTTGGAATTCGACAGATGTATAACCTTTAGTGAAGTGATAGACCATATCATCACCTCTTCCACATTAGTTATCCACGCTGTAGGACATCGACAGAGGTATTACCTTTAGAGAAGTGATAGACCATATAATCACCCCTTTCACATTAGTTATCCCCGCTGTTTGACTTCGACAGAGGGATTTCCTTTAGTGAAGTGATAGACCATATCATCACCCCTTTCACATTAGTTATTCCCGCTGTTGGACTACGATAGAGGTATAACCTTTAGTGAATTGACATACCATACCATCACCTCTTTCACATTAGTTATCCACGCTGTAGGATTTCGATAGATGTATAACTTTTAGTGAAGTTACAGACCATACCATCACCCCTTTTACATTAGTTATCCACGCTGCTGGACAGAGGTATAACCTTTAGTGAAGTGACAGACAATATCACCACCCCTTTCACATTAGTTATCCACGCTTTTGGACTTCGACAGAGGCATTACCTTTAGTGAAGTGATAGACCATATCATCACCCCTTTCACATTAGTTATCCACGCTGCTGGACTTTGACAGAGGTATAACCTTTAGTGAAGTGACAGACAATATCACCACCCCTTTCACATTCTTTATCCACGCTGTTGGACTTCGACAGAGGTATTACCTTTAGTGAAGTGACAGACAGTATCACCACCCCTTTCACATTAGTTATCCACGCTGTTGGACTTCGACAGAGGTATTACCTTTAGTGAAGTGATAGACCGTATCATCACCCCTTTCACATTAGTTATCCACGCTGATAAAATTTGGTGCAGGCGTACTATGGTAAGTGATGATATGCACCATATCATTATAAGCGATGACCTTGAGGGCCCTTCTCATTATCTTAGTGATCGGATTAATTTGTTTTAAAAGTGATAGCCTTCAGGACCCTACTCATTATGTTAGTGAACCGACTGAGATATCTTATAAGTCTCAGCCCTGAGGGTCCAACTCATTGTGTTAGTGATCTGAGATTGAAACAATATAAGTGACAGCCTTGAGGGTCATACTCATTGTGACAGTGATCGGACTGATTTGTTTCATAAGTGTCAACCATGAAGGCCCTACTCATTGTGTTAGTAATCTGGTGTAAAACAATATAAGTGACAGCCCCGAGGGTCCAACTCATTGTGTTAGTGATCTGAGATTGAAACATTATAAGTGACAGCCTTGAGGGTCATACTCATTGTGACAGTGATCGGACTGATTTGTTTCATAAGTGTCAACCATGAGGGCCCTACTCATTGTGTTAGTAATCTGGTGTAAAACATTATAAGTGACAGCCCTGAGGGTCCAACTCATTGTGTTAGTGATCGGACTGATTTGTTTCATAAGTGTCAACCATGAGGGCCCTACTCATTGTGTTAGTAATCTGGTGTAAAACATTATAAGTGACAGCACTGAGGGTCATACTCATTGTGATAGTGATCGGTCTGATTTGTTTTATAAGTGTCAACGAATGAGGGCCCTACTCATTGTGTTAGTAATCTGGTGTAAAACATTATAAGTGACAGCCTTGAGGGTCATACTCATTGTGACAGTGATCGGACTGATTTGTTTTATAAGTGTCAACCATGAGGGCCCTACTCATTGTGTTAGTGATCCGAGTGAGTAATTTTATAAACCATGGCCTTTAAGGCCCAACGCATTGTGTTAGTGATCCGACCTACTCATTGTGTTAGTGATCCGAGTGAGTAATTTTATAAACCATAGCCTTTAAGGCCCAACGCATTGTGTTAGTGATCCGACCTACTCATTGTGTTAGTGATCCGAGTGAGTAATTTTATAAACCATAGCCTTTAAGGCCCAACGCATTGTGTTAGAGATCCGACCTACTCATTGTGTTAGTGATCCGAGTGAGTAATTTTATAAACCATAGCCTTTAAGGCCCAACGCATTGTGTTAGAGATCCGACCTACTCATTGTGTTAGTGATCCGAGTGAGTAATTTTATAAACCATAACCTTTAATGCCCAACGCATTGTGTTAGTGATCCGACCTACTCATTGTGTTAGTGATCCGAGTGAGTAATTTTATAAACCATAACCTTTAAGGCCCAACGCATTGTGTTAGTGATCCGACCTACTCATTGTGTTCGTGATCCGACCTACTCATTGTGTTAGTGATCCGAGTGAGTAATTTTATAAACCATAGCCTTTAAGGCCCAACGCATTGTGTTAGTGATCCGACCTACTCATTGTGTTAGTGATCCGAGTGAGTAATTTTATAAACCATAGCCTTTAAGGCCCAACGCATTGTGTTAGTGATCCGACCTACTCATTGTGTTAGTGACCCGAGTGAGTAATTTTATAAACCATAGCCTTTAAGGCCCAACGCATTGTGTTAGAGATCCGACCTACTCATTGTGTTAGTGATCCGAGTGAGTAATTTTATAAACCATAGCCTTTAAGGCCCAACGCATTGTGTTAGAGATCCGACCTACTCATTGTGTTAGTGATCCGAGTGAGTAATTTTATAAACCATAACCTTTAATGCCCAACGCATTGTGTTAGTGATCCGACCTACTCATTGTGTTAGTGATCCGAGTGAGTAATTTTATAAACCATAACCTTTAAGGCCCAACGCATTGTGTTAGTGATCCGACCTACTCATTGTGTTCGTGATCCGACCTACTCATTGTGTTAGTGATCCGAGTGAGTAATTTTATAAACCATAGCCTTTAAGGCCCAACGCATTGTGTTAGTGATCCGACCTACTCCTTGTGTTAGTGATCCGAGTGAGTAATTTTATAAACCATAGTCTTTAAGGCCCAACGCATTGTGTTAGTGATCCGACCTACTCATTGTGTTAGTGATCCGACCTACTCATTGTGTTAGTGATCCGACCTACTCATTGTGTTAATAATGAGACTGTGATACAATATAAATGATAGACTTGATGGCCCAATTTATTGTGATAGTGATCAGAGTGTAATACGTTTTAATTGATGGCCTTGAAGGCCCTACAAGAAGTTTGGCCTGAGGACCGTACGAGTAGTTTGCCAAACATTTTGTTAGTGATTGGACTGTGATACTTTATACGTGAAAGCCCGGAGGGCGTTACTTGTTGTGTTGTGATCAGACTTTAATATATTGTAAACGACAGCCTTGAGAACCCAATTCATTGTTTAGTTTTGGGACTGTGGTACATAAGCAACAATAGCCTTGAGTGGCTTACTCATTGTGATAATGATCAGACTCTGATACGTTATAAGCGATAGCCTTCTGGGTCCTATTTATTGTGTTAGTGATCGGATGGTGATACATTATAAGCGATGGCCTTCTGGGTCTTATTCATTGTGTTAGTGATAGGATGGTGGAACATTTTAATCGATAGCCTTGAGAGCCATGCACATGATGTTAATGGACAGACTGTGATATATTACAAATGATAGCGTTGAAGGCCCTACTCATTGTATTGGTGATCAGGTTGTGATATTTTAGTACCGACATATTTGAGGGCCCTACTCACTGTGATCAGACTGTGTATTTTATATTCGGTAGACTAGGGAGTCATACTGATTGTGATCAAACTAATATACATTAGAAGCGACAACCTTGGGAGCAGTAATTATTGTGTTAGTAATCAGACTGCGATAACCGGTTCTCGTCGGATCACCGAAATTAAGCAACATCGAGCCCGGTTAGTTCTTGTATAGGTGACCCTCTGAGCGATCGATTCGGACTCCCGCGCTGTGCCCATGGGCCGCGCTGTATCCAGGGGCAAAGCACTTAACTCCGATTGTACTCATGGGGGCACGATGACGCCATGTACTGAGGCGTACTGCACGTCGATGGTGCGC
Organism: Pictodentalium vernedei; assembly: GCA_031216915.1. Lineage (NCBI taxonomy): Eukaryota > Metazoa > Mollusca > Scaphopoda > Dentaliida > Dentaliidae > Pictodentalium > Pictodentalium vernedei. Next base: position 118,479,522 of record CM062295.1, on the reverse strand, counting down.
ATGTCTTCAACCAATCTAAACCTGCCTGTGCTGCAGTGCGTAGTAACGATGTTGAGGAGCTGGAAGCTGCTCGTCGTTGCTCGATGGTTCTCTATGGGTACTCCAGCTTCCTCCACCCGTAAAACTGTCACCGACACGACATGACCTTGGCTGTTAAAGTGTCCATAAACCTTAATAAATAAATAAATAAATAAATAAATAAATAAATAAATAAATAAATAAATAAATAAATAAATAAATAAATAAATAATTGATTTACATCAGTTATTACTAATTGAAATAACGCAGACTACCACGTCGCGTTCTACAAGCACAATATGTTCTTTCCCACTGCCAACTAGCTTGACAAGCACACCTCGGACTTCAGTAACCAGGTCACAGGGCACAGGCTGTTCATCATCACCTGCAGCAACATCTTCTTCCGAAACGGGCGAAACCATTTTCAACACGAAGCAGGAGCTCACGTAACTTAGAATTACCAAGTCTTACATCACCCTCGGCGTCTTGTCATTCTATGGTAGGTTTACTTTTGAAACTGTTTCGCCGGAGTCGTGACCTTCGCTAGAAATTGCATTAAGAAGAGACAATTACTTGCCTGGTAAAATGCATGCGTTTGTTTGCATGTGAAGACATTTTAGATTACAACGTCGTTGTATCACTGTTGTTGCCTAATGGTATAAGGGAGAAGGACGTTTGCGTTTTGGTGGACTGTTTAACGGAATTTTGGGATGAAATTTCGAGGACCGACAGTGACAGGTCATAGCTCGTTTTTTATTATTTGGGTGGCAGGCGAGATGGCTTGTTCCCTCTCCACATTGCAAAGGCGTATATGGTAGTCGCCATAGCAGCCACACCAGTCCTGACGAGGAGACTTTGATCGATTCTTTTTCTAAATTTTGTTGGCGAAGATAGCAAGAAAGTACCTTCCAGGAGTTCGTGAAGGTGGATCTTGACGTCGATGTCATGGAAGAGTACAAGTGTAAAAAGTTGCCGTCAAAACTGAATCACAAACTACTTCTTCGACAAATAGCCCACAGATAACTTATTCAAAAGCCAAAGTTTGCACTTGATAATTGGAAAACTGTCTTCGTGACGGCTGAAAATCCTATTTGCCATTGAACCGCAAAGATGTAGAGGACATTTAGAGGAACGCTTCGCCACAACCACAGCAAGGCGGGATTACAAACCATTTGCAAAGATATGTTAGGGATTCGGACTGTCGAACTCTAAAACTGTTTTACGTTTTTGTACAGGCTAGACTATTTTAGAGAAGCAAAACGAAAACATTAAGGTGATGTTTACTGAAATGTCGACTAAAATCCGATTTCTAGAACATGTTGTCAAACTCTAGAGCTGGATAATGACTATTCAAGCTATTTGGAGTTTTGGTCGGAAATTACATCTATTGTAAACAGTGGTGTCTGGACGATTGATATTGTCTGAGAGTTATAGTTGCACAGATTATATTTCCTTTCAGTTTCATAGATAAAATTGTGAATACTTTCAGATTCAAGGAGAAGAGGATTTTCCTTTCACTGTCATCAATAAGATTATTTCCCCTCGTGCTTTTTTGGTTCAGTGTAGAACATAGGACAAGGACTTAGGACAAGTTGTACAGCACCTAGCTCCTAGTATAGCTCACGGTTGTCTTACCATTGGCTTCCACCTTGTTTTGAACTGTCTGTCCTTTGATTAGCCTCTATTGTACAGTTAAAACTGGAAGTCCTGTCATGAAATGCACACGAACAGCACGTTGATCTGCGCGTTAATCCACGCGTTATGACCCTAGTAAGGCTCTCAAATTCTGTACATATTCCCTGTGCACGAGCAATGTTTCAGCCAATGGACCTCCGGGTAACCCGGAGGTCCATTGGCAGAAACATTGCCTGTATGTGCAGTGAGTAACCTGGAGAACCTGCCATGCTTTGGGTGTCATTCGATATGGCAATTGCGCGCAATTCCTACGCGCAATTCAGCTTAGATAAACGCACAGTTCATGACAGGTCTTCTAGTTTTATCTGTAGTCACCCAGTACTATAGTCTTCTACCGCTCTTATAGATGGATACCACTACTACCTTGTACCATTAGTATTGGCTGCTACTATTCTGCCCTGTGTTAGGGAGTCCCACCATCACTAAGTTGTTGCACTGAGTTATAAACAGTGGTACAAATGTGCGTTTTATGTTTTTTGTCAACCCGAAAAGTGCTTCAGTTAAAAGACTGTTTAAATAACCGTTTGGTACGAAAGCCAATTCTGATATGTCTAAAAAATAAAACAGGTCGTGCCCATAACAAACGTGACGTCATACCCACATGGCACACAAAGTCTCGCACGCGACATGGGCTAAGTGCGTGCGTGAGCATAACATAACGTATGTAGTGCGCATGATTTGACTGGTGCCATGTGCATGACATTGCATGACGTGCGCACGACATAGTATCATAGTGTGTCATGCACACGGGTTGGAATGCCGTGATCATGGTGTATTTTGCAAGCACGTGACATATTATGCTATGCGCACAACACCAGTATTTCGTACATTCGACCTTTCTCATTGTTGCACATGTCCCTTAAAGGCTTTGACAGTTTTGTTACTCAGCATTAGTTAATCGGATTTTCGTTAATTTCAACACATAGTTTAATATTAGTTCCTCAGACTACAACCACATAATGTGTCGGTGAAACGCGATCATCTTCCGTTGTACTGATTAATATTCCACAGCCAAATTTTGTGAAGAAAGTTACAGTATTTCGTAAAGGAAGTACTTTGTTAATTTGAATCTAAATGTTTTTGTTTTGTTTTTGTATTTTACTTTGTGGAATTGCATGGTAACAGAAGAAACGTTCATGCAGATGTTTGAGTTGCAGAAGTTTTGGTACCTAACATTGGTATTTTTGTTTGTGCAATAAGATAGTTAAACAAACTGAAATAACGTCAACGATATTGTATGAGGTGTGGTCACGATTACAGACATTTTGCAGACATTTTTTTTACCTTAACCCGTTACCCAACGCAGACGATATCAAAATTTATTATTTTAAATATAGTTTTGTAATTTTTTTCAAAAAATTTCAACAAAACCATATCATGTGACCCCTCGTTGGAACGAGCTCGTTCCAACGAGGGGTCACATGATATGTTTTTGTTGAAATTTGTTGAAAAATAATATTTTTTCAACTGCTGAATTTGCATATCACGCGGGCAGATGTGGGCGATTCGTTGGGTTAAGAGTTAAATACCAATAAACAAATATAATGAATAGGCATTTCCATGATATTATGTGATTGTGTTTTACTTGCCACTTTTTTCAAACGTTAATTTATCATATCTAAATCTAAGTTACGATGATCATTGCTCGGTGGTTCTCTCCGGGTAATCTGGCTTCCTCCACCAGTAAAACTGTCACCCAAACGATGTGTCGTCATTGGCTGTTAAAGTGTCGTTAAACCTTAATAAATAAATAGCATGCTATGTTTGGACGATGTGTGTCATAAGCACATTTAAGGGGACATCCAACATAACTTTGGTCAAATTTCAAAAAGTCCCAAAATGAATAACCCCAATAAATTATATACCAAAATGCTTGGAATGAAACATAGAACATGTGGAAACTGAAATTTGCCATGGAACTGCTGCCATGTGTAAATAGCACCACCTGAAAGTCAGCTGTGGCATAAGTAAGAGAACAAACTTTTTACAATAAAATACCTCAAAATAAAATAACAGCTGTATTCTATAAACATTTAAGTACATACTCGAAGAAATCTTTTCCTAATTCATGAAAGTAATAAAGATTGAGACCAAATGTTATAAGTGGAGTGCTCACTGATTAAAGGCAGACATTTTCTTTTGTTTATGTTTTGATTTGGGGAGTTCAACAAAGGTCAACTTGAAGAAGTCCAGCAGAAGAAGTATGGAAGGACAAAAGAGTGTCTCCCAATATAAAGATGTATGTGTTACTGTAATGGTTTTGAAAGAAAATATGATATTCTCCTATGTAGAATGCACAGCAAAGTCATACATTGTAGTTGAATAAATATATTTACAAACCCCTTGCACGGTAACCCCTTTTATCCCATGCATTAATTTGATAGTGATTAAATTGTTAAATTTGTCTGGTTTATCAATAAGTATAATAGCTTTGTTTAACTCTTGGACACCAATACACTCATGATATCTGTTGGAGAAGAAATAAGGGTAACTGTAACCTGTCACTGCAATATACCATCTTATGTACTTAAAAGTACATTGTTATTCAAAACACATCAAATCAACCTTACATAACCATTATTGCATGTACTTTCCCCAAGGAGGCTTATTGACATATTGAGATCAGAAGGGCACATCCAGAGGGTCTCACATATTTTTTTCAAGAACGCAGTACACAAAGCAATCCCAAAAAGGTGACAAGTGAGCTCCATTTGACACAAACAATTTCCGGGGGGGGGGGGGGGGGGTCTCTTCCTTGTATGACTCTACCTCCGGCACTCAAGGCATATGCCTTTTTTCTCAAAGTTTAACTCTTTTTATCTTTTTGAAGATCCTGGCCACACATGTTCCAAACACTATCAGACAGGTAACTCTCCAAATAAGTGTATCTGCAAAAATCATGTTACATTGCAAAACATTCTTTTTAGACTTTTAGTTCTGAACCTTTCATGCTTCTTACTTCCAACTATAACACTGAATTTATCGATTAATGAGTGAATAGAAAAGTCCTGCCATAATCAACATTTTGGGTTCCACAAGCCTTCAAAACAGCTCCGATAAAAGTGTCAAACATCAGATTGGTGGCTTTATACAGAATATTCATTAGGTTGTTGCTTGATAAGTAATAGGAACAAAATCTTCACAAGAAAATTATGTAGCAATACAATTGAGGGTATTAGCAGGCACTTTGCAACAAATGGTAACAAATCAACTAGTTATAAACAAAATTTTCTAACTCAAAAGAGTGAAAAAGTACCACAACTCTGAAAAATGTGGGACGAAACACATGCTACAACAGCTACACAGGCATTGTTTCCCCAGGATGCTCGATCACAACACCAAATATCCTTCAAATTGGAGTAGCAATGGTTGAGATACAAGGGAGAATGTTGGTACATGTAATGATGAATGGGTAAAACTAAGATTAAGAGGACAGGGGTCACCACTGCACGGCCCTAGATGCACCTTTGATTTTCCAACTTCCAGGTCTGGGGCATAATAATCGCAACACACCCACCTTATCAGTTCATAATTTCAGTAAAATAAAAGAAATTATCAATTTGAATTAATTAATAGATGATGGAAAATATTTGGCTTCCTTCGCCTTCTCGTACTATTTAATTACAACAAACAATATCAGTTTGATGCCGACAAACGAAACTGAACGCATGTGGTCTGGTTAAAAAGTAACTCGGCATGAATAATGAAGAAATTGCGAATATTTCGTGTATTTCATTTGTTTAAAAGCCAATTGCAGCTAATATTGACCGTGCATTCGATAATTCGTTTCGGTTCTGACCACACGGCCACGCTGACACTCAGTGTTATGTTTATTGTGATATGCAAATTGTGGGATGGTTTCCGGTGAAGGAGATTTGTCACATTTGTCAGTGTAAAACGATTATAAAAGACATTGATCGACGCTTGTATTTCTATGGTTGGTTGCAAGAAAAAACTAAATTCTCAGCATCGTCCAAGCGCACCTTAATTAAAAGCACGAATGCATCATTTTCAACCCATCTTCAATCGGTCCTTTGCAGACATCAAACATACCTGCCTCAAATTCCATGGTTACTAGGAAGTAAATAACTTCACAATATCAGGGGGAAATCAACACGCTCAATATAGTTCCAGGTCACTTGGAATATATTTCGTGAAAAAGTGATTTCTGAAGCATTCTGCCTACTTTGTTATGAATATTGCCTTATTTTATGTGTATCGTCCCGATTTTATACACTCGGTTATTTTTTTACAAGTGGTCCATGTTGTCTTTCTAGTGCGCAATAATTCGGATTTTTTGTCAACAAAAAAGTTCAGACGACCTGTAAACACGAGAGGGAATTTCGAACCATATTTTGCAGTTATGACATTAAAAGCTCAAGTATTTGCTGTCACCTGTTTGCAAATCCGCTCATACATTGTCTCGAACAAATAAAGGCCGTGATCACGTCCTTGCATTCTTACGATTGCCCAAATTGAGTATTTCTGCAAGAACCACATCGTAATCACATGACCGGAAAAACATCATTGAAACATGGCCACATCCGGAACATCAAAATTTTGTGTTGGTGTTATTACATTCAAACGTCAAAACCCACCAGAGTGTGTGTCAAAAAAATGCTTTCTCCGAGTCTGTAGTATGTTATCATTATATTGAGGACAAGGCATTCGAATTACCGATTATTTTGTGGTTTTACCGGTTCGTTACTTATGCCATTTGCAAATTAATCTTCTTCAAAATCCTAAAATTCACTTTTTTTCCTGAAAAAAATTATATGTACCTTTTCTATGCACTTTACTCATTATTTTAATATATAATTTGCCTTTCCTTACTTCTCTTATCTGTTTCTGAGGCATTGGGAAAAATGTAAAAAAAAATGACCAAAGTTAGGTTGGACGACCCCTTAAACATACACAAAATGTACATCAAAATGGGATGTAGAGAACACGAAACACATGTGTAATCAACTCATAGAGTCGACTGGAGGCACCTTAAGATTCTGAGACAGTGATTATAGAGACTGGAACAAGTCATTGAAGTCAGTAGCAGAAGTAGTGTTAATTGGTTGTAACGTAGTGGCCATAGAAACTAGTACTACGGAATCTTGTTAATTAATTTGCTTGTGAAAAATATGCATTTCGCGGGAATATTAAATTAACAGGGACTTTGTGATTTTCTGTATTTTGAAGATTAAGATAAACTGAACATTTGTTTTATTATATATGTTGCTTGAAAGAGGTTATGGGGTGTTGCCAAACAAGATATAATGGATTAAGTAAATGAGTCCATAAACAAGCGGAAATCAGTAATTGCCAGCAGGGTAATCTCTCGACACATTGCAAGATTGTTACTCAGCTAACAGAAGTTTATTATATCACCAACACGAAATTAACAGTCCAAATCTGTACTGAAGGTATGGTTTGTGATTTGGTGTTCAATTGATAGGCTTATTCAATCAACAGATTTCCACTTAGGTGAACTACACTGTATTATTTCCACTACTAAGAGCCGGTGTATGAGGAAGTAGCAACAATGTTGATGGTCGATAGAAGTGGTTGTGGCAGTGACTGACAGAAAGGGTAAGAGAAATTTTGAGTGGTATCGCTGTATTGGTCGGGGAAGGGGGGGGGGGGCAACTAGTAGTGCTTTGGCCTAAGAAGATGTGAACTACGATCCTCGCTGTAGTACACCTGGTGCTGGTGAGGAACGGCAGTTGTGCAATAAGCTTATAGGTGGAGTTACAGTGGTGTAGGGTGGTGATAGGAGGTGTATCAGTAATTCTGACAGATCAGTGTTGTGGGTGGTGTGGTGGTGGGAGGTGTATCAGTAATTCTGACAAATGAGTGGTGTAAGTGGTGGTGGGAGGTGTATCAGTAATTCTGACAGATCAGTGATGTAGGTGATGGTGGGAGGTGTATCTGTAATTCTGGCAGATCAGTGGTGTAGGTGGTGGTGGGAGGTGTATCAGTAATTCTGACAAATCAGTGGTGTAGGTGGTGGTGGGAAGTGTACCCATAATTCTGACAAATCAGTGGTGTAGGTGGTGGTGGGAGGTGTATCAGTAATTCTGACAGATCAGTGGTGTAGGTTCTGGTGGGAGGCGTATCAGTAATTCTGACAGAATACTGCAGTAGCTGAGAAAATAATTTTGAGTAGACGACAGTGGTGATAGTAGCAGAAGTAGTAGCGATTGATTCAAAGAGCACAGAGGTTCGTTGTAGGTGATAAAAATGGTATCATTGATAGAGTGAGAGGAGATAAGCATCCAAAAAGAAAGAAAAAAAAGATGACCGTCCATTTCTTTCAAAAATTAAAGTGGGGCTGATACTCGCTACATTCTATGTCTTAGTGACTGTTCATGTTAAGGTTAAGAGAGAGAGAGAGAGAGAGAGAGAGAGAGAGAGAGAGAGAGAGAGAGAGAGAGAGAGAAGGGGACAATAGAGAGCAAGTTAGCCCCTTTCAATCATTTTGGTGGTGTTTGCGGTGACAAAGGAGTAAAGACACGTAACAATCAGCTTTGGAAAGACATCCGTCTGTTACATTGGTGGACATCATGGTATCGTTGCTTGCAAGTGAGGAGTTTGTGACTTTTTTTATCGCGGAAGAGACAGTTTTCTGTCACACTGATGGACACCGTGGTATCTTTGATTGTATGTGATGAGGTTATGCCTGTTTATCGCAGGAGAGACATGTGTCTGCTACTCTGTTGGACACCATGGTAGCTTTGCTTATAGGCGAGGAGGTTATGCCTCTCTATCGCGGGAGATACATTTGTCTGTTACTCTGATGGACGCCATGTTATATTTGCTTGCAGGCGAGGAGGTTATGATTGATTATCGCGGGAGAGTACCTCAAAGACGAGGCTCCCAGTGTTCTCGTCCCCCACATGCGGTTTTGAGTTCCCCACAATTCGCGATAGCCAATCTGTCTTTGAAGGAACACATGTGTCTTGTACTTCTTGCCTTCTTTATGGGATCGGTAACATTAATCATATTAGGTCTTTGGCGTGGCCAGATCGGTTTGGACTGACAGAAAACGCAACGTCGGATAGGCAACTTCCATATCCTCGCCTCTTCAATACCGCTTTGACTACCGGCCTCATCGGTGAAGAGGCCCGGCTCGGCGTGAGCGGCGCTATTGTAGGGAATGAATTAATATAGTTGTCAGCTTTTCCTCCTGTTTTTCGATCTCAGTCTGTCTCCGTTCGAGACAGGCCTCAATTCCCATGGCGTCCTTGCGTGTAATTGATGAGCTCTTCTCCTTTCTCTTTATCTGCTTTCAGGACCGAGGAAATAAATTTCGGGCGAGGGTTTAATTCTGTGATGGGCCTCCTTTCGAAACTATCGGGATACTTATGCAGATTCATAAGGCATGGGTGATGTGAAGAGGAATCAATGTAAAAGTTCATCGATCTACAGTCGTAAGCTAGGACTACTTCGCTGTGATTACTGATAGAACCGCGAAGTTCCATCTGCCCGTGGTATTTTGTTGTTCCTTTCCAGACGATATTAAAACGCAGGTCTCGGATTGGGTTTAGCTTGGTAACCTCACGAACCGTGTCAAGCATTAAATGACTTTAACGTAACGAAAACTGGATTCAAGTTATATAAGATTTATTACAAATAAATTGCGACTTACCGCGGTTATCTCTGGCATATAATACAAAATCACAAAGTTCATACCTTATAGCAACAGAGGCGGCATCCATCTTACTTCTTGTATGTAGGTATCTTGTAGTTGATGAGACAGGAGATCACATGTCTCAACACCCAGAAAGTGGTGCTTATATACATCAGCTTTCTGATGCAAGACTTAACCCTTAAGCCCCCATATAGCCCCAAACCGCCACTTTTATATTGCATTGAAGCAGGTGCCCCCTTGTGTAATCTTTTTTATTACTCTTGTGTGTAGACTGAATTTTCCCTGGCAGTGGTTCTACATCACTGCTGGCTGCCTGTATAGGCAGCCAGCAGTGATGTAGAACCACTGCCAAGTCATCAATGACTATGTAAGCAGAAAAAGGCCATAAATACTTTAAAATTAATCTGAGGGCTAGGGGTTAATCACGCGACTACCAGTCAGCGGACAAGTTAGGGGAAGTCCTCTGACGTGGCCGTCGCCATTGTTGGACTCTTGTACTGCCATGTAGACTGCCGATCAGTCTGCATGCAGTCTATGGGTTCCTACATCTATAGACGCATTTTGCCGGGCTTCTGTTCCCCGACAGAGATACGTGATAGAATTCATGTTTCTGTCGATCAGTCCGCATGCAGTCTATGGATTCCTACATCTATAGACGCATTCTGCCGGGCTTCTGTTCCCCGACAGAGATACGTGATAGAATTCATGTTTCTGTCGATCAGTCTACATGCAGTCTATGGATTCCTACATCTATAGACGCATTCTGCCGGGCTTCTGTTCCCCGACAGAGATACGTAATAGAATTCATGTTTCTGCCGATCAGTCTGCATGCAGTCTATGGGTTCCTACATCTATAGACGCATTCTGCCGGACTTCTGTTCCCCGACAGAGATACGTGATAGAATTCATGTTTCTGTCGATCAGTCCGCATGCAGTCTATGGATTCCTACATCTATAGACGCATTCTGCCGGGCTTCTGTTCCCCGACAGAGATACGTGATAGAATTCATGTTTCTGTCGATCAGTCCGCATGCAGTCTATGGATTCCTACATCTATAGACGCATTCTGTCGGGCTTCTGTTCCCCTACAGAGATACGTGATAGAATTCATGTTTCTGTCGATCAGTCTGCATGCAGTCTATGGGTTCCTACATCTATAGACGCATTCTGCCGGGCTTCTGTTCCCCGACAGAGATACGTGATAGAATTCATGTTTCTGTCGATCAGTCTGCATGCAGTCTATGGGTTCCTACATCTATAGACGCATTCTGCCGGGCTTCTGTTCCCCTACAGAGATACGTGATAGAATTCATGTTTCTGTCGATCAGTCTGCATGCAGTCTATGGGTTCCTACATCTATAGACGCATTCTGCCGGGCTTCTTTTCCCCGACAGAGATACGTAATAGAATTCATGTTTCTGTCGATCAGTCTGCATGCAGATTATGGGTTCCTACATCTATAGACGCATTCTGCCGGGCTTCTGTTCCCCGACAGAGATACGTGATAGAATTCATGTTTCTGTCGATCAGTCTACATGCAGTCTATGGATTCCTACATCTATAGACGCATTCTGCCGGGCTTCTGTTCCCCGACAGAGATACGTAATAGAATTCATGTTTCTGTCGATCAGTCTGCATGCAGTCTATGGGTTCATACATCTATAGACGCATTCCGCCGGGCTTCTGTTCCCCGACAGAGATACGTGATAGAATTCATGTTTCTGTCGATCAGTCTGCATGCAGTCTATGGGTTCATACATCTATAGACGCATTCTGCCGGGCTTCTGTTCCCCGATAGAGATACGTGATAGAATTCATGTTTCTGTCGATCAGTCTGCATGCAGTCTATGGGTTCCTACATCTATAGACGCATTCTGCCGGACTTCTGTTCCCTGACAGAGATACGTGATAGAATTCATGTTTCTGTCGATCAGTCTGCATGTAGTCTATGGGTTCCTACATCTATAGACGCATTATGTCGGGCTTCTGTTCCCCGACAGAGATACGTGATAGAATTCATGTTTCTGTCGATCAGTCTGCATGCAGTCTATGGGTTCCTACATCTATAGACGCATTCTGCCGGGCTTCTTTTCCCCGACAGAGATACGTAATAGAATTCATGTTTCTGTCGATCAGTCTGCATGCAGATTATGGGTTCCTACATCTATAGACGCATTCTGCCGGGCTTCTGTTCCCTGACAGAGATACGTGATAGAATTCATGTTTCTGTCGATCAGTCTACGTGCAGTCTATGGATTCCTACATCTATAGACGCATTCTGCCGGGCTTCTGTTCCCCGACAGAGATACGTAATAGAATTCATGTTTCTGTCGATCAGTCTGCATGCAGTCTATGGGTTCATACATCTATAGACGCATTCTGCCGGGCTTCTGTTCCCCCACAGAGATACGTGATAGAATTCATGTTTTTGTAGATCAGTCTGCATGCAGTCTATGGGGTCCTACATCTATAGACGCATTCTGCCGGGCTTCTGTTCCCCGACGGAGATACGTGATAGAATTCATGTTTCTGTCGATCAGTCTGCATGCAGTCTATGGGTTCCTACATCTATAGACGCATTCTGCCGGACTTCTGTTCCCCGACAGACAAACGTGATAGAATTCATGTTTCTGTCGATCAGTCTGCATGTAGTCTATGGGTTCCTACATCTATAGACGCATTCTGTCGGGCTTCTGTTCCCCGACAGAGATACGTGATAGAATTCATGTTTCTGTCGATCAGTCTGCATGCAGTCTATGGGTTCCTACATCTATAGACGCATTCTGCCGGGCTTCTGTTCCCCCACAGAGATACGTGATAGAATTCATGTTTCTGTCGATCAGTCTGCATGTAGTCTATGGGTTCCTACATCTATAGATGCATTCTGCCGGGCTTCTGTTCCCCGACAGAGATATGTGATAGAATTCATGTTTCTGTCGATCAGTCTGCATGCAGTCTATGGATTCCTACATCTATAGACGCATTCTGCCGGGCTTCTGTTCCTCGACAGAGATACGTGATAGAATTCATGTTTCTGTCGATCAGGCTGCATGCAGTCTATGGATTCCTACATCTATAGACGCATTCTGCCGGGCTTCTGTTCCTCGACAGAGATACGTGATAGAATTCATGTTTCTGTCGATCAGTCTGCATGTAGTCTATGGGTTCCTACATCTATAGACGCATTCTGTCGGGCTTCTGTTCGTCCACAGAGATACGTGATAGAATTCATGTTTCTGTCGATCAGTCTGCATGCAGTCTATGGGTTCCTACATCTATAGACGCATTTTGTCGGACTTCTGTTCCCCGACAGAGATACGTGATAGAATTCATGTTTCTGTCGATCAGTCTGCATGCAGTCTATGGGTTCCTACATCTATAGACGCATTCTGTCGGGCTTCTGTTCCCCCACAGAGATACGTGATAGAATTCATGTTTCTGTCGATCAGTCTGCATGCAGTCTATGGGTTCCTACATCTATAGACGCATTCTGCCGGGCTTCTGTTCCCCGACAGAGATACGTGATAGAATTCATGTTTCTGTCGATCAGTCTGCATGCAGTCTATGGGTTCCTACATCTATAGACGCATTCTGCCGGGCTTCTGTTCCCCGACAGAGATACGTGATAGAATTCATGTTTCTGCAACTTCAGCACCATGTGATGCCCATGGGTGTTCTGGCTTTGTGATTTATGGGTTGCTGACAGCTATGATCTATAGACGCATTCTGCCGGGCTTCTGTTCCCCGACAGAGATACGTGATAGAATTCATGTTTCTGCAACTTCATCCCCATGTGATGCCCATGGGTGTTCTGGCTTTGTGATTTATGGGTTGCTGACAGCTATGATCTATAGACGCATTCTGCCGGGCTTCTGTTCCCCGACAGAGATACGTGATAGAATTCATGTTTCTGCAACTTCAGCACCATGTGATGCCCATGGGTGTTCTGGCTTTGTGATTTATGGGTTGCTGACAGCTATGATCTATAGACGCATTCTGCCGGGCTTCTGTTCCCCGACAGAGATACGTGATAGAATTCATGTTTCTGCAACTTCAGCACCATGTGATGCCCATGGGTGTTCTGGCTTTGTGATTTATGGGTTGCTGACAGCTATGATCTATAGACGCATTCTGCCGGGCTTCTGTTCCCCGACAGAGATACGTGATAGAATTCATGTTTCTGCAACTTCAGCACCATGTGATGCCCATGGGTGTTCTGGCTTTGTGATTTATGGGTTGCTGACAGCTAATATGAAAATACGTGACACGTAATGGTGCACACACAATATTGTTAATTT
>CM062295.1:118415116-118465769 GCA_031216915.1 Pictodentalium vernedei | reverse complement strand
ATGGCAGATTCGTTAGGTAAACAGTTAACAAAAAATGGCTCCGACTATTTTGTGTCTATGCATTGCCATTGCTGGGACAGTCACTCTAGTATATTATTTCACCAGTTTTCGACCTATCTGTGTATGGCGTCTTCGGTGTACGTTATATAGCGGGCAATATTAATTACCGGGATCGTCGCTATACCCTAAACTTCTGAAGTGGCATTAAGCACCATTTCTTAATAATAAAGTAATACTTGATTGCCTGTTCGACGAATATTTATATTGTTTTTTGGTACCGCTTTTACTTATTCCAGAGCGCTCCCCTATTTCTTTTTGAGGATTCATTCAAAAGAAAAGGTGGGGGGGGGGGGGGGGTGGGGGTTGTCCGTAATTATATCCTGCATTCACCTGGAGTTTTATTGTGTATGGCGTATGTTTGTGGGGGATATTCTCTCATTCTCAAATATGCCATCCAAATTTTGGGGGCTTAGTCCGGGCTAACCTTAAAAATTGGGAACTCGTTACATCCAATTAGCATAGTCTTCATGCTAAATTACTTGAACTGGGCTCCTTTTTATGATATGTCATCTCTATTACTGTATAGAGAGAAATACATGTAATTCCTAATAATTTTAATTTCCTTTCACCTTGGATTACAGGATTGGAACTATGGTGATCTACTAATTCTGAAGTCCTAGGCCCTCCACCTTTTTACAATTCAGCTAGTCTGGGCCATTGGTTTACAGTGTAAAAATATTATAAATTTATAGTAATTTGTATATTTTTATACTTACCAATGGCCCAGGCGGAGATGGCCCTCCCATGAGTGGGCACTCATTCCTCCCCACTGAATTTTTATGTAGTACTCTCTTCTACAAAGAATGATGTTGGCGCCAATTACGGTCACTTCCTGACGTCCCCGCACGTGCAGAGAGTAAATGTATGGAGGGTCAGATAGGACTTTTAATATTTTTATACTGTACCAATGACCCAGACTTAGCTGGTGCTAACTCCACAAAAACCAGGGCCAAACACAAATTTTGCCCCCCAATCCCCAAAATTTGCATCCAAAACAAAAAGAAATCATGTCCTAAAGGACCTCCATAGTACGACTCTACTGCGCATGTGCAGTGACGCAGTCGTCCCGAAATTGGCGCCAAATATCATTCTCTGTTTGGCCCTTCATCAGTCAACATCTCACTGATCTTTGTGCTTGTAAATCTCAGTTTAAAGGATGCCAGACACGTAATTCTTGGAGAAAATGTGATTCTAAGGAGGATAGAAGGAGGAGAGGAAAAAAGAAGTGGCAAAAAAATAATCAGGGCTGTACTTAAAATTTTTTGTTGAAATTATGTCAAGTTGCCTATTTTCGAGGCAAACGCCTCTTGTTGTCATTCTTGCTAATTGTTGCACTGCTTATTCAGTGTTTCCTCTCCCCTAACCTTCTAAAGTCCCCCCTTGCAATTCTCCCATGCTTTTGGCATATTTTTGAGAAGTTTCATTTCTAAAAATTCCCTGGGAGAGTTGCTTGGTTACAGAATGTTTTCTGTTATTTTCCCCATAGTTACGTTTTCACCCATGGGTGTATAACGTTTGTGTTCTGCATCTTCCATCTGATGTTCTGCAGATTCTCCCCTGGGAGTCTCTGTTTTGCATCAGATAGAGTGTAATTGATGACTGATTCCGGGCCAGTTTTTTCAGTGCCTGGAGTCATGTTTTCTTCTGTGTTTACACTGTTTGTTTTCATTGGCAACAGCCTTTTTTGAGGGGGGCTGTTTGCCTTTGAGGTAGTTTATCTCATTATAAGATACATTTATATTATCCGAAAGTGTCTCATTAATTATTTTATATAATTTTAAAATTTTTGACCACACTTTGCCATCGGATCCATCGGGGCTCAACGTTACTTTTCAGCAACTTGGGCTTCTCTGAAAAAATATTTTTTCAAAATTATTTTGTTTTGCAATTGTTTTTTCATTTATTAATGGATCATGTTATTATGTATCTTTGTGTCAGGGGTTTTTGCGAGTAACTAGGACTTATTGTTGTTCTTTCACAATGAAGGGAACTTGTTCAAATTGTAATAGGAAGAAATCTTCCTCTGATTTTCATGATTATTGCATTAATTGTAGTCAGTGTTCTCGCATTAATCCCTGTCCTGTATGTGAACATTGGGATGAGAAACATTGGAAACGTGTGTCACGATATGTTGTTTCTGGAGAAAGAGCGATGCCGGCTCTTTCTCCACAAGGTCACTCTACTCTCTCAGTTTCTATTTCAGAGGAACCAGAACAGGGTGATGTTTCCATGTTATCTTCTTCAAGTGTGCGTCCGTCGTCACAAATAAATACAGAGCTAGCGGCAAAAGTGCTCATGGAGATTAGACAAATGTCGTCCGCTAGCTCGCCCGGTGTAGCGTCCATTCACCGAATGGTTCGGCAGCCGGGTTCGTCCCATGCGGTCCAAGAGGAAATTTTGGGTGATGCGAGCACTATAAAAATAATAGATGCACACCCAGTGACGGCGGATAGTGAACGAGAACGGAGGAAGCCTTTTAGTCCGGTTCCTAGCTCGTCCAGGTCCAGCCGGGCCGCGAGCGAGAGAGGCCCCTCTCTCGTACAACAACATCTGGGACCAGATGTTGTGGTACAAAATGTGTCTTTAGCGGAGCATACGTCCGTCGCTCGGGACGCTCCGTTGTATAAGCAGTCCGCAGAGACTGTTAAGGCTTCCTCTTCTCGCCGGCGCACACGACCGCACCTTGGCTGCGTGACCTCCGATATTTTGCCAGCTTCGCCGATGAAGGATTCTTCGGCGACCAGGTCACACCATCCGGCAGCCAGGGATTCGAGACCGATGGACTCCGGACGTTCGCATAGGAAAAGTATGCGGGAGCCATCTGATGCGGAGCTGCCCTCGGCAAAGCAGCGAAAGACCGCTCCTCCGCAGGTCTCGACGTCGGACATTCTAGTGCAGATAGCACAGCTTATCGCAGCATCCCAGCAGCCGACAGAGACGGTGTCGGATCGAGAATTATCCGACGGCGCTGGGTCGGTACGCTCCGCCGAAGCATCGGGGGCGGACGACCGGGAACATCGGGAGGTCCGACCGGATGGTGAAAGGGATACGGATGAATTGGAGCTATCCCTTTCGGAACAACACAAAGCTGCCGTGGACTTCATCCGGCACTTTCTTCCTCAAGTTGTTCCGTCGGGCCAGACTGCTGCGCTTCCGGACAGGAGAATTATAGCGTCATTGGACTCTGATTTTTTCGAGCGGTTCAGGGACATCGCTCCCGTGTTTCCGTCGCAGTCCAATAATGTTGCAAGAACATTTGAATTATTGAACGACGCTATTTTTAAACTTGCTTCCAGGACGGGGAAAGCAGGCTTCTTGTCCGCAAATACTCTCAACCTGCCTTTCATTAATGCAAGGAATAAATTCGACACGGCAGGTCAGGGTATACCGAGAGTTCCTCTGCGTAGGGACGACGAGGCGGAAGACTTAGAGCTATCATTACCGTCGTCAGCTTCTATTCCAACCGCAGTGTTGGAAACAGCTATTGCGTCTAACAGAGCCAATTTAGATGCCTTATCTTACGCAGATCACCTTACGAAGGCGTTATCACTGCGTCTTCAAGGGGAAGAGTTTCAGGATATACAATCCTCCTTAAGACTTCTTTCAAGGGCAGTAGCTTATTCCACGTGTAACTCCGCCCTTTCAGTGGCAAATCTGGAGTTGGTTAGACGTGACGCAGCCCTGTCTACATCCACACTAGTGGATTCTAAGGTGAAGAACTCTCTTAGAGTCGCTTCGGTCTCAGGAGATCTTCTCTTTGACGGCAAGCTTTCCGCTATTTATGATAATATTAAAAAGAAAGCTAGTGATTCTCTGTTGTTTAGATCCGCTCCTAAAAGGTCGGATACAGCAGACACGAATAAGGCGGGCACTTCTGGGTCTTATCCGCCCAAGAGAGGTTCCTATAGAGGTTCCGGTGCGTCCTCTAGCTCTTATTCGAGAGACCGTCAGGATAGCGACTCTCGTTCGGGACGTCCTTCAGGCCGGGACAATCGGTCGGACGCCCCGAGGTCGACGAGGCGAGGTGCGGGTCGTGGAAGACGTGGTTTCTCCTACCGCAGGCCTCGCAGATCCAGGAGGTGATGGCTCAAACCTCTATCGCGTTCCGGTTGGCGGAAGGTTGTCGAGTTTTTCTCAAGAGTGGGCGTCGATTACGGACGACCCGTGGGTGAGAGGAGTGACTTCGGAAGGTCTAAAGATATCCTTCAAACGAAAGCCTCCATTAACTCGAAGTCCAAAGTGGACTCATCTTCCGTCAAACCCTCAGAAAAGAGACGCTCTGCTATCAGAGGTGCAGTCTCTTTTAATGAAGAACGCGGTAGAGGTCGTAGAAAACCAGGAATCGCTGGGATTCTACAGCCATCTGTTTCTGGTTCCGAAACCAGACGGCTCGTTCCGTCCAGTCATAGATTTGAGCTGGATAAACAAGCTGATCGTCGCTCCGAAGTTTTATATGGAGACGATTCGATCGGTCAGAGCGAGTATTCGGGGTGAACGATTATGCAACGAGCATAGATCTCAAAGATGCGTACTTTCACGTCATGGTACATCCGACATTCCGAAAGTATCTACGCTTCGCAGTCCTAGGAGTGGTGTATCAGTTCCGGGCCATGTGCTTCGGATTGAATCTAGCACCCTGGGCTTTCACTCGGGTAATGAACTCGGTAATGATCTACTTCCGAGCTCATTCGTCTGCGGTAACGTCGGCCTACCTGGACGACATTCTTCAGAGGTACGGCAACGAGTTAACGCTTCAGAACGATGTTCAGAATCTTCTTCTATTGCTCCGACGTCTCTGTTTCATAGTAAACGAGGAGAAGTCGGATCTGGTGCCGTCCAAGTCATTCACTCATCTGGGAATGAGCTTCGAGACGCACAACAATCTCGTTCGTCTGCCGTTAACCAGAGCGAAATTAGTCAGTTGTTACGCTCGCTATTGTCTGAATACAGACAAAGTCACAGCGAGAGAATTTATGAGACTGATAGGTCTGTGCGGAGCCGCCGCGGATCTCATTCCGATGGGACGGCTACGCACACGGCCTCTTCAAATTTTCCTGACTCAGAATTGGAGTGTGAAAATTCATTCGCTCGATGTAGACGTTCTCTTGTCAGATCAAGTGAAACAAGAGATTCAGACTTGGGCAAACATTCAGTGGTTAACTCAAGGAGTTCCGCTGCAGTTGCCGGATCCGAGTTTTACCATTATGACGGATGCCAGTCAAACAGGTTGGGGTGCATCATTAATCCCAACGGATTCGAGATGCCAGGGTCTTTGGGATCCGCAATTCCTGTGCAAGCACATAAACATCAAGGAAATGATGTCAATTTGGCTTGCGTTACGTCACTGGATGGACATTATTCACGATGCTCATGTCCAAATCCTATCCGACAATACGACAGTAGTGGCGTATATACGGAATCAGGGAGGCACTCATTCAGTTCCGTTGTTCAATCTAACGGAAAGAATCCTTCTGTTTGCGTTGGAACATCACGTTCTTCTTTCGGTCCGTCACATACCGGGTCGTCTGAATGTGCTAGCAGACTCCCTTTCACGAAAGGGTCGCTTGTTGCCGTCGGAGTGGACTCTCAACAAACAAGTATTCAATCAGATTTGCTACCAATGGGAACGGCCAATGATAGACTTATTTGCGACACATCTCAACAATCAGTTGCAGACGTATGTGTCCCCGTGTCCGGATCCAAGAGCATTTGCAGTAGACGCTCTATCGATCCCTTGGGACGGAATGATAGGATATGCGTATCCTCCAGCGCCGTTAATTCAACAAGTATTGCTAAAGATAAAACAATCTCAATGCAAGATTCTGTTGGTAGCATCTCTGTCGCCACAGAGACCGTGGATAAATCTACTCAGGTGTCTGTTGTGGGACCTACCGCGGAAGCTCCCTCCACGAGAGGATCTTCTTTGGCAGGGGAAATCGCGCCAACTACATCACAACCCGCAAGGTCTCAACCTTCACGTTTTTCCGTTGTGCGGTCCTTCTTGCATGGCAAGCACTTTACAGGACGAGCAGTGGACGCGATTTCTAACTGTAGGAGGACCTCCTCTTCGCTAAACTATGCGGCTAAGTGGAAGGTTTTCCGTCGTTGGTGTAGGGATCATTCTGTTGATATATTTGATCCCTCTATACCAGACATTGCTAACTTTCTAGTATACTTGTTTGACGAAATCAAACTGCAACCTGTTACTATAAAGGGTTATAGATCTATGTTATCTGATACCTATGCACATCATGATAGTTTACAAATTGGATCTAATGTCTCTTTATCGAAATTGGTTAGAAACTTTTCGATAAATAGACCCAGAACTCTTAGATTAATTCCTAAGTGGAATTTAGCTTGGGTTCTCCTTAAATTGAAGGAAAAGCCATTTGAACCTCTTGGGACAGTAGATTTCAAATTCTTATCTTATAAGACAGCTTTTCTCTTAGCTTTCTCTTCTGCCAGAAGAGTCAGTGAGCTTCATGCACTATCGGTGGATGATTCTCATTATCGTAGTGTTGGGAACACTATCACCTTCACTACTAATGTCGGTTTTTTAGCTAAGAATCAGGCTCCTAATAAATATCCGGAACCTATTGTTATTAAGGCTCTTCCGTCTTCAGACGGGCGTAGGCCTTTACTCTGTCCTGTTAGAGCACTACGTATCTATAAACAGAGATCTCAGTTCATCAGAAAGGGACGGAAACGTTTCTTTCTGTCTTTGATGCCTAATAGAAAGGACATTTCAGTCCATTCTATTGCTAGATGGATTCAGTTAACTATCCGTACTGCGTATGAAGATTTATCTTCTTCTCAGCAGTCTGTGCTTAAGATTTCTGCTCATGAAGTAAGAGCTCTTTCTACTTCCTGGGCTTATGCTAATAGTGTTGCTATTACAGATTTAATGAAGGCTGCTTATTGGTCTCAGCCATCCACATTTACTAATTTTTATCTCAGAAATATTGAGTCCATTTCTGGAGACCTGCATTGTTTAGGTCCGTTATCTGTTGCTCAGAATGTCGTCCACTAAACAGTTGCAACTATAGTTATGCAGGCTTTCTGTTCCGGCAGTGACTCCGTCCGGATGCCCTCTTCGCTCTGGGCTATTTGACCCAGGGCAAGGGGAAGGGGGGGGGGGGGGGGGGGGGGCGGGTGTTCCCTTAGGTCACCTGCTTTATAGTGAAAAGCAAGGGAATGCCTCCTCCAAGACAGTATTTCTGAGTCGCTTCCGGGATGGTTTTAAAGTGTAATATTAATGTTTAATTTCATTCATGTCTTATTTTTAAAGTGTAGCTCGGTGTGAAGCATTTGTATATGTCAAGTGTCAAACGGGCTTTAATATACAATACTCGGACACTTTTAAATGATTATAAAGAGTCTCAATTCTCTGGACTACTTTATTTATTGGCTTGCTTTAAAAATAATTAGTATAAAGGTTATACTGGATGTTAATAGAGAACATGAATGTTATTGTGCTCAATTATTAAGGGTAGTGTATCTTTCTAATTTAAATATTAAATAAGAAAGATACATGTAAAGCCTAATACTCCTTTTCTCCTTAAGGGGTTACCTCTTTATTTTATAATTGAGCTTATTGGATTTTCCTCTATGTCCTAGGCCCTCCAGCCTGTTTACTATTCAGCTAAGTCTGGGTCATTGGTACAGTATAAAAATGTTAAAAAATTTATAGTAATTTATATATTTTTTATACTTACCAATGACCCAGACGGGGATGGCCCTCCCTGAGTTGGGAACTCTTGCCTCCCCGCTGAGTACATAGCGCTGACCAGGCACTGCCAGTAAGAATGATATTTGGCGCCAATTTCGGGACGACTGCGTCACTGCACATGCGCAGTAGAGTCGTACTATGGAGGTCCTTTAGGACATGATTTCTTTTTGTTTTGGATGCAAATTTTGGGGATTGGGGGGCAAAATTTGTGTTTGGCCCTGGTTTTTGTGGAGTTAGCACCAGCTAAGTCTGGGTCATTGGTAAGTATAAAAAATATATAAATTACTATAAATTTTTTAACTTTCATTTTTGCGAGCAGATTTGGGAGGGGGGGTGGGGGGGGGGGGGTCAAAATTTGTGTTTGGCCCTTAATAACTTTGAGTTAAGCACCAGCTAGTCTGGGCCATTGGTAAGTATAAAAATATACAAATTACTATGAATTTATAATTTTTTGACAATTTTTAAGATTTGTCATTCCAGAATTATGGGACTTCACTGGCCTCTCAAGACAGGTGGTCTCTCAAGGAAGGTTTTCCGGTACTGTATACTGTTCAAATTGCAAACCGTTTCAAATGTGGGGGCCCCCATCACTTTGCATCTCGTTTATTATATTTGTTTTGTAAACATTGACCTTTCTCTGTTCTGCAGAAAAAGACTCAAATATGTTGACAATGTTTAATTTTTTAAAAAGGTTGATAAATGTAACAAACAAAAGTAAAAAATGAAAATAAAAGCCTTGTTTCCCCTTTGATTTGAAAAATTAAAAGCTGGAGAACCAAAGGTATTTTTTGGTTTGGCCTTACCTTTTTGTTTAAATCATGCACCCAATCAATATTAAGCCACTTGGTTTGTAGAAATTATGTCTCCAAACTCTTAAGGGTTAAAGACCATACTGAAAGAAGTTTTCACAAAATTATAATCATATGTTGACTTTTGCCCATTGGCATTCTCAATGTTCTATCTTTCAGTCATCTGACTATAAATTATTAATTTTTCCAGCGACAGCAAAAGTCAGTATTTTTAATATGCAGTCATCTTTGGCATCATCAGGCTTTTTTAAATCAATGTTTTGATATTTTTATACTGTACCAATGACCCAGACATAGCTGCTGGTGCTAACTCTTAACATATAGGGCCAAACACAAATTTTGCCCCCCAATCCCCAAAATTTGCATCTAAAACCAAAGAAAACATGTCCTGAAAGGCCCTCCACACTTCGCCTCTACTGCGCATGCGCAGTGTCAAGGACGTTCCGAAATTGGCGCCATTAATCATTCTAAGTTTGGCCCTTCATCAGTTAACATCTGACTGATCTTTGTGCTTGTAAATCTCAGTTTAAATGATGCCAGACACATAAATATTAGTGAAATGGTGATTCTAAGGAGGATAGAGAAGGAGGAGAGGAAAAAAATGAGTGACAGAATATTATCAGGGCTGTAACTTAAAATTTTTTAATGAAATTATGTTAAGTTACCTATTTTCGAGGCAGCAGCCATTTTGTTGTCATTCTGAT
Source organism: Pictodentalium vernedei (assembly GCA_031216915.1). NCBI lineage: Eukaryota > Metazoa > Mollusca > Scaphopoda > Dentaliida > Dentaliidae > Pictodentalium > Pictodentalium vernedei. Next base: position 118,456,467 of record CM062295.1, on the reverse strand, counting down.
TAATCAGTTACACTGTTTTTTAAGTGTTTTCCTCTCTCCCTGTCCTTTAAGTCCCCCCTTGCTATTCTCCCATGCTTTTGGCATAGTTTTTGTAATTATTATTACTAAATTTTCTTGGGAGTTTTAGCTGAATAACAGAATGAATTCTGTTTCTTTTCCCCATGTTTACGTCTTCACCTACGGGTGGTTAGGCGTTGTGTTCTGCATCTACCATCTGATGTTCTGCAGTTTCTTCCCTGGAAGTCTCTGTTTTGCATCAGATAGTGTATTTTTGGTAACTGATTTCGGGCCTGGGTGCCTGGAGTCTTAATTTAGTGTTTTTACACTCATTGTTTACATTTTCAACAGCCCTCTGTGTGAGGGGGGATTTCTGGAAAATAATATCTTGATGTTATTTTAATCATAACTACATACATTATTATTGTTCGTAAGTGTTGAATAAATTGTTTAAAATATTTTTAAAATTTTTGTCCACACTTAGGCTTGGGATCCATTGGGGCTCAACGTTACTTTTCAGAAACTTGGGCTGTTCTGAAAAAATATTTTTTCAAAATATTTTGATTTCAATTATTTTTTCAATATTAATGGATCATATTATTATTATGTATTTTGATTGCCAGGGGTTAGTGCGAGTACCAGGACTTTGTTTTCTTTTCACATTGAAAGGATATTGATCAATTGTAATAAGAGGAAGTCTTCCTCTGACTTTATAATCATTCTATATGTGGTCATTGTACTCGCATTAACTCCTGTTCTGTATCGTATGATTTCTATGACAATATGGGAAGCGTATGTCACGGTATGTTATTGGGGAATTGGACACTCCGGTCCTTTCCCCGCAGGGTCACTCTACTTTATCAATTTCTATTTCAGACGATCAAGATTAGGGTGATGTATCTGTGATGTCTTCCAACAGTGTGCCTCCGTCGTCACAATTAATGAAGGGCTAGCGGAAAAGTGTTCATGTAAATACGCCAATTGCCTAAGAGGACCCTAGTAGGTTCGACGGCCTTTGACGTTTGCTAGCTCGCCCGGTGTAGCGTCCATTCACCGAATGGTTCGGCAGCCGGGTTCGTCCGTTGCGGTCTAGAAAGGAATTTTGGGGTGATGCGAGCACTATAAATCAACCTAATGCACACCCAGTGATGGCGGATCGGAGGGAGAACGGAGGAAGCCTTTTAGTCCGGTTCATAGCTCGTTCCGGTCCATCCGGACGGCAAGCGAGAGAGGCCCCTCTCTCGCTCACAACATCTGGCCCCAGATGTTGTGGTACAAAATGTTTCGCATTCGGAGCATACGTCCGTCGCTCGGGACGCTCCGACATATAGTCAGTCCGGAGTAGACTGTCAATAAGGCTTCCTCATTCTCATAGTTGCACACACGACCGCTCTTGGCTACGTGACCACCGATATCCAGTCAGCTTCGCCAGTCAGAGATTCATCGGCGACCAGGTCACACCATCCGGTAGCCAGGGACACGAGGCCTGCAGACTCCGGACGTTCGCATAGGAAGTGTGCGGGAGTCAACGTACACGGAGCTTCCGGTGGCAATGCATCGTAAGACCGCTACTGCACAGGCCTCGGGAACGGACGTGCTTTCCTAAATAGCACAGTTTATCGCAGCATCCCAGCATCAACTGAATCTGTCGCATATTTTTTATCCGACGATGCTGGGTCGGGACGCTCCGCGGAAGCGGGTACGGACGTCCAAAAATTTCATCCGGTTCGACGGGATACCGAAAGGGATTTGAAGGATTTCGAGCTTTCCCTTTCGGAACAACATATGCTGTTGTGTATGTCATCTGACTTGGTCTTCTACAGCTTCTTTCGTCGGACCAGAATGCTGCGATGCCGGATAAGAAACTGATAGCGTCGGAGGACTTAGAAATTTTTTGTTCGGTTCAGGGACATCGTCCCTCAGTTCCGACATAGTCCAATAATGTCACGCAAACTTTCGAATTATTGAACGACGCTATATATTATTATTATATGCTTGCTATAACCAAGCATTTCTGGTTTCTTGTTCGCAAAGTTACGGAGATGTCTTTCAAAAGTGTGCCTCTGTCGTCATAGTTAATGAAGAGCTAGCGGCAATAAGTGCTCATGGAATATGTCTATCGCCTACGGAGTGACATTCGCTAGCTCACCCGGTGTAGCGTACATTCATCAAATGGTTCGGCTGCCGGGTTCGTCCGTTGCGGTCTAGGAAGGAGATTTGGGTGATGCGAGCACTTTAATTACTTTAGTACTCGCCCAGTGATGGCAGATTGAGGACAGATCGGAGGAAGCCTGTTAGTCCGGTTCCTGGCTTGTCCAGGTCCGTCCGGGCTGTGAGCGAGAGAGGTCCCTCTCTCGTCCAACAACATAGGGGACCGCATGTTGTGGTTCAGATATTTTACATTCGGAGCATATGTCTGTCGGTCAGGACGCTCCGTTATATTGACAGTCCGAGAGACTGTCCTTAATGCTTCCTCATCCTCACAGCAGGGCACACGACCGCACATTGGCTACGTGACCTCGAGTATCCGATCAGTTTCGTCATTCAGTGATTCCATGGCGAATAGGTCGCGCCATCCGGTAGCCAAGGGACACGAGGCCTATACACTCCGTTCGCTTGCATATTGGTAGTATGCACGGGGTAACGATCACGGAGCTTCCAGCGGCAATGCATTGTAGGACCGCTTCTCCTCAGGCCTCAGTGACGGACGTGCTATCCGAGTTAGCACAGTTGTTTCGCAGCATCCCAGCAATTGACAGTTTCTTGGTCGAATCAGGAATTATCCGACGGCGCTGGGTCGGTGCGGTCCGCGGTTGCATCAGGTACGGATGACCGAACGCTTATAGGGTCCGACAGGATGGCGAAAGGGATTCGAAAGATTTCGAGTTTTCCCTTTAGTAGTATCGGAAGCTGCCTTTCATATCTTCTGGCATTATCTTCCAGTGATTGTTATTTCGGACTTCATTGCTGCGATCTTGGATAAGAGACTTATAGCGTCATTGGACTCGGATTTTTCGATCGGTTCAGGGACATGGTCCCTGACTTACCGACGCAGTCCAATAATGTCATTACAACATGTGTTTTATTTTTCGACGCTATATATGCATACAAGCCTGCTACCAAGCATGATAGTTTAGTTTCTTGTCCGCGTTGCTCATTTCTGCCGTTTTATCATTTATGCGATTAGTTTATTTGGCAGAGCAGGGCATACCGAGAGTTCATATGCGTCTAGACGGTGTGGTTAAGACTGGAAATATTCTTTTTCGCCGTTTATGTCTTTTCCAACTTCAATGTTGGAAACGACATGATGTATAGAAGACTTAACTTAGACGCTTTATCATACATAATCCGCCTTACTGAGGCGTTATCATTACGTTTTCAAGAAAAGATTTACGGGATATTATTCTCAATGTAATTTCTTTTGAGGGCAGTAGTTTGTTCACGTATAACTCCGCCCTTCAGTGGCTGATTGGAGTTGGTTGACGTGACGCAGCCCTAGCTACATCCATACGCATGGATAGTAAGGTTAAGAACTCTCTCAGAGTCGCTTCGTTCTCGGAGGAGCTTCTCTTCGACGGCAACTTTTCGGCAATCCATGAATTGCTCGATTTACACATTCTCTTGTCTATCTAGTGTTACAAGAGATTCAGACTGGGGCAAACATTCGGTGGTTGACTCAAAGAGTGCCACCGCAGTTGCCGGACCCGAGTGTGGCTGTTATGATGGTTGCCAGTCAAACAGATTGGGATATAATACTGATCCCAACGGATTCGAAGTGCCAGGGTCTTTGGGTTCCGCAGTCTCTTAGCAACCAATTTTCTTCCGCGGAATAATGTTTTTTAGGCTTGCTTTATGTCATTGCATGAACATTATTCAGAAACGCATGCCCAAATCCTATCCGTTAATTCGACAGTAGTGGCGTATCTCCGGAACCAGGGAGGCACTCTTTCTTTTCCGTTATTCAATTTAATGGAAAGAATCCGTCTGTTGGTTATAATACACCAAGTTCTGTTTTGGTCCGTCATATTCCGGGTCGTCTGATTGTTTTACCGGACTCCCGTTCACTTACGGGTCGCTTGTTGCTGTCAGAATGGACTCTCAGCAAACAAGTATTCAATCAGATTTGCTATCTATGGGAGCGCCCAATGATGATTTATTTACGACACAGCTTGCTAATCAATTGCAGACGTATTTGTTTGCTTGTCCAGATCTCTGAGCTAATGTTGTTAACGCTCTATTGATCTATAGGACGGAATGATAGGATACGCGTATCCTCTGTCGCTGTTGTTTCAGCAGGTATTGCTAAGATAAACAACCACAATACATTTCTGTCGATAGCATCTCTATCTTCACAGAGATCATAGGTAATTTACTCTCTTGTCTACTGTGGGTCTTAACGTGAAATCTTCCTCAATGTGAGGATCTTTTTTCACTGGGTAAATCGTGTCATCTTTATCACAACCCGCAAGGTCTCAACCTTCATGTATTCCGTTGTGTGGTCCGTATTGCATTGTAAGCATTGTACTGGACGAGCTTTGGATGCGATTTCTTACTATAGGAGGTCCTCTTCTTCACTATTCTATGCGGCTAAAGTGGAGGCTCTTCCGTCGTTGGTGTAGGGATCATTATGTTCATATTGTTGATCCCTCCATACTACTCATTGCAATTTTTTAGTATACTTGTTTCACAAGATCTACTGCAGCCTGTTATTAGTAAGGTTATAGGTTTATATTACCTCATACCTATGCACTCTACGATAGTTTACAATTGATTCTTATGTCTCTTTATCTAAGTCAGTTAGTAACTTTTTGATATATAGACTTAGAATCTTTAGATTAAATTCCTATATGGATTTTAACTTTGGTTCTTATTTAGCTAAGTAATCATTTGAGCCTCTGGAAACAGTAGTTTTCAAATTCTGACCTTTTAGACAGTAATTCTGTTGGTTTCTCTTTTACTGTAGAATCAGTGAGTTTCATGCACTATCGATGGATGATTTTCACTTTCGTAGTTTCGGAATCACTATTCCGTTACTATTTAGGTTGGATTTTTGCATAAGAGTTAGGCTCCTAATATCCGGAACCTATTGTTATTAAGGTCCTTCCGTCTTCGTACGGGCATAGGCCTTTACTCTTTCCGGGTAGAGTTTATGTATTTATAAACAGATATCTGTTTATTACTATGGGCGTAAGCTTCTTCTGTCTTTGATGCCTAGTAGAAGGACGTTATGCTCCATTCTATTGTTAATGGATTCTATTAACTATCGGTACTGCTTATGGTATATCATTGACTTAGCAGTTGTGCTTAAGATTTCGGCTCATGAAGTAAGAGTTCTTCTACATCTTGGGCTTACATCAATAGTGTCGCTATTATAGATTTTTGAAGGCTGCTCATTGAGCTCAGCCATCCACATTCATGAATTTTTATCTCAGAAATATCGAGTCCATTTCTGGAGGCCTCTATTGTTAGGTCTATTATCTACTGCTCAGAATGTCATTCACTTAACAGTTGCTACTATAGCTAGGTAGGCTGTCTGTTTCGGCAGTGTCTCCGTTCTGCTGCCCTCTTCGCTCTGGGCTATTTGACCCAGGGCAAGAAAAAGGGGGGGGTGGGGGGGGAGGGTGTTCCCTTGGGTCACCTGTTTTACTATGAAAACAAGGGGATACCTCCTCCGGAGTTAGTAATTCTGAGCTGTTATTGGGATGGTTGTTTAGTGAGAAGTTTAGGTTTTTAAAATTCATTCAAGTCTTAGTTTTTAAAGTATAGCTTTTGATTATTGCATATGTCAACGGACATGATTATGCAATCCTCAGACACTTTTAGGAGTATAAGAGTCTCTATTCTCTAGACTTACTTTATTTATTGGCTTACTTTAAAAATTATTAGTATAAGGATTATATTGGATATTAATAGAGTTCATGGATGTATGAAGCTCAATTTTGGAAGGTGTTGTATCTTTCTAATTTATCATAAATAAGAAAGATACATGTAAGGCCTATTACTTCTTTTTCCCTACAGGGGATGACTCTTTTTATATTATTGAGCGTATTCCATTTTGCTCTATGCCCTTGGCCCTCCAGCCTTTTTACTATTCAGGTATGTCTGGGTCATTGGTACAGTATAAAAATGTTAAAAAATTTATAGTAATTTCTATATTTTTTATACTTACCAATGACCCAGACGGGGATGGCCCTCCCAGGAGTTGGGAACTCTTGCCTCCCCGCTGAGTACATAGCGCTTACCAGGCACTGGTTTTTAGAATGATTAATGGCGCCAATTTCGGAACGTCCTTGACACTGCGCATGCGCAGTAGAGGCGAAGTGTGGAGGGCCTTTCAGGACATGTTTTATTTGGTTTTAAATGCAAATTTTGGGGATTGGGGGGCAAAATTTGTGTTTGGCCCTATATTTTAAGAGTTAGCACCAGCAGCTATGTCTGGGTCATTGGTAAGTATAAAAAATATAGAATTACTATAAATTTTTTAACGTTTCTTTGATGCTTCCAGTTTACAATGCTATCTTCCTTACATTTGCAGGTGAAACTAGCTGCAGGAAGCTCAGATGCTTTTGTATCAGTATTTTCTATATCAAAACGAAGTTGACAGTGAAGAGGAATAGAGTAATTTTTTCACATAATATTATCTCAACTATTTTAACCCTTGACATTGGATTCTGACTGACTGAGTCTGAAGTCTCACCACAGGTCTCTGAACAGTTGTTTATGAGGCAGTCTTCCAGACAAGAGTCAGTTACACTGGTTGTTGTTTCTAGTCAAGTTTTGGGTGCCTTTACTGGCAGTCAAAACTTAACTAGAAATCAATGTCAAGTATATAGACTTAGCATTCGTTCTGAAGTAAAAATCCTTGAGAATTATGAAGGTCTTCAAGAGTAACCCCAAGCTGTCAGGCCACCAATCTAATTCTGTAAGGAATTCAGTGCTTTTATAGCCTAGAATCAGTCTAGCCCCTATATAGGCCATTGCTTATGTTTAGATTCAGTTATCTGGAATATGTCACTAGGTTCGCTTTTCTGGCCCACTGATATATTTCAGACAATGGAATCTAAAAAATAACACAAACATTAACTCTTACCTGCTGAGTATTTTCAAAATAGTTTTCATAAAATCTAGTCATGGCTTTTTTACAGCAGCCATGACTAGATTTCATGAAAAATTCATCTAAGTTTAACTGAAGAATCATTGGTCAGTAAGTCCATTTAATTCACAGGAGAGAAATTTGGTTAAATGTTGCCCAACTGTACTTAACTTCAGTAACAGGATATTTTGTGTCCTGGGCAGGAATATCTGCCAGCTGCATGCAAGGAGTTAATTTTCTTTGTATCAGCACAAGGAATGTTGCTCAATCAGGATTTGATTTGACTGACTTTTTTATGACATTACTATTAAGAATTAAAACTCAAGGACAGCCGTAGTTTTATGATTATGCTGCATGGTTCCAATAATTATGTAAATATCTTTATGGTTTCAAGTTGAATTAAATAATTAGTTATTGGAATATCTATAACAGAAGCACAAAAGAATACCTGAATATCTCCATGAGTAAAGGAACATTACATTAAATCATATGTAGTTTGCATGCAAACTCCACGAAATGTGGGTACATGAACAGACCATAACAGCATTGAATTCCTTCCAGAATTAGACTGGTGGCTTGATAGCTTGAGGTAACTCTTTACCTCACAAATGAGCCAAAACTCCTTTATTCTTCACACAAATAATTGTCATAGTTGAACTCCTCATTGATGCAAACTCATTGAGCTTGTTCCTATGAAAAATCATAAGCTATGTATAGCAACAGAAAGTAGAATTTTCTCGTTAGAAATAGAGAGAAGAATAACATTGCAAAACTGTGTTAGTTTTGTAATTTTCATCATCTACAAAAGTATTTATACTCCTGTGTCTATCTCTTTGTGTGTGTTACTAATTTTTTTTACATAGGCTATGCAATCATGTTAAGAAAAGAGTGTCATGGGCATTGTTTTAAACCCAGAAGAAATTTGACTGGCACTTTATTACACTGCCTGAAATAACTGACTGGCTCTTAATATTTCTTGCATAATAAACTCTCTGAACTCAATCCAACAAGGTGTCAATGTATCTTTTGCAAAAGAAAGTAGAATTTTTTGAGGGCCTTGAGGAATGTAAGCAGTAGTCAAGGTTCCCAGAATGTTTCAGTTAAAGTGTTGATATTGATTGCAAGCCAGAAAATAAGCAGACTGTCATCTGCAAAATGAGGCCCCCAGAGGGTGAATTTAGTGATGCTAACCTGCATAGCAGGGTAGCATCACCAAATTTACCCTCTGTGAACCTCAATCTGAATCAGCGTCTCAAAACTAAACAGAAAGAGGTATCCAGAGGATAAATTGTCCCACTGTATGGGATAGCATCATCAAATTCACCCTCTGGGGACCTCATTCTGCAAATGTCAGACTGCTTATTTTCAGGCCTGATTGATTGTTTTATCATTTGTATACATTTATATAGAAGTCTCCACACATTTTGTGTGGTGACTATTTGTTTTTGGGGGACCCTCTAAACCTCTGGAAAAGTGTTATGGTCATTGTTTAAAACTTAGTAGGTATTTGACAGGCAATCTGTTACAGAGTTTGTGCAAATGTATAAAGCTGGGAGATTTTGATATTTTTACACTGTAAACCAATGGCCCAGACTAGCTGGTGCTTAACTCAAAGTTTTTAAGGACCAAACACAAATTTTGAACCCCCCAATCCCCAAAATTTGCATGCAAAACCGAAAATTTCATGTCCTATCTGGTCCTCCATACTTTTACAAACTGCGCATGTGCAGTATCCAGGAAGACACCAAAATTGGCGCCAACCATCATTCTTTGTTTGGCCCTTCTGTCAGTAACAACAAACTGACATCAGTGCTTTTAAATCTCAGATGGAAGGAAGCAACAGTGGTTGGAAACGTTCAGGGCTGTAACTTTATAATTTTTAGATAAATTATTTCATGTTTCCCAATTTTGGGACATGGGCCTGACGTCATCATTCTTGCTAATGATTTTTCCACCGTTCGTTCAGTGTTCCTTCCCTATCCTTCCTTGAAGCCCCCCAGTTAAAATTCCAAGCCTTTTTGGCTTATTTTATTGAAATTTTTTTTATAAATTTCTTGGGAGTTTGACGTGTTATACAGAATGTTTATTCTGTATTTCCCCATGGTTACGTCCTCACCCTAGGGGTGTTTAGGCATTTTGGGTCATGCATCATACATCCAATGTATCGTTTTTTCTTTTACTGAAGATCTTTCTTTACAACGGAGAGTTCTAAATCTGTTACTGACTTCGAGCCTTCTAATTCAGTGTCTGGGGTCTTTTTTCCGGTTTTTCTTCTGACATCGTTTACATTCGCAACGTTGTATAAATATATGTAATTTCCTATTTGGTTCATGGTAGGATTGTTGTAAGATACATTAAAAATATTCCGGTAGTGTAGCAATTAATTTTTTTGGATTTTGTCCACACTTAGGCTCTATCGGGATACATTTGGGCTCTGTTCCCCTTGGGAACTTGGGCTCCTGTCAAAATTTTTCGAAAAAATTTTTTGGGGAAATTAATTTTTGGATTTATATTTTGAATATTATTTATTATGTAGCTTTTTCATATATTTATTGTGGAGTTGGTGGGAGTAGTGTCGACGAAAGCTTATTACTCAAAATGCGAGGCGAGGAAGTCTTCCTCGGATTTACATGCTTGTTGCCTTGCTTGTATTCGATGTACTCCCACTAATTCTTGTCCAACCTGTGTCGGGTGGGATGACAAACGTTGGGGACGGCGAGAGACCAATGCCTGTCCTCTCACCACAAAGTCAATCAAGTTTCTCAGTTTCTTTTTAAGAGGAACAAGAACATAGTGATGTTTACGTGATGCCTAGAGATAGTGTGCTACCGTCGTCGTGCTCAGATGAGCAAACAGAGATAGCTGCCAAGGTGCTCATGAATATTAGACAGGGCAAAAAGCCACTAGCCGGTGGTTTTAGTCCCTTGTCGCCAGCTAGCTCGACCGGTGAAGCGGTTACTCTGTTCCATGTGTACTGTGACACCGGGTGTGTCCGTTGTGGTCGAGAGGAGTGGATTAGGTTGAGCGAACACCTTTAAACATAAACGGGCTCACCAGCAACGATGGAACAGACCACGAGTGAGAGAGGTCCCTCTCTTTCCCAGCAGCATCTGGGGCCAGATGTTGTGATTAGATACATGCGTCAGTTGGAGCATACGTCCACGCCTTCCGTCCGGGATGATCCATATAGTTCGCAGCCGGCCTTGGCTGCAGTTACGGCTTCTACAACATCACCGGTGACGGTGACCGCACCTTAACTACATTACTTTGGATATCCAGCTTGCATCGCCGAGAAGGGACCACTCATCGTCAAAGAAGTCGGACTTTCCGGTAGCTAAGGAGACGAGGCCTCATTTATCGGGACGTCCGGAGAAAAGAGCCATCTCGGACACACCGTCCCAGGAGCAGCAGGCAGCCAAGAAACAGAAGACCGCTGCTCCTCAGGCCTCCGTAATGGACTTTCTGTCACAGATTGCGCAGCTCATCGCAGCATCCCAGCAAGTGCAGGAGCAGCCTACGGCAGTCTCAGAACCTGTGCTGTCGGATGGTGCTGGGTCGGTTCAGTCATCTGCATGTTCAGATGCCGTAGACCGAGAGTCTCAACTGATTCAATCGGATGGTGAAAGGGATATGGACGAAGATTACCCTTCCCTTTCGGAACAGCACATGGTTGCGATGGATTTAATCCATCAATACTACCCTGAATTTGTTCCGGCGAATCAAAATGCTGCGACTACTAGAAAGAAACCGCTGGCGTCGCTGGACACAGACTTTATCCGGACAAAGGAGGAGGTCCTGTCTTTTCTGGTTCAGTCTAGGCAGGTGTCGCAGGCCTTCAGCCATTTAGATGACGCCATATTCAAACTCTCCAGTGGGAAGAAGAAAGGCAGTTTCTTGACATCATCTTCCGTTAATTTACTGTTTATTACACCACGTTCATTTAAAACGGTCGGGGAAGATGTACAGAGAGTTCCTCTGCATTTGGATGAACAGGCTGAGGATCTAGAGCTATCCTTGCCTGCCTCATTCACAATTCACTCGGACACAACTGAGATGGCAATATCTTCAAACAGAGCGAATTTGGACGCTATGTCTTATGCAGATCACCTTTCAAGAGCTCTGGCGCAACGTCTCAACTGGAAGGAATTTGAGGACGTTCGTACCTCTTTAAGAGTTCTTTTCAGGGCAGTTATGTTTACCACATATAACTCTGCCTCAACAGTGGCTAATTTGGAGTTAATCAGACATGACGATGCCCTTGCATCATCATCTTTAATAGATGACAAGGTGAAAAACTCTCTACGGGTCGCTCCGGTAACCGGACACACAATATTTGACGACAAGCTTTCATTGGTTTATGACCAAGCTACAAAGAAAGCATCTAATACTCTGCTTTTAAAGTCGACATCTAATTGACCTGCTACATCAGAAAAGAGTAAAGGAGGACGTCCCAGACAGAAATCGTCTAAAGGGGACTCCTCGCGAGGGTATAGGAAACCCTCCTGTAATTACTCTAGGGATCATCAATACAGCGACCCGGGAAGGGGGCATAGGTCTGATCGAGACTACCGGTCAGATGCCCCTAAGCTGGCGGGTCTAAGCGAGGAGGACGTGGTTTCTCCTCCCGTAAGCTTGCAGGTCCTACAGGTGATGGTCAGGACCTCTGTTGCTTGCCAGTTGGCGGAAGGTTATCAAGATTCGCAACAAGCTGGATAACAATTACGGAAGACCAGTGGGTGAGAAGTGTGGTCCCGGATGGCCTACGGCTATCTTTCCGAGTGAAACCACCACTAACAAGGTGTCCGCGGTGGACAAATCTTCCGTCAAATCTTTGCAAAAGAGAGTCTCTCCTATCGGAAGTACAGGCTCTCTTATCAAAGGAAGCAATAGAGGTCATCAAGAATCAAAATTCTCTAGGATTCTACAGTCACCTGTTCCTCGTACCAAAGCCAGACGGCTCGTTCCAACCGGTAATAGACTTGAGCTGGATAAACAAGATTATAGTAGCTCCAAAGTTGTATATGGAGACCATTCGCTCAGTAAGGGCGAGCATTCGAGTGAACGACTATGCGGCAAGCATAGGTCTAAAAGATGCGTACTTTCATGTCCTGGTACATCCAACATTCTGAAAGTACCTGCGGTTCGCCCTTCAATTGATAGTGTAGCAGTTCCGAGCGATGTGCTTCGGTCTGAACCTGGCACCCTGGGCTTTCACACAAATAATGAACTCGGTAATGTCTTACTTCATCTGCGGTAACGTCGGCTTACTTGGACGACATACTTCAGAAATACAGCAACAAAACTACTCTTCAGAACGATGTTCAGAGTCTGCTTCTTTTGCTCCGACGTCTCGGTTTCATCATAAACGAGAAGAAGTCAGATCTAGCTCCGTCCAAGTCGTTCATTCACTTGGGAATGAGCTTCGAGACTCACAACAATCTGGTTCATCTACCGTTACCCAGAGTGAAATTAGCCAGTTGTTATGCTCGCTTTTGTCTACACTCAGACGCATTAACCACGAGGGAATTTATGCGACTGATGGGGTTGTGCGGAGCGGCTGCAGATCTTAATCTGATGGGTTGCTTCTGCACACATCCCCTCCAGATATTCTTTAATGCAGAACTGGAGTGTGAAGATGCATTCGCTCAAGAGTAGTATTGTGTTAACGGACCTAGTAAAACAAAAGGTCCAGATTTGGGCAGATATTCAGTGGTTAACTCAGGGAGTTCCGCTTTACCTGCTGGATCTGGCTTTCATGATTATGACGGACACGAGTCTAACAGGTTGGGGCACGACCCTGAGCCCGACAGACTCAAAGTGGTTCCAGGAGAAACACATAAACATCAAAGAGATGATGTCAATATGGTTAGCGCTACAACATTGGATTCACATTCTAGCGGATGCTCATGTTGAGATATTGTCGGACAATTCGACAGTAGTAGTGTACATCCAAGAACTAGGGAGGCACTCATTCTATTATGCGAACTAACGGAGAAAATTCTTCTGTATGTCGTGAATCATCATGTTCAACTATCGATCCGTCATATACCGGGTCGTCTGAACATACTAGCAGACTCGCTCTCTTGGAAAGGTTGCCTGTTGCCATCAGAGTGGACACTCAGCAAGTGGGTATTCAGACAGATTTGCTACCAGTGGGATCAACCTATGATAGATTTGTTCACGACACATCTCAACAATCAGTTGCAGACATACATGTCGCCATGTTCAGACCATCGAGCGTACACTGTAGACGCTCTGTCAATCTCTTGGGATGGAATGATAGGATATGCGTATCCTCCAACTCCATTGGTTCAGCAGATTCTGTTAAAAATCAAACAGTCTTGTTGCAAGATTCTGCTAGTAGCATCTCTGTCGTCACAGAAACCATGAATCAATCTTCTCAGGTGTCTGTTATGGGACGTTCCCCGGAAGCTTCCTCTGTGAGAGGACCTTCTTTATCAGGGGAAGTCACACACACTGCATCACAACCCGGAAGGTCTCAACCTTCACATATTTCTGTTGTGCAGTCCTTCTTGCACAGCAAGCAATTTACAGGATGAGTAGTGGATGCAATTTCTAACTGCAGGAGGTCCTCCTCTTCACTGAATTATGCAGCAAAATAGAAGGTTTTCTTCCGTTGGTGTAAGGATCAGTCGATAGGCGTCTATGATCCGTCCATACCAGATATTGCCAACTTTGTGGTCTTCCTGTTTGACGTTCTCAAATTGCAGCCCGTCACTATTAAGGGCTATTGATCTATGTTATCGGACACTTATGCTCATCATGATAACTTGACAACTGGATCTAATGCTTCATTATCCAAACTGGTTAGAAATTTCTCTATAAATAGACCTAGAACCCTCAGATTAATTCCTAAGTGGAATTTGGCTTGGGTTCTGTTGAAGCTTAAGAAAGCTCCGTTTGAGCCGTTGGACGTTGTAGAGTTCAAATTCTTGACCTATAAAACAGCATTTCTCTTAGCCTTTGCATCCGGTAGAAAAGTTAGTGAACTTCATGCTTTATCTGTTGACGAATCTCACTACCATAGTGTTGGTAATACCATTACTTTAACTACAGAAGTGGGATTTTTGGCTAAGAACCAGGCTCCAGATAAATGGCCTGAGCCTATTACCATAAAGGCTCTACCGTCTACGGACAACCGCAGACCTCTGCTGTGTCCAGTCAGGTCTATGCACATATATAAATGCCGATCAGAGTTTATAAGAAAAGGAAGAAAACACTTCTTTCTTTCATTGATTCCTAACAGAAGAGATATTTCTGTTCATTCTATTGCTAGATGGATTCAGTTGGCAATACGCATTGCCTATGAAAGTCTATCTTCGGATCAGCGTTCTGTAGATAAGATATCAGCGCATGAAGTTAGAGAGCTGTTCACTTCTTGGGCTTATTCTAACAGTATAGCCATTACTGATCTCATGAAAACTGCGTACTGGACACAGCCTTCTACATTTACCAGGTTTTACCTTAGAAAATTAGAGTCCATCTCCGGGGACCTTAGATGTTTAGGTCCTCTGTCATCTGTCTGTTGCTCAGAATGTCGTCCACTAAAATGATTACATCTATAGTTATTTAGGCAACCCGTTCCAGCAGTGATGCTGTTCCGCTGCCCTCTTCGTTCTGTGGTCATGTACCTCAGAACAAGGGGAAGGGGGGGGGGGGGGGGGGACGTTTTTTCCCTTATGATCATCTGGCTTTATAGTGAAAAGCAAGGGAAGACCTCCGGTCAATATACAATCCTCGGACACTTTTAAATGAGTATAAAGAGTCTCTTTCTCTGGACTGGCTTTATATATTGGCTTCCCTTTACCGAATTAGCATAATGGGTTATGCTGGCATTAAATGGAGAATTATATAATATGTAATGCTCATTTACATTGTTGGTGTTATGTCTTTCTCGTTTCTCGCAAATGAGAAAGACATATATATTTCCTTTCTCTCCTATTCTCCTGTAGAAGATATCCTTTAAGAAGTGATTGAGTAATTGGATTTTCGTCAATGTCCTTGGCCCTCCAGCCTTTTTACGATTCAACTAGTCTGGGCCATTGGTTGTTGTATAAAAATATTATAAATTCAAAGTAATTTGTATATTTTTTATACTTACCAATGGCCCAGACAGGGATGGCCCTCCCATGAGTGGGCACTCATACCTCCCCGCTGTTTACAACATTTAGCAGGCAATTTCTAGAAAGAATTATGGTTGGCGCCAATTTTGGGGTCTTCCTGGATACCGCGCATGCGCAGTTTGCAAAAGTATGGAGGACCAGATAGGACATGAAATTTTCGGTTTTGCATGCAAATTTGGGGAATTGGGGGGCAAAATTTGTGTTTGGCCCTGGATTAATTTTAGAGTTAGCACCAGCTAGTCTGGGCCATTGGTAAGTATAAAAAATATGCAAATTACTTTGAATTTATAATTTTTCTTCTTCTGCTGAACCAACAAGAAATTAGTGCAAACAGTGTAAAGCCACTACAGTGGTTTTCAGCACTTTTCAGTAGAGCCCTGATACAGGGTTTCCCACTGGGCCTTGGATTCAAGGAATGACCTTGACTAAGGGTCATTCAAGGCCTTGAAATCCTGGAAAGTATGCTAGGAGGCCCTGAAAGCCTTGAATATTCATGAACTAAAAATGCTATCGAAGCACATAATCATAACTATGTACAATGTTGTTTAATATGCCAGAGTTTGTGAAGGTGCAACCTATCTAGGACCCTCTGGTCATTACTACCTCCTCCCACTTTGGGAAGTGGTAATGACCAGAGTGTTCTAGTTAGCACAAGTGAAGACAGGCCTTGAAAATCCTTGAATTTGACAATAGTATGACCTTGAAAAATGCTGAAATATGTTGTGAAGCAGCCTTGAACAGCCTTGAATTTTATCAGTCCTTGCCTGCAGGAACCCTGTTAATCACATTGCAGATTTCATATAATGAACTAATTCTAGTTTGGGTATTAGTGATATAGAATATGTCTATTTAATTAACAGGATCCTCTGTATCTTATTAAACAGGTTTTGGAATGTACTATTATAATTATTTGTTGAAGAATGGTAATGCACAATATATATTTTGAATTTGTTTGTTTGTGCCATGTTTATTGCTACTTAGTAATGCTGTTGATGTTAAGAATGTATGAACATGTTAATATTTTTATACTGTACCAATGACCCAGACTTAGCTGGTGCTAACTCCACAAAAACCAGGGCCAAACACAAATTTTGCCCCCCAATCCCCAAAATTTGCATCCAAAACAAAAAGAAATCATGTCCTAAAGGACCTCCATAGTACGACTCTACTGCGCATGCGCAGTGACGCAGTCGTCCCGAAATTGGCGCCAAATATCATTCTCTGTTTGGCCCTTCATCAGTCAACATCTCACTGATCTTTGTGCTTGTAAATCTCAGTTTAAAGGATGCCAGACACGTAATTCTTGGAGAAAATGTGATTCTAAGGAGGATAGAAGGAGGAGAGGAAAAAAGAAGTGGCAAAAAATAATCAGGGCTGTACTTAAAATTTTTTGTTGAAATTATGTCAAGTTGCCTATTTTCGAGGCAAACGCCTCTTGTTGTCATTCTTGCTAATTGTTGCACTGCTTATTCAGTGTTTCCTCTCCCCTAACCTTCTAAAGTCCCCCCTTGCAATTCTCCCATGCTTTTGGCATATTTTTGAGAAGTTTCATTTCTAAAAATTCCCTGGGAGAGTTGCTTGGTTACAGAATGTTTTCTGTTATTTTCCCCATAGTTACGTTTTCACCCATGGGTGTATAACGTTTGTGTTCTGCATCTTCCATCTGATGTTCTGCAGATTCTCCCCTGGGAGTCTCTGTTTTGCATCAGATAGAGTGTAATTGATGACTGATTCCGGGCCAGTTTTTTCAGTGCCTGGAGTCATGTTTTCTTCTGTGTTTACACTGTTTGTTTTCATTGGCAACAGCCTTTTTTGAGGGGGGCTGTTTGCCTTTGAGGTAGTTTATCTCATTATAAGATACATTTATATTATCCGAAAGTGTCTCATTAATTATTTTATATAATTTTAAAATTTTTGACCACACTTTGCCATCGGATCCATCGGGGCTCAACGTTACTTTTCAGCAACTTGGGCTTCTCTGAAAAAATATTTTTTCAAAATTATTTTGTTTTGCAATTGTTTTTTCATTTATTAATGGATCATGTTATTATGTATCTTTGTGTCAGGGGTTTTTGCGAGTAACTAGGACTTATTGTTGTTCTTTCACAATGAAGGGAACTTGTTCAAATTGTAATAGGAAGAAATCTTCCTCTGATTTTCATGATTATTGCATTAATTGTAGTCAGTGTTCTCGCATTAATCCCTGTCCTGTATGTGAACATTGGGATGAGAAACATTGGAAACGTGTGTCACGATATGTTGTTTCTGGAGAAAGAGCGATGCCGGCTCTTTCTCCACAAGGTCACTCTACTCTCTCAGTTTCTATTTCAGAGGAACCAGAACAGGGTGATGTTTCCATGTTATCTTCTTCAAGTGTGCGTCCGTCGTCACAAATAAATACAGAGCTAGCGGCAAAAGTGCTCATGGAGATTAGACAAATGTCGTCCGCTAGCTCGCCCGGTGTAGCGTCCATTCACCGAATGGTTCGGCAGCCGGGTTCGTCCGATGCGGTCCAAGAGGAAATTTTGGGTGATGCGAGCACTATAAAAATAATAGATGCACACCCAGTGACGGCGGATAGTGAACGAGAACGGAGGAAGCCTTTTAGTCCGGTTCCTAGCTCGTCCAGGTCCAGCCGGGCCGCGAGCGAGAGAGGCCCCTCTCTCGTACAACAACATCTGGGACCAGATGTTGTGGTACAAAATGTGTCTTTAGCGGAGCATACGTCCGTCGCTCGGGACGCTCCGTTGTATAAGCAGTCCGCAGAGACTGTTAAGGCTTCCTCTTCTCGCCGGCGCACACGACCGCACCTTGGCTGCGTGACCTCCGATATTTTGCCAGCTTCGCCGATGAAGGATTCTTCGGCGACCAGGTCACACCATCCGGCAGCCAGGGATTCGAGACCGATGGACTCCGGACGTTCGCATAGGAAAAGTATGCGGGAGCCATCTGATGCGGAGCTGCCCTCGGCAAAGCAGCGAAAGACCGCTCCTCCGCAGGTCTCGACGTCGGACATTCTAGTGCAGATAGCACAGCTTATCGCAGCATCCCAGCAGCCGACAGAGACGGTGTCGGATCGAGAATTATCCGACGGCGCTGGGTCGGTACGCTCCGCCGAAGCATCGGGGGCGGACGACCGGGAACATCGGGAGGTCCGACCGGATGGTGAAAGGGATACGGATGAATTGGAGCTATCCCTTTCGGAACAACACAAAGCTGCCGTGGACTTCATCCGGCACTTTCTTCCTCAAGTTGTTCCGTCGGGCCAGACTGCTGCGCTTCCGGACAGGAGAATTATAGCGTCATTGGACTCTGATTTTTTCGAGCGGTTCAGGGACATCGCTCCCGAGTTTCCGTCGCAGTCCAATAATGTTGCAAGAACATTTGAATTATTGAACGACGCTATTTTTAAACTTGCTTCCAGGACGGGGAAAGCAGGCTTCTTGTCCGCAAATACTCTCAACCTGCCTTTCATTAATGCAAGGAATAAATTCGACACGGCAGGTCAGGGTATACCGAGAGTTCCTCTGCGTAGGGACGACGAGGCGGAAGACTTAGAGCTATCATTACCGTCGTCAGCTTCTATTCCAACCGCAGTGTTGGAAACAGCTATTGCGTCTAACAGAGCCAATTTAGATGCCTTATCTTACGCAGATCACCTTACGAAGGCGTTATCACTGCGTCTTCAAGGGGAAGAGTTTCAGGATATACAATCCTCCTTAAGACTTCTTTCAAGGGCAGTAGCTTATTCCACGTGTAACTCCGCCCTTTCAGTGGCAAATCTGGAGTTGGTTAGACGTGACGCAGCCCTGTCTACATCCACACTAGTGGATTCTAAGGTGAAGAACTCTCTTAGAGTCGCTTCGGTCTCAGGAGATCTTCTCTTTGACGGCAAGCTTTCCGCTATTTATGATAATATTAAAAAGAAAGCTAGTGATTCTCTGTTGTTTAGATCCGCTCCTAAAAGGTCGGATACAGCAGACACGAATAAGGCGGGCACTTCTGGGTCTTATCCGCCCAAGAGAGGTTCCTATAGAGGTTCCGGTGCGTCCTCTAGCTCTTATTCGAGAGACCGTCAGGATAGCGACTCTCGTTCGGGACGTCCTTCAGGCCGGGACAATCGGTCGGACGCCCCGAGGTCGACGAGGCGAGGTGCGGGTCGTGGAAGACGTGGTTTCTCCTACCGCAGGCCTCGCAGATCCAGGAGGTGATGGCTCAAACCTCTATCGCGTTCCGGTTGGCGGAAGGTTGTCGAGTTTTTCTCAAGAGTGGGCGTCGATTACGGACGACCCGTGGGTGAGAGGAGTGACTTCGGAAGGTCTAAAGATATCCTTCAAACGAAAGCCTCCATTAACTCGAAGTCCAAAGTGGACTCATCTTCCGTCAAACCCTCAGAAAAGAGACGCTCTGCTATCAGAGGTGCAGTCTCTTTTAATGAAGAACGCGGTAGAGGTCGTAGAAAACCAGGAATCGCTGGGATTCTACAGCCATCTGTTTCTGGTTCCGAAACCAGACGGCTCGTTCCGTCCAGTCATAGATTTGAGCTGGATAAACAAGCTGATCGTCGCTCCGAAGTTTTATATGGAGACGATTCGATCGGTCAGAGCGAGTATTCGGGTGAACGATTATGCAACGAGCATAGATCTCAAAGATGCGTACTTTCACGTCATGGTACATCCGACATTCCGAAAGTATCTACGCTTCGCAGTCCTAGGAGTGGTGTATCAGTTCCGGGCCATGTGCTTCGGATTGAATCTAGCACCCTGGGCTTTCACTCGGGTAATGAACTCGGTAATGATCTACTTCCGAGCTCATTCGTCTGCGGTAACGTCGGCCTACCTGGACGACATTCTTCAGAGGTACGGCAACGAGTTAACGCTTCAGAACGATGTTCAGAATCTTCTTCTATTGCTCCGACGTCTCTGTTTCATAGTAAACGAGGAGAAGTCGGATCTGGTGCCGTCCAAGTCATTCACTCATCTGGGAATGAGCTTCGAGACGCACAACAATCTCGTTCGTCTGCCGTTAACCAGAGCGAAATTAGTCAGTTGTTACGCTCGCTATTGTCTGAATACAGACAAAGTCACAGCGAGAGAATTTATGAGACTGATAGGTCTGTGCGGAGCCGCCGCGGATCTCATTCCGATGGGACGGCTACGCACACGGCCTCTTCAAATTTTCCTGACTCAGAATTGGAGTGTGAAAATTCATTCGCTCGATGTAGACGTTCTCTTGTCAGATCAAGTGAAACAAGAGATTCAGACTTGGGCAAACATTCAGTGGTTAACTCAAGGAGTTCCGCTGCAGTTGCCGGATCCGAGTTTTACCATTATGACGGATGCCAGTCAAACAGGTTGGGGTGCATCATTAATCCCAACGGATTCGAGATGCCAGGGTCTTTGGGATCCGCAATTCCTGTGCAAGCACATAAACATCAAGGAAATGATGTCAATTTGGCTTGCGTTACGTCACTGGATGGACATTATTCACGATGCTCATGTCCAAATCCTATCCGACAATACGACAGTAGTGGCGTATATACGGAATCAGGGAGGCACTCATTCAGTTCCGTTGTTCAATCTAACGGAAAGAATCCTTCTGTTTGCGTTGGAACATCACATTCTTCTTTCGGTCCGTCACATACCGGGTCGTCTGAATGTGCTAGCAGACTCCCTTTCACGAAAGGGTCGCTTGTTGCCGTCGGAGTGGACTCTCAACAAACAAGTATTCAATCAGATTTGCTACCAATGGGAACGGCCAATGATAGACTTATTTGCGACACATCTCAACAATCAGTTGCAGACGTATGTGTCCCCGTGTCCGGATCCAAGAGCATTTGCAGTAGACGCTCTATCGATCCCTTGGGACGGAATGATAGGATATGCGTATCCTCCAGCGCCGTTAATTCAACAAGTATTGCTAAAGATAAAACAATCTCAATGCAAGATTCTGTTGGTAGCATCTCTGTCGCCACAGAGACCGTGGATAAATCTACTCAGGTGTCTGTTGTGGGACCTACCGCGGAAGCTCCCTCCACGAGAGGATCTTCTTTGGCAGGGGAAATCGCGCCAACTACATCACAACCCGCAAGGTCTCAACCTTCACGTTTTTCCGTTGTGCGGTCCTTCTTGCATGGCAAGCACTTTACAGGACGAGCAGTGGACGCGATTTCTAACTGTAGGAGGACCTCCTCTTCGCTAAACTATGCGGCTAAGTGGAAGGTTTTCCGTCGTTGGTGTAGGGATCATTCTGTTGATATATTTGATCCCTCTATACCAGACATTGCTAACTTTCTAGTATACTTGTTTGACGAAATCAAACTGCAACCTGTTACTATAAAGGGTTATAGATCTATGTTATCTGATACCTATGCACATCATGATAGTTTACAAATTGGATCTAATGTCTCTTTATCGAAATTGGTTAGAAACTTTTCGATAAATAGACCCAGAACTCTTAGATTAATTCCTAAGTGGAATTTAGCTTGGGTTCTCCTTAAATTGAAGGAAAAGCCATTTGAACCTCTTGGGACAGTAGATTTCAAATTCTTATCTTATAAGACAGCTTTTCTCTTAGCTTTCTCTTCTGCCAGAAGAGTCAGTGAGCTTCATGCACTATCGGTGGATGATTCTCATTATCGTAGTGTTGGGAACACTATCACCTTCACTACTAATGTCGGTTTTTTAGCTAAGAATCAGGCTCCTAATAAATATCCGGAACCTATTGTTATTAAGGCTCTTCCGTCTTCAGACGGGCGTAGGCCTTTACTCTGTCCTGTTAGAGCACTACGTATCTATAAACAGAGATCTCAGTTCATCAGAAAGGGACGGAAACGTTTCTTGCTGTCTTTGATGCCTAATAGAAAGGACATTTCAGTCCATTCTATTGCTAGATGGATTCAGTTAACTATCCGTACTGCGTATGAAGATTTATCTTCTTCTCAGCAGTCTGTGCTTAAGATTTCTGCTCATGAAGTAAGAGCTCTTTCTACTTCCTGGGCTTATGCTAATAGTGTTGCTATTACAGATTTAATGAAGGCTGCTTATTGGTCTCAGCCATCCACATTTACTAATTTTTATCTCAGAAATATTGAGTCCATTTCTGGAGACCTGCATTGTTTAGGTCCGTTATCTGTTGCTCAGAATGTCGTCCACTAAACAGTTGCAACTATAGTTATGCAGGCTTTCTGTTCCGGCAGTGACTCCGTCCGGCTGCCCTCTTCGCTCTGGGCTATTTGACCCAGGGCAAGGGGAAGGGGGGGGGGGGGGGGGGGGCGGGTGTTCCCTTAGGTCACCTGCTTTATAGTGAAAAGCAAGGGAATGCCTCCTCCAAGACAGTATTTCTGAGTCGCTTCCGGGATGGTTTTAAAGTGTAATATTAATGTTTAATTTCATTCATGTCTTATTTTTAAAGTGTAGCTCGGTGTGAAGCATTTGTATATGTCAAGTGTCAAACGGGCTTTAATATACAATACTCGGACACTTTTAAATGATTATAAAGAGTCTCAATTCTCTGGACTACTTTATTTATTGGCTTGCTTTAAAAATAATTAGTATAAAGGTTATACTGGATGTTAATAGAGAACATGAATGTTATTGTGCTCAATTATTAAGGGTAGTGTATCTTTCTAATTTAAATATTAAATAAGAAAGATACATGTAAAGCCTAATACTCCTTTTCTCCTTAAGGGGTTACCTCTTTATTTTATAATTGAGCTTATTGGATTTTCCTCTATGTCCTAGGCCCTCCAGCCTGTTTACTATTCAGCTAAGTCTGGGTCATTGGTACAGTATAAAAATGTTAAAAAATTTATAGTAATTTATATATTTTTTATACTTACCAATGACCCAGACGGGGATGGCCCTCCCTGAGTTGGGAACTCTTGCCTCCCCGCTGAGTACATAGCGCTGACCAGGCACTGCCAGTAAGAATGATATTTGGCGCCAATTTCGGGACGACTGCGTCACTGCGCATGCGCAGTAGAGTCGTACTATGGAGGTCCTTTAGGACATGATTTCTTTTTGTTTTGGATGCAAATTTTGGGGATTGGGGGGCAAAATTTGTGTTTGGCCCTGGTTTTTGTGGAGTTAGCACCAGCTAAGTCTGGGTCATTGGTAAGTATAAAAAATATATAAATTACTATAAATTTTTTAACTTTTGTTTTGTTTTGAATTACTCAAGAGTAAATGTCATTTTGTTTGTTAATTTTGCATTGAAATTTACATAAACACAAAAAAGTAATGTAATTTTGAACATGGCTATGCTTTTGATAGTCATGGTTTAGGTCTAAATAATCATATCACTTTAGGCAGGCCCTGGTTTAGTTGCTGTTCTCCCATAAAGGCCATTATCCAGTGTACAACTTAGGTCCTCCCATCCTTCATTCTCAATCATTTTGCCCAAACTTTTTCTGTTATTTCCCACGCACTTCTCACCTGTATCAGACCTTGCATTCTACAGTCATAACTGAAAACAAATGATGAATTAATATGTGATACTCCCACAGGAACACTGGGAAGTGAAGCATTGCTTGTTTACTGGAGTAAACAGGCTGTTTTACTTGTAAAATCTGTACAGTAACCAATGCCTGGGGTGTAAATCCTCTAAAATGGGCAACATGTGTATAAACGGTTGGCTGGACTTGTCGTTATATCCATTTGGTGGTCAGGCATAGCCTTTGTGCAGAAATATGTGATCTTAAACCCCAATAAATAAATAAATGTGTGATACACTGCAGACCATAATATAGTGAAAGGCTGGTGAGGCAACTAATACCTTAACTATCATGGCTCTACTGAAAAGATCCGAAAGCTCAGCAGTAGAAAAAAAGGGTTTTTTTTTTCTAAAACTAGTTTATTACTATTTAACGGAGAGTGCCAACAGGTACTCTCCAAGAAATGATAATAAAACATTTATGAATAATGTTTTGCTAAACTAAGGCTCCTCTTGCTGATAGCATGGTATTGTGAAAAAAAAATACTCATGTTACAAATCACCTTTGAAAAATAATTCAGCACTCTACCAGTTTGGCCAAAAAAAAAAAAAAAAGAAAAAAGGTTTTGGTTCTCAGGCAATTGGTTTTCCAAATTCAGTGAGGGAGGGCAGTTTTTATTTTTATTTTTTTTTTTTTACCACACCAAGTATACCCTATTCACATAGCCTGACAATACCCACACTGGACTTTTGGAATTTTATTTTATGACAGACAAGATACATTTCTGTTTGAAAAAGAATAAACTGAGTCACGGTTAAGTGACGGCACGGGGGATGTTTTAAGGCTGGAACCCCAAACCAGCAATCCACCAGAGGTACTGCAATACTGGCATCTTAAACTTCGCTTGAGGTGAAAAGGTTTGTTCTGTCGTTGTGACTTGTCAGCTTAACGATACTGAAATAGTGGCCAGCGTGATGTTTATAAAGACTTTAAAAAAAAGTTCATGATATCAAAGTCTGAGATAACTAAAAATTATTTAAAGTCCGCCATGGAACAAATCAAATTAAATTTGGTGAGACATTTGGGGGGGGGGGGGGGGGGGGGGGGTTACATTAGGCATAAAGCACTTTCAGCAATTTCCAATGCATGAAAAAAAGAGAGTTCTTCGATAGTTAATTTGATTACCTCCCTTACATTAGTTACCTTTCAACAGTACAAAAATACACTTTTTAATATGCTTCTGGTGAGCTGTTTATACGTCCCAATGCCGCTTCGAACCGTGTTGGTTCAGTGTCGGATGGAGGACTTTACTAAAAGCTGTGAGGGTCAGACTGGTGGGGGGGGGTAGGGGAGGGAGGGGGCCGCACCTATGCGAGCTAGGCCCAAGTTTGCCAGAGTGTATTGTCAACCAAATTTTGAAATTTAATCCTAAAAGATGTGATTACCTCGCACCAGAAGCAGATATTCACAATGCACAGCCCGTCTCCAGGAGAAAATAGGGGTGGTGGGGGGGGGGGGGGGGGAGTGGGTGTAGGGGGAAGGTGCATACAAAGTGTACTGATGACTGGATTCGCCCTTGTGGTAAAATAATGTGATTGTAACATTATTGATAGACCATTAAATAGATGATTCAATGCTTAAGGCAACTATTTAATGCATGTCAATTGCAGTGGCGGCTCACCCCGTTAGGAATATAATGAACAGGTCCAGGGGACCCCGGTCCAGGGTGGTGGAGGGGGCAAATATGGGGAGCTACAGATCAAGTTCAGTTGTGCATCGACATATTAACGTAATCGTATCTGGTGTGTTATAGCAAGTCGGGAGGGTTTTTACTGTTCATTTTACCTCAGTTTCAGTAGCACCAACAATGCTTATGAAGGACAACAATCTGCGCTGTAACTTGCGCAGTTGTTGTATTTATATTGGTTTTTCCTGTCACATTTCGGAAAAACCAACATAAACACAACAACTGCGCAGGTTATGGTGCAAATAATGCTCTGATTCTGAAACTATGAAGTCTCAGGTACAAACCAGAGTTGGATTTTCTTGACAGGGATGAAGACATTGGGGTGAGAAATGAACAACGAAAAACAGATAAAATGCAAGTATTTTTATCCCCGCATTTGAAAAAATGCGGGGATATATTGGTTGTCTCCATCCGTCCGTCTATCCGTTCGTACGCCGGGAATGGTTTCCGGCAAAAAACACCTAGGGGTTTCAATTCAAAACATTGAAAGTGTGTTCATGTTCATTCATAGGGTCTGTAGATGTGCATAAAGGTTTTGGATTTTTGATTCGGCCCTCGGGGGGGCGTAAGGGGCACCACTTTTGCCGTTAGAGGAATGGTTTCCGGCAAAAATCTCCTAGGGGTTTCAATTCGAAACATCAGGGGGCGTAAGGGGCACCACTTTTGTCGTTAGAGGAATGGTTTCTAGCGAAAAACTCCTAGGGGTTTCAATTCAAAACATTGAAAGTGTGTTCATGTTCATTCATAGGGTCTGTAAATATGCATAAAGGTTTTGGATTTTTGATTCGGCCCTTGGGGGCGTAAGGGGCACCACTTTTGTTGTTAGAGGAATGGTTTCCGACGAAAAACTCCTAGGGGTTTCAATTCGAAACATTGAAAGTGTGTTCATGTTCATTCATAGGGTCTGTAGATGTGCATAAAGGTTTTGGATTTTTTATTCGGCCCTCGGGGGGGGGGGGGGGGGGGGGGGGGGGCGTAAGGGGCACCACTTTTGCCGTTAGAGGAATGGTTTCCGGCAAAAATCTCCTAGGGGTTTCAATTCGAAACATCAAAAGTGTGTTCATGTTCATTCATAGGGTCTGTAGATGTGCATAAAGGTTTTGGATTTTTGATTTGGCCCTCGGGGGCGTAAGGGGCACCACTTTTGTCGTTAGAGGAATGGTTTCCGGAGAAAAACTCCTAGGGGTTTCAATTCGAAACACTAAAAGTGTGTTCATGTTAATCAATAGGGTTTGTAGATGTGCATAAAGGTTTTGGTTTTTTGATTCGGCCCTCAGAGGCGCAAGGGGCACCATTTTTGTCGTTAGAGGAATGGTTTCCAGAGAAAAACTCCTAGGGGTTTCAATTCGAAACACTAAAAGTGTGTTCATGTTAATCAATAGCATCTGTAGATGTGCATAAAGGTTTTGGATTTTTGATTCGGCCCCAAGGGGTGCAAGGGGCACCATTTTTGTCGTTAGAGGAATGGTTTCCAGAGAAAAACTCCTAGGGGTTTCAATTCGAAACACTGAAAGTGTGTTCATGTTAATCAATAGGGCCTGTAGATGTGCATATAGGTTTTGTATTTTTGATTCAGCTTCGGAGGGAACAAGGGGCACCATTTTTGTCGTTAGAGGAATGGTTTCTGGAAAAAAAACTCCCAGGGTTTCAATTCGAAACACTGGAAGTGTGTTCATGTTAATCAGTTGGGTCTGTAGATGTGCATAAATGTTTTGGATTTTTGATCCGGCTTCGAGGGGTGCAAGGGGCACCATTTTTGTCGTTAGAAGAATGGTTTCCGGAGAAAAACTCCTAGGGGTTTCAATTCGAAACATTGAAAGTGTGTTCATGTTCATTCATAGGGTCTGTAGATGTGCATAAAGGTTTTGGATTTTTGATTCGGCCCTCGGGGACGCAAGGGCCACCACTTTTGTCGTTAGAGGAATGGTTTCCAGTGAAAAACTCCAAGGGGTTTCAATTCGAAACACTAAAAGTGTGTTCATGTTAATCAATAGGGTCTGTAGATGTGCATAAAGGTTTTGGATTTTTGATTTGGCCCCGAGGGGTGCAAGGGGCACCATTTTTGTCGTTAGAGGAATGGTTTCCAGAGAAAAACTCCTAGGGGTTTCAATTCGAAACACTAAAAGTGTGTTCATGTTAATCAATAGCATCTGTAGATGTGCATAAAGGTTTTGGATTTTTGATTCGGCCCCGACAATAATCACAAATGCGAATGCGGGGATATACTATAGTGTGCTTTGCACACAAATGACACCCCTCTAGTTTAAATCTTTAATTATAATTTTCCTTTATTAGCTCACCTGACTGAAAGTCAGGGTGAGCTTTTCTGATCACTTTTCGTCCGTCGTCCGTCGTCCGGCGTGAAGGTGGTGTTTGGGTCTTTTTCTTCCAAACCACTGACCGCATGTTAATGAAATTTCATGTGAGTAGGGGTTATATAGCGGCATTTTGATTTTTGGGCAAATTAGGTTTCGGCTCATATTGAGCAGAGGGGTGGGGCAAAAATGCTCCAATTCTTAAAAAATCTTCTTCTCAAGAACCAGCAATAGCAGAGACTTGATATTTGGTATGCAGCTTCCTTTTGAGGTGTAGACTCAAGTTTGTTCAAGAGAAGTTTGTAGGTCTATACTTGGCGATGTTATGGGAGGAGCAAAAATTTTGGCCCCACCCCAAATTTCTATTTTTTAAACCGAGAGGCCAATTTGAACCAAATTTTATGTGAGGGCTTATTGGGTCATAAGTACCTAATTTATGCAGAAATTTTTTTTCCTGTAGCCCCGTGGGAACCACAGGAGCTAAAAATAGAAAAAAATTAAAACGCCTATATCTCAAAAACTGCACGGCAGTGAGAATTTTTATTTGGTGTGAAGCTTTCTTGGGACCAACAGAAAGGATTGGTAAAAAAAAATTGCTATCGGTTTTATCATAGGGTACTTTTTCGGGACTCTGAAAAAGTGCTGAGTCAGTATTTTTTAACACAGTAGGCAATGGGAAAAAAATAAAGAATTGTTTTCTTCCAAACCACTGCTCTAAAAGCTTTCATATTTTACATATAACATCTTTGGAACATTGATTCACATATTTGTAGAAATCAAATTCCTCGGTCCATATTTGGGTTCCCTATGGGAACCCAAATGTTCAAATTAGTGCAATATGAGGGATATATTTTAAAAATCTTCTTCTTCGGATCCACAAATCAGAATCTTTTGATATTTGCTATGCATCATCCTTAGGGGGGTGAGATTGATGTTTGTTCAAGCCAAGTCCCTGAGTTCATATTTGGACTCCCTTTGGGAACCCAAATTGTAACTTAGTGCAATACGAGGTATATTCTTTTAAAATCTTCTTCTTCGCATCCACCGGTCAGAATCTTTTGATATTTGGTATACAGTATGCTTAGGGAGGTGAGATTCAAGTTTGTTCAAGTCAAGTCCTTCGGCTCATATTTGGTCTCCCTGTGGGAGCCCAAATTATAACTTAGTTCAATATGAGGAATATTCTTTAAAAAAAATTTTTTTTTCAGATCCACCAGTCAAAATGTTTTGATATTTGATGTACAGCATTCTTAGGGGCTGAGAGTGAAGTTTGGTAAAGCCAAGTACCTGGGTTCATATTTGGGCTCACTGTGGGAGCCCAAATTATACCAAAATTTTTATTTTCCAAACCAAGAGGTCGATTTGAACCAAATTTGATATGAGGGCTTATTGGGTCACAAATACCTAATTTATGCCATAAATTGTTTTTCTGTCCCCCACGGCAACTACAGGAGCTGAAAAAATTTTTTTTTTTTGAATGCCCATATTTCCAGAACTACATGGCACTGAGAATTTTTATACAATGTGAAGCTTCCTTATGGCCGGGAGAAAGGAATGGTGAAAAAAATGCCATTGGTTTTATCATAAGTACTTTTCCAGGACTAAAAGTGCCGAGTCATCATTTTTTAACACTGTAGGTAATGGGAATAACGTTGAATAATCTTCTTCTCCCAAACCACTGCTTCAGAAGCTTTTGTTTTTGGGTTCCCTATGGGAGCCCAATGTATAACTTAATTCAGTATGAGAAATATTCTTAAAAAATCTTTTTTTTCTGATACTCCTCTCAGAATCTTTTGATATTTGATTTTTAGTTTTCTTAGAAGCGGCAAATTGAAATTTGTTCAAGTTCTGGTTTATTGATAAAATTGGGCCCAGTAACCAATTCCTGCGTTGAAAGCCCTGTAAAGTGGGCAGTAATAGGCATAAACGATTGACCAAACCTGATATTATAATTATGCCTCTGTAATGATGTAGCCTTAGAAAGTGACCTTAAATTCCAATAAATAAATAGATAAATTATTGAGTACCCAATATGGGGATCTAACATATGAACACTCTGGGTTACTAAGTAGAGAAAACACTTTTATGTTGAAAAACTGATAATAACCACAAGGCAGAATCCCTTGCTATTTTGGTGATATGACTCGGCCAGTATCAGGTGAGCGCCCTCAGGCCCCGTGGGGCCTCTTGTTCTTTTATCTTATTCAACATGTGGTAACTCGTGAAAACTTACCTATTTCCGTTGCATCCCAAATTAGCAAAACGTATAAACTTGCAACTAATTCTTGTTGACTGCATATACTTGAAAATGGGTGTGTGACCTATTCATGAGCTTTAGGCAAAAGGGAGGAATTCCAAGTGTGAGTTGGGGGTGCGACGTATACACGGGGGGCGACGTATACACGGACATATATGATATGTTTGCTATACTGCAATGAACGTCTGAGATTGGCGGTGTATTGTTTACTTTTGGGAAAATCTCGAACCTCCATAAAAAAATTCAATGCGGGGGGTATTTTTGCAACGCGGCGGTGCCTGAGAACCAAAACCCTTTTTTTTTTTTTGGCCTCAATGATGCCATATTTCTGCTATAATAGTCCCACAATGTGAAAGTGTTAAGAAACGGTGGTGGCCATCTCGGATTTAGAATATAATTTGTTAGCAGTTCCATTAGCACACGCTACAGGCCGCACCTCTTTTCAAAATTAAAATGTAGCTTTGGTGTGATGTCTGAATTTCGTCGAAAAACATGGCCACCAACAGCCATCTTGGATTTGAAATATAAATTGTAAATTGTCAACAATTCCATTAGCACACCCTACAGGCAGCATCCCTCACCCGATCTTTTTCAGATTTCATCTGTAGCTTGGTGTGATGTCAAGATGGGACCTATCGCATTTTTCTGAATTTCGTCGAAAAACATGGCCACCAACAGCCATCTTGGATTTGACATATAAATTGTCAACAATTCCATTAGCACACCCTACGGGCAGCTCCCTCACCCGATCTTTTTCAGATTTCAGCTGTAGCTTTAGTGTGATGTCTTTTCTGTAGAAACTTGAGTCAATTACTTGTCATTACTGGAACTTTCTGTTTAGTTCAGTTCCTTCTTGGTCAAGTTGAGCTGCAGTGTCATTGGCACTTTCATTTCTCATTTTCCAACATTTTTCCACTTATATTTTGCCCTCAAATTTAATAAGAAAAATACACAAAAAGCCAACAGAATTCTTTTTTGATCTGATTTTCTTTTACAAAGAAACAAAACCCAAAGAAAATTAATTGCACTGGCACCACTCGCACCAGATGCCATGGTAATATCTGTTCTGGAAACCTTGTATCAATTTTGAAAATTGGGTACTGGCAGGTTTCTATTGCCTCTCATTCCATATGTAAGAATTTGTTCACACTCAATATCATTTACCATCATCATCTTTGCAAATGAACAGATCATTGATGAAGCAAATAATAATCAGTTACTAACAAAGACGTCTTCATTGAACATGTGATTTTTTACCCTTTACACAATGTAGCGGCCAAACCCAGCCAGTGCTATTCACAAAAATCACCATTCAATTTGCATTATTTTTTAGCTCACCTGAGCAAAACTCAAGGGAAGCTTTAGTGAACACTTTTCATCCATTGTCTGTCCATCCTGTGTGAACTTTACAGTATCAATGCTCCTCATAAACTGCTGGGCCAAATTGAACCAAATTCGATATGCATGTTCTTTAAATGTCAGTTCAAGTTTGCTCAAATAAAGCTGCCCACCCACAGAGGGCACAACAAGGGGCATAATTCTCTTAGTACCCACAAAATTATAAAAAAAAAATTCTTCTCCAGTATCAATCAGAATCTTTTGATGCTTGGTATACAACATCCTTAGAGGGGTCAGATTCAGGTTTGTTTCGAAAGAAGACCCTGGGTTCATATTTGGACTCCCTATGGGAACCCAAACTTCAACTTGGTGTAATAGGAGAAAATTTATTTTAAAATCTTCAAATCTACCAGTCAAAATCTCCTGATATTTGGTATACTGCTTCTTTAGGCGACACAGCTTGAAGTTTGTTCATATCAAATCCCTGAAGTCATAGTTGGGCTCACTGTGGGGGGGGGGATTCAAGTTTGTTCAAATCAAGTCCCTGGGGTTCATATTTGGGCTCCCTTTGGGAACTTGAACTTTGTGCAATATAAGGAATATTCGTTAAAAATCTTCTTCTGATCTACCAGTCAGAATATTTTGATCTTTGATATGCAGCATCCTTTGGAGGTTCAGATTTAAGTTTGTTCAAATTAAGTTCCAAGGGTCATATTTGGAGTCCCTATGGGAGCCTAAATTTTAATTCAGTGCAATATATAGTGAATATTCTTTAAAAATACTGTTTGTCAGATCTATCAGTCAGAATCTTTTGATATTTGGTTTACAGCAATATATTGGGGCCAGATTCCAGTTGTTCAAATCAAGTCCCTTGTTTCATAATTGGGGTCTCTATGGCAATCTAAGTTTTAACTTAGTGTAATATGGGGAAACTCCTTCAAAAATCTTCTCAGATCCACCAGTCAGAATATCTTTTAATATACAACAATCTTAGGAGGTTCAGCTTCCAGTTTGTTCCTTGGGTCATATTTGGACACCCTTTAGAATCCTAAATTTTAAATTAGAGCAATATAAGGACTATTCTTTAAAAAATCTTATTCACATCCACAGGTCAAATTCTTCTGTTACAAAGTATTGACATCCTTAGAGATTCAAGTTTGTTCAAATCAAATCCCTGAGCTCATATTTTGGCTCCGTATGGGAATCAGAATTTTAACTTAACCAATGGAAAATTTACTGTCTGTTTAAATGAATTGTTCCCAAGCGTGACAGAGCTGATTGTTGTAAACTTTAGTTAGATACAAATGTGAGTTCATAAGATTAACATTTGCTCTATTGGGGACCGCGAGGGAGGGAGGAGGGTCCTTTGGACAAAATTATTTTATTTTCTTGAAAATAAAATTTGGAGGACTTTGAGTGATTTTATACCAAAAATATGAACTTTTACCCTGTTGGGGTTGGGGAATTTGAGGGGGTCCACTGAGTGATATTTTTCTCTTCAAAATGTTTTTTTGAAGGGGTTTGAGTAATTTTATGTCCCCCCTCCCCCCCCCCCCCCCCCCCCAAAAAAAAAAAAAAAAATTTACCCACCTGACCCTTCTCACTCCAAACCCCACTCCTCTGGCTAAATTAGATTAACTATATTAACATGTGGATGCTGAATGTGATCATAAATCCTTCTTTAGAGCTATGTTTTTGATGCTAAAAATGAAAACAAGCCCCATGGGTCCTGAGGTGCTCACCTGACCAAAATTGTTTAAAGAAGGCTTTAATTAGCATCTATGGCTGGTTAACACTACAGAGGAATGTAGTTATTTAATTATTTATAACCCTGTTGTCCATGCCAGGTGATTTTTTTCTAGTATTGGGATGCTACCTCAGAAGTAGTGCCCAGATTTCCAGTAATGCAAAACTGGGTAGTCCAAATATCAACCTGGGGACTTAACTTGAACAAACTTGACCTAACTCATTCCCTTCCACCCCAAGATGCTGTATACCAAATATCAATAGATTCTGAATAGTGGATATGAAGAAGGATATATTTTTATACTGTACCAATGACCCAGACTTAGCTGGTGCTAACTCCACAAAAACCAGGGCCAAACACAAATTTTGCCCCCCAATCCCCAAAATTTGCATCCAAAACAAAAAGAAATCATGTCCTAAAGGACCTCCATAGTACGACTCTACTGCGCATGTGCAGTGACGCAGTCGTCCCGAAATTGGCGCCAAATATCATTCTCTGTTTGGCCCTTCATCAGTCAACATCTCACTGATCTTTGTGCTTGTAAATCTCAGTTTAAAGGATGCCAGACACGTAATTCTTGGAGAAAATGTGATTCTAAGGAGGATAGAAGGAGGAGAGGAAAAAAGAAGTGGCAAAAAATAATCAGGGCTGTACTTAAAAATTTTTGTTGAAATTATGTCAAGTTGCCTATTTTCGAGGCAAACGCCTCTTGTTGTCATTCTTGCTAATTGTTGCACTGCTTATTCAGTGTTTCCTCTCCCCTAACCTTCTAAAGTCCCCCCTTGCAATTCTCCCATGCTTTTGGCATATTTTTGAGAAGTTTCATTTCTAAAAATTCCCTGGGAGAGTTGCTTGGTTACAGAATGTTTTCTGTTATTTTCCCCATAGTTACGTTTTCACCCATGGGTGTATAACGTTTGTGTTCTGCATCTTCCATCTGATGTTCTGCAGATTCTCCCCTGGGAGTCTCTGTTTTGCATCAGATAGAGTGTAATTGATGACTGATTCCGGGCCAGTTTTTTCAGTGCCTGGAGTCATGTTTTCTTCTGTGTTTACACTGTTTGTTTTCATTGGCAACAGCCTTTTTTGAGGGGGGCTGTTTGCCTTTGAGGTAGTTTATCTCATTATAAGATACATTTATATTATCCGAAAGTGTCTCATTAATTATTTTATATAATTTTAAAATTTTTGACCACACTTTGCCATCGGATCCATCGGGGCTCAACGTTACTTTTCAGCAACTTGGGCTTCTCTGAAAAAATATTTTTTCAAAATTATTTTGTTTTGCAATTGTTTTTTCATTTATTAATGGATTATGTATCTTTGTGTCAGGGGTTTTTGCGAGTAACTAGGACTTATTGTTGTTCTTTCACAATGAAGGGAACTTGTTCAAATTGTAATAGGAAGAAATCTTCCTCTGATTTTCATGATTATTGCATTAATTGTAGTCAGTGTTCTCGCATTAATCCCTGTCCTGTATGTGAACATTGGGATGAGAAACATTGGAAACGTGTGTCACGATATGTTGTTTCTGGAGAAAGAGCGATGCCGGCTCTTTCTCCACAAGGTCACTCTACTCTCTCAGTTTCTATTTCAGAGGAACCAGAACAGGGTGATGTTTCCATGTTATCTTCTTCAAGTGTGCGTCCGTCGTCACAAATAAATACAGAGCTAGCGGCAAAAGTGCTCATGGAGATTAGACAAATGTCGTCCGCTAGCTCGCCCGGTGTAGCGTCCATTCACCGAATGGTTCGGCAGCCGGGTTCGTCCGATGCGGTCCAAGAGGAAATTTTGGGTGATGCGAGCACTATAAAAATAATAGATGCACACCCAGTGACGGCGGATAGTGAACGAGAACGGAGGAAGCCTTTTAGTCCGGTTCCTAGCTCGTCCAGGTCCAGCCGGGCCGCGAGCGAGAGAGGCCCCTCTCTCGTACAACAACATCTGGGACCAGATGTTGTGGTACAAAATGTGTCTTTAGCGGAGCATACGTCCGTCGCTCGGGACGCTCCGTTGTATAAGCAGTCCGCAGAGACTGTTAAGGCTTCCTCTTCTCGCCGGCGCACACGACCGCACCTTGGCTGCGTGACCTCCGATATTTTGCCAGCTTCGCCGATGAAGGATTCTTCGGCGACCAGGTCACACCATCCGGCAGCCAGGGATTCGAGACCGATGGACTCCGGACGTTCGCATAGGAAAAGTATGCGGGAGCCATCTGATGCGGAGCTGCCCTCGGCAAAGCAGCGAAAGACCGCTCCTCCGCAGGTCTCGACGTCGGACATTCTAGTGCAGATAGCACAGCTTATCGCAGCATCCCAGCAGCCGACAGAGACGGTGTCGGATCGAGAATTATCCGACGGCGCTGGGTCGGTACGCTCCGCCGAAGCATCGGGGGCGGACGACCGGGAACATCGGGAGGTCCGACCGGATGGTGAAAGGGATACGGATGAATTGGAGCTATCCCTTTCGGAACAACACAAAGCTGCCGTGGACTTCATCCGGCACTTTCTTCCTCAAGTTGTTCCGTCGGGCCAGACTGCTGCGCTTCCGGACAGGAGAATTATAGCGTCATTGGACTCTGATTTTTTCGAGCGGTTCAGGGACATCGCTCCCGAGTTTCCGTCGCAGTCCAATAATGTTGCAAGAACATTTGAATTATTGAACGACGCTATTTTTAAACTTGC
Source organism: Pictodentalium vernedei (assembly GCA_031216915.1). NCBI lineage: Eukaryota > Metazoa > Mollusca > Scaphopoda > Dentaliida > Dentaliidae > Pictodentalium > Pictodentalium vernedei. The sequence goes on along the minus strand of CM062295.1, from coordinate 118,420,711 downwards.
TTCCAGGACGGGGAAAGCAGGCTTCTTGTCCGCAAATACTCTCAACCTGCCTTTCATTAATGCAAGGAATAAATTCGACACGGCAGGTCAGGGTATACCGAGAGTTCCTCTGCGTAGGGACGACGAGGCGGAAGACTTAGAGCTATCATTACCGTCGTCAGCTTCTATTCCAACCGCAGTGTTGGAAACAGCTATTGCGTCTAACAGAGCCAATTTAGATGCCTTATCTTACGCAGATCACCTTACGAAGGCGTTATCACTGCGTCTTCAAGGGGAAGAGTTTCAGGATATACAATCCTCCTTAAGACTTCTTTCAAGGGCAGTAGCTTATTCCACGTGTAACTCCGCCCTTTCAGTGGCAAATCTGGAGTTGGTTAGACGTGACGCAGCCCTGTCTACATCCACACTAGTGGATTCTAAGGTGAAGAACTCTCTTAGAGTCGCTTCGGTCTCAGGAGATCTTCTCTTTGAGGGCAAGCTTTCCGCTATTTATGATAATATTAAAAAGAAAGCTAGTGATTCTCTGTTGTTTAGATCCGCTCCTAAAAGGTCGGATACAGCAGACACGAATAAGGCGGGCACTTCTGGGTCTTATCCGCCCAAGAGAGGTTCCTATAGAGGTTCCGGTGCGTCCTCTAGCTCTTATTCGAGAGACCGTCAGGATAGCGACTCTCGTTCGGGACGTCCTTCAGGCCGGGACAATCGGTCGGACGCCCCGAGGTCGACGAGGCGAGGTGCGGGTCGTGGAAGACGTGGTTTCTCCTACCGCAGGCCTCGCAGATCCAGGAGGTGATGGCTCAAACCTCTATCGCGTTCCGGTTGGCGGAAGGTTGTCGAGTTTTTCTCAAGAGTGGGCGTCGATTACGGACGACCCGTGGGTGAGAGGAGTGACTTCGGAAGGTCTAAAGATATCCTTCAAACGAAAGCCTCCATTAACTCGAAGTCCAAAGTGGACTCATCTTCCGTCAAACCCTCAGAAAAGAGACGCTCTGCTATCAGAGGTGCAGTCTCTTTTAATGAAGAACGCGGTAGAGGTCGTAGAAAACCAGGAATCGCTGGGATTCTACAGCCATCTGTTTCTGGTTCCGAAACCAGACGGCTCGTTCCGTCCAGTCATAGATTTGAGCTGGATAAACAAGCTGATCGTCGCTCCGAAGTTTTATATGGAGACGATTCGATCGGTCAGAGCGAGTATTCGGGTGAACGATTATGCAACGAGCATAGATCTCAAAGATGCGTACTTTCACGTCATGGTACATCCGACATTCCGAAAGTATCTACGCTTCGCAGTCCTAGGAGTGGTGTATCAGTTCCGGGCCATGTGCTTCGGATTGAATCTAGCACCCTGGGCTTTCACTCGGGTAATGAACTCGGTAATGATCTACTTCCGAGCTCATTCGTCTGCGGTAACGTCGGCCTACCTGGACGACATTCTTCAGAGGTACGGCAACGAGTTAACGCTTCAGAACGATGTTCAGAATCTTCTTCTATTGCTCCGACGTCTCTGTTTCATAGTAAACGAGGAGAAGTCGGATCTGGTGCCGTCCAAGTCATTCACTCATCTGGGAATGAGCTTCGAGACGCACAACAATCTCGTTCGTCTGCCGTTAACCAGAGCGAAATTAGTCAGTTGTTACGCTCGCTATTGTCTGAATACAGACAAAGTCACAGCGAGAGAATTTATGAGACTGATAGGTCTGTGCGGAGCCGCCGCGGATCTCATTCCGATGGGACGGCTACGCACACGGCCTCTTCAAATTTTCCTGACTCAGAATTGGAGTGTGAAAATTCATTCGCTCGATGTAGACGTTCTCTTGTCAGATCAAGTGAAACAAGAGATTCAGACTTGGGCAAACATTCAGTGGTTAACTCAAGGAGTTCCGCTGCAGTTGCCGGATCCGAGTTTTACCATTATGACGGATGCCAGTCAAACAGGTTGGGGTGCATCATTAATCCCAACGGATTCGAGATGCCAGGGTCTTTGGGATCCGCAATTCCTGTGCAAGCACATAAACATCAAGGAAATGATGTCAATTTGGCTTGCGTTACGTCACTGGATGGACATTATTCACGATGCTCATGTCCAAATCCTATCCGACAATACGACAGTAGTGGCGTATATACGGAATCAGGGAGGCACTCATTCAGTTCCGTTGTTCAATCTAACGGAAAGAATCCTTCTGTTTGCGTTGGAACATCACGTTCTTCTTTCGGTCCGTCACATACCGGGTCGTCTGAATGTGCTAGCAGACTCCCTTTCACGAAAGGGTCGCTTGTTGCCGTCGGAGTGGACTCTCAACAAACAAGTATTCAATCAGATTTGCTACCAATGGGAACGGCCAATGATAGACTTATTTGCGACACATCTCAACAATCAGTTGCAGACGTATGTGTCCCCGTGTCCGGATCCAAGAGCATTTGCAGTAGACGCTCTATCGATCCCTTGGGACGGAATGATAGGATATGCGTATCCTCCAGCGCCGTTAATTCAACAAGTATTGCTAAAGATAAAACAATCTCAATGCAAGATTCTGTTGGTAGCATCTCTGTCGCCACAGAGACCGTGGATAAATCTACTCAGGTGTCTGTTGTGGGACCTACCGCGGAAGCTCCCTCCACGAGAGGATCTTCTTTGGCAGGGGAAATCGCGCCAACTACATCACAACCCGCAAGGTCTCAACCTTCACGTTTTTCTGTTGTGCGGTCCTTCTTGCATGGCAAGCACTTTACAGGACGAGCAGTGGACGCGATTTCTAACTGTAGGAGGACCTCCTCTTCGCTAAACTATGCGGCTAAGTGGAAGGTTTTCCGTCGTTGGTGTAGGGATCATTCTGTTGATATATTTGATCCCTCTATACCAGACATTGCTAACTTTCTAGTATACTTGTTTGACGAAATCAAACTGCAACCTGTTACTATAAAGGGTTATAGATCTATGTTATCTGATACCTATGCACATCATGATAGTTTACAAATTGGATCTAATGTCTCTTTATCGAAATTGGTTAGAAACTTTTCGATAAATAGACCCAGAACTCTTAGATTAATTCCTAAGTGGAATTTAGCTTGGGTTCTCCTTAAATTGAAGGAAAAGCCATTTGAACCTCTTGGGACAGTAGATTTCAAATTCTTATCTTATAAGACAGCTTTTCTCTTAGCTTTCTCTTCTGCCAGAAGAGTCAGTGAGCTTCATGCACTATCGGTGGATGATTCTCATTATCGTAGTGTTGGGAACACTATCACCTTCACTACTAATGTCGGTTTTTTAGCTAAGAATCAGGCTCCTAATAAATATCCGGAACCTATTGTTATTAAGGCTCTTCCGTCTTCAGACGGGCGTAGGCCTTTACTCTGTCCTGTTAGAGCACTACGTATCTATAAACAGAGATCTCAGTTCATCAGAAAGGGACGGAAACGTTTCTTTCTGTCTTTGATGCCTAATAGAAAGGACATTTCAGTCCATTCTATTGCTAGATGGATTCAGTTAACTATCCGTACTGCGTATGAAGATTTATCTTCTTCTCAGCAGTCTGTGCTTAAGATTTCTGCTCATGAAGTAAGAGCTCTTTCTACTTCCTGGGCTTATGCTAATAGTGTTGCTATTACAGATTTAATGAAGGCTGCTTATTGGTCTCAGCCATCCACATTTACTAATTTTTATCTCAGAAATATTGAGTCCATTTCTGGAGACCTGCATTGTTTAGGTCCGTTATCTGTTGCTCAGAATGTCGTCCACTAAACAGTTGCAACTATAGTTATGCAGGCTTTCTGTTCCGGCAGTGACTCCGTCCGGCTGCCCTCTTCGCTCTGGGCTATTTGACCCAGGGCAAGGGGAAGGGGGGGGGGGGGGGCGGGTGTTCCCTTAGGTCACCTGCTTTATAGTGAAAAGCAAGGGAATGCCTCCTCCAAGACAGTATTTCTGAGTCGCTTCCGGGATGGTTTTAAAGTGTAATATTAATGTTTAATTTCATTCATGTCTTATTTTTAAAGTGTAGCTCGGTGTGAAGCATTTGTATATGTCAAGTGTCAAACGGGCTTTAATATACAATACTCGGACACTTTTAAATGATTATAAAGAGTCTCAATTCTCTGGACTACTTTATTTATTGGCTTGCTTTAAAAATAATTAGTATAAAGGTTATACTGGATGTTAATAGAGAACATGAATGTTATTGTGCTCAATTATTAAGGGTAGTGTATCTTTCTAATTTAAATATTAAATAAGAAAGATACATGTAAAGCCTAATACTCCTTTTCTCCTTAAGGGGTTACCTCTTTATTTTATAATTGAGCTTATTGGATTTTCCTCTATGTCCTAGGCCCTCCAGCCTGTTTACTATTCAGCTAAGTCTGGGTCATTGGTACAGTATAAAAATGTTAAAAAATTTATAGTAATTTATATATTTTTTATACTTACCAATGACCCAGACGGGGATGGCCCTCCCTGAGTTGGGAACTCTTGCCTCCCCGCTGAGTACATAGCGCTGACCAGGCACTGCCAGTAAGAATGATATTTGGCGCCAATTTCGGGACAACTGCGTCACTGCACATGCGCAGTAGAGTCGTACTATGGAGGTCCTTTAGGACATGATTTCTTTTTGTTTTGGATGCAAATTTTGGGGATTGGGGGGCAAAATTTGTGTTTGGCCCTGGTTTTTGTGGAGTTAGCACCAGCTAAGTCTGGGTCATTGGTAAGTATAAAAAATATATAAATTACTATAAATTTTTTAACTTTTTCTAAAGATTATTCCTCATATTACACAAAGTTAAAATTTGGGCCCCCGTAGGAAGCCCAAATATGAATCCAGGGACTCAATTTGAACAAATATGAATCTGAGCCCTGCTAGGGAGTTGTAATCAAAATATTCTGATTGTATCTCAAAAAGCAGATTTTTAAAGATTTTTCCTCGGATTGAACCAAGTTAAAATTTGGCCTCCAATAGGGACCCCAGATATTAACGCAGGGACTTGACTTTTCCAAACGTGAATCTGATTACCTAAAGGAAGGTGTATACCAAATATCAAAAGATTCTGATTTGGGGTTTTTGAGAAGAAAATTTTTAAAGAATATTCCTCATTTTATACCAAGTACAAATACAGGCTCCAATAGGGAGCCCAAATATTATTCAAAGGACTTGATTTGAACAAACTTGAATCTGACCTCCATAAGAATGCTGTCTACCATATATCAAAAGATTCTGTCTGATGAATCTGAAGAAGATTTTTAAAGATTAATCCCCATATTGCACGTGTTAAAATTTGTTCTCCCATATAGAGCCCAATTATTAACTGATGGACTTGATTTTGAAGAAACTTCAAACTGACCTCTGTAAGGGTTCTGTATACCATATCAAACGATTCTTGCCAGTGGTTCTGGAGAAGGGTATTCCTCATATTGAACTAATTTAAAATCCGGGATGATCCCCCCCTCCTCCTCCTTCCCTATGGATGCTGTATATCAAATATCAAAAGATTCTGATCAGTGGTTCTGGGGAGGAAATTATACCAAATAGAACTTCTCTGTTCTGTGTGGCTTGGAAAATAAGGGCATTTGAAAATAATTACATTTTTAGCTCCAGAGGGTCCCATGGGGAC